>CM029015.1:14411520-14899020 GCA_016801055.1 Panax notoginseng
TTCCAATAATATCAAAGTAACTTCTAAAAATTTTATATTGGATATTCTCATCGCCAAACAAGTGATCAATATTTTCCCTCAGGGTTTTGAAAAAAATCAGCAACATCTAGATGGGCGGTAGCAACATAACCATAATTAAATCATCATTCCAGAATCAAGAGTCGTCTCATCTTTTCCATCCTGACTAGCAAAATTAGTCTGAGTCTTCTCATCTTTTCCATCCTGACTAGCAAAATTAGTCTCTATCTTCTTCCCTTTGTCTTTTAGTGATTGCTGATAGAGCTCGACAAAATGTTTTGGTGTACGACATGTACGAGACCAATGACCTTTACCTCCACAACGATAACAAAAATTCTCCATGGTCTTTTTATCTGTCACTTTTGTCGTGTTTTCCATCCTTATGTTCCCATTTCTGGTGGGTATATGTGTTTGAGAAATGACCTCCTCGATGATAATTTCGACCACGTCCCGCGACCACGACCACGTCCACTCCACACTACTACTGGCGTGGCATCTGTCTTTTTCATTATATGATACGGCATTCACTGTAGGAAATGGAGCAGAGCCAGTTGGACGGGCCTCATGGTTTTCATTCAATCAACTACTCTTATTTTGTTCAGTCACAAGGAGGCATGAAATCAGTTCAGAGTATTTCTTAAAACCCTTTTCCACGATATTGCTGCTACAGGAGCATATTAGATGCGTGAAAGGTGGAGAATGTTTTTTCTAACATATCCACATCAGTGATTTTTTCTCCACATAATTGCAATTGAGAACTGATTCTAAACATAGCTGAGTTATATTCACTTTCAGATTTAAAATCTTGTAATCTCAGGTGCATCCAATCATAACGAGCTTTAGGAGTATTACAGTTTTCTGTGGTCATATCTTTCCTTTAGACTTGTCCAAAGGATAATGGATCTTTAATAGTCAAATATTCAGTTTTAAGTCCCTCATTGAGGTGATGTCGAAAAAATATCATCGCTTTGGCCTTATCTTGACTAGATGTTTTGTTCCCTTCTTTGAAGGTATCACTGAGAGACCATTTGCATCTAGATGAATTTCAGCATCTAACACCCATGATAAATAATTCTTTCTCGTAATGTCAAGAGCCACAAATTCGAGTTTTGCAAGGTTTGACAATGAACTATCACAAGTACGTTGAAATTGTTAGAAAAAAATATTCTATAATAGTACCAAATTAAGATGTAACAATAATATAATAATATTAGATGTAACATACTGATTACAGTATCAATACTATCACAGTGAACAAATGGACATTTTATAAATTGAGTATTTATCTATGCACTTATATACATGTTGAGAATTATGATGTAATTATACTCAGTACCTAAGATTATGCCAGCAATTGAATAAGCTCAGCAGCCTACTAAAAGTACGAAATGCAGGAACATTAGGGAGTCGCAAATTTAAAGAACAATGAATTATTGATATTACCTCGACGTCATGGCAACACTTCTCAAGAAATTATACTAATTAAATTTAAGTATAACAGAGTTTTATTAACCTATTTTTAAGTTAAACTTTTGCTTCTAAGAGTTTACTATGTTCTTATATATTAAAGTTTTCAGGTATGTTAGTAATTTTTATTATGTCAACCATGTGGCCCAATGGATTAACACGTAGCCAAGAGGACGAATACAAAGAGATTGATTTGTTGTGGACCGTGGAGTAATTAACCCATCCCACAAAAGAAACAATACTGTATTTATTTTGTCACTCAAAAGTAAAAGTTAATCCGATTTAATAAAATATATAGGACTATATAGTTGAATAATTAAAGAGGAGGAGAGGTGAGTTTTACAGTCCCCATATGAAGAAAACTATACACGATTGTTTGGGGGATCCAATATATATATTATGAGAGTGATTACTATGAAATTAATTAATTTTTAATTACAGTGGCTATATGCATGCGGGAGGTGATCTCTCTGCGTGTCAATTGACCAACTTACCGATCCATATATTACACTCCCTCCCCACCTTAATATATGTCATTTAAGAGTTGTGCATAAAAATTAAGAAAATAATTGTGTAGCATTAAATATAACATTACTCCATCTGTTCTTAAAAGATTATCGTTTAAGATTAATTCACATAGATTAAGGAATGTAATTAATACCTATTGAAAATACTATACTACCCTTATTATAATTGTCTCAACCAATTATTAACTTTGTAGATTCCAAAAAGGAATATATCATTCAATTAATTCTACTTTGTATCCCAATACTATATTCAGCAGAGTAATCAAAATAAATAGGAGAAAGCTTTGTAGATTTCAAAAAGGAGTATATCATTCAATTAATTTGACTTTGTATCTCAATGCTATATTCAACCGAGTAGTCAAAATAAATACTCCATCCGTCCCATAGTTATATAGGCTGATTTTCTATTTTGAGATGTCTCAATATATAGACTACTTACTATTTTATAAAATTTAGTTGGTTCATTGTTTTATTTTTATGCTCTTATAATAAATATTCAACCATTACTCTTTTTTTTGAAGAAACAACATTCAATGTCATTATTTTTATTACCATATTTAATGTTGTTGTATTCTCTTTGGTTAAAATTCTATGGTTATGGACTTTAATGGTCAGTACACGTTAACGAGTAATTAACTTATTCATTAATTCTATATTAAGGGGTATATTGTAACGTCCCCAAAATAGGTCCATTCCATCCAACCTATTCTGAGTCGCCAAATACATGGTACAGAAAATAACTACAACTTTATTACAATAATTGTCATGCAAAATACAACAACACATATGCTGTGAGTTTGGATACAAATATATACCAAATGTGACACATGTCCCAATCGTGGACAACATCTCACAATGACACCTTGCATAAAGGTATAGTCAAAAACTATTTTAGAAATTAAAATCTTTGGGAAGTGCTCAAGGAAACCTTCGTACATGGGAGGCCATGCGTCTAGGTTATGATAGATATCATATGGCCACAGAATTATCCTTGGTTAACCCAATAGACCCCAAAGAAAAACAAGAAGATTACTATCATATTCTTCCCAATGGCGAGTCTTCTCTTGACTTATTATTATCTCCACTGTCTCTAATTGAGAATTATACTCCAAACAAATCCCAAGATTATATAGGTAGTGCTTGTAGATATACTCCGCAAGTGGATGTGCACAACCATGTCTTATGATGATATGAGGTTGTATGTCATTAGACATCTTGTATGATAGTGACAAAACACCCTTCCAACGTTGGGTTCGCCTCACCCTAGATGATTCACTAAATATAACTACTAAATGATGACCACCGTTCTATTCCCCTGTTACCCCCGCTCGACCCAGCTACACTCTTATTACCTGAAAGGAATTGTGAAACAAAAGGGAGCACAACTAGCCCAGTAAAGAATATCATGACTAAAGATAAATAAATTATCAATAGTCTTCATCAGTAATAAATCAGAGATTTAGAACATATGGTAGATGATAAAAATTTCAACCATAGTTACAGCAGAACGTGCAATCCATTAGAAGAGTCAAATAGACCATAAAGTCTATTATCTTCTCCATATTAAAAATCCACCAACAATATTTTATCCCTGTAACATCAATCAACAGTTCATTTCCACAATTATATGAATAACTCATAATCATAATTGTGATTCTAAGTTCCTCTTCACATCCAGAACGAAGATAATTTTTATCACATGTCTTTATCTGAAACATCAAAGATCATGGTTATACCAAATCACAGTTCCTATTTATAATCATACTAATAATTTCATCTTTGCACTACGGGCCAACGATATTCGTCAACAGTTCATCTTTGCACTACTGCCAAAGATATTCAACAACAGGTCATCTTTGCACTACGGGCCAAAGATATTCATCAATAATTCATCTTTGCACTACAGGCAAAGATAGTCCTCAACATTCATATTTGCACTACAGGCCAAATATATTTATATCTCAAAGAAATATATAATCATTTTAGAATTTATATAAACAATAATTATAACCATGTTAATCACTTCATCTTTACACTTAAGCTAAAGATATTCAATTATAAATTCAATGGTCATGATCATACCAGTTAACAATTCATCTTTGCACTACAGGCCAAAGATATTCCTCAGTCACGATCATACCAATAATTTACCCATATTTACACTCAAGTGAAAGAGAAATTCAATATCAGGGTTATAAAAATGTTATATATAATAATAAAAATAATATGATCAACAACTGCATTTATTTTCAAGAGCAACAATCATAAATCAACGATAATTTGGTCAGAAAAAGAAACTAATTTTTGTCGTGAATAGCATCCGTGAATAGTAACTCGTGAATAGTACTCCGTATTCGTACATAGTACCGTATACGTAAATAATGTCATATACGTAACTAGTGCCATATACATGAATAGTACCGTATATGTGAATAGTGTCGTATACGTAAATAGTAATCCCGACTCAAAAAGGTAGAAATTCCACAATAAAATCTATACCAATATTTCAGTCTAATGATATTAAAAGAATAACATCATTATGAAGAATATAGCATCCCTTACTATCCCTTACTATCCCTTACCTCAAAATAGCAGCACTTCTAACCGGATATCGGATATAACGCTGAAGAAAATTTGCACTGATGAATAGCAACTTACCAAGTATCTAAATACTCACAAAATATACTCAATAATCTAGAGAGAGAAAGAGAGAAAACTTATATTTCTGGTGTGATTTTCAATTCTAACTTAGCCCTCTATTTATAGGAAAATGTTAGCACGCCGAAGCAGACTTAACCTGCAACCTGATGGCTTTACCTGCTACTATTCCCACCCACCACAATTGAATAAAAATCTCAGCACATTTTTTCACCAACCAAGAGTGGGGGCCACCAATTCTAGAATTTTCCACCAAAATGATTAACTCCGAAAGTTTAACAATTTTTGAACCAGTCATCTCGTAAAATTTATAACAAATCATTCGTTCATTTTTAACGGTTCAAAATTTGTGGACATATACTCAACTTATATATGTATAACATATCCAAAAATTATCATGATCCAACGGTCGGATTAAAAATTATAACCCTCGCAAAATATCTAAAAAATCCTAATTTTTAATACCTCCATTCCGACAAAAATACTGATAAAAACCTCAACATTAACTCCTTCATTTTTAACCACAAAAATATATCCCTCATTTATATCCACATAAAATAAATATTTCCTTATCATATGAATCAATAATTAATTATTTACAAATAATATTACAGAGTCACAATTATGACAATCAGGCCGTTCCCAGGAAAGAGGGGGCTTTCCAATAAAAAATTATCCTTATTGGCGCGCAATTAGGTGACCAAACCTCTCCTTAGACAGAACTTTCTAGACATTGTCAATAATGTTATCTAATAATATTATTCAAATAATATAAATTTTTGATCTGATAATGGAAAATATTGTGCAGTAACAATTATTGAAAAAATAATAATATAAAATATCAACGCAACAATTATTGAATCAATAAAATAAAATATTGAACAGTAACTACTGTAACAATTATTGAGTAGTGTCTTTCTTCGTAAGAATCAATAATTCAAAAATACTGTGCAATCAGTGTGCTACTGTGTAACAACGCGTATTACTGTATTTTAACCACCGGGTATTCCAACAGTGTTAACGGTAACAACTACACCGTTAATTATAAAAACTCAATTTTTGTCGTTATCTGCATCCGACAGTTATTCGTTATGGGGCCCACAAATAGCTGCGCCGTCGTACGAATATTCCCCGACAACAATGATTATTTTATAACCACTTGCTTATTTTGAAAATAATTCATATATCACCTTTAACTTTAACTTTTTATCAATTTAATCATTTACTGAATCGTAATTATAAGAAAAATTGAATACTTTTATTTCATAAAATTCGGGGTCTTACATATATGTGGAAAATTAATGTTAAAAATTATCACTTAAACTGATTTTCTTAAACTATGTGCCAAAAGAAATCAGCCTATAACTATGGGACGGAGAGAGTAAGAGAAAGTTTTAAATAAGAGTAAAGTAGAGAAAAATTAGTTATTTTGTATTGATAAACTCAAAACGATAATCTTTTAGGAACAAAAATTATTTCATAAAACGACAATCTTTTAGGAACGGAGGGGATAATTGTCTATAATACCCTTAAATTTCCATACTTATCTCATACTCTCTCTCATTTGTAACATTTTCCCATAAGGGATAATTTTGAAAATATTATAATTAATTCTCCTAAATTATATAAAACGATAAATAATTAGAGAAAAATAAAATCATTTAAAACGATGGAGTATATATTAAGGGACGGAAGGAATAATTAATTAAGTTTATATATGTGGCATGACAAAATGTTTATATATTTAGAGCTCGACAAAATGTTTTGGTGTACGACAGGTACGAGACTAATGACCTTTACCTCCACAACGATAACACAAATTCTCCATGGTCTTTTTATCTTTGTCACTTTTGTCGTGTTTTCCATCCTTATGTTCCCATTTCTGGTGGGTATATGTGTTTGAGAAATGACCTCCTCGATGATAATTTCGACCACGTCCGCGACCACGACCACGTCCACGTCCACGACTACTGGCGTGGCATCTGTCTTTTTCATTATATGATACGGCATTCACTGTAGGAAATGGAGCAGAGCCAGTTGGACGGGCCTCATGGTTTTTCATCAATAACTCATTATTTTGTTCAGTCACAAGGAGGCATGAAATCAGTTCAGAGTATTTCTTAAAACCCTTTTCACGATATTGCTGCTACAGGAGCATATTAGATGCGTGAAAGGTGGAGAATGTTTTTTCTAACATATCCACATCAGTGATTTTTTCTCCATATAATTGCAATTGAGAACTGATTCTAAACATAGCTGAGTTATATTCACTTTCAGATTTAAAATCTTGTAATCTCAGGTGCATCCAATCATAACGAGCTTTAGGGAGTATTACAGTTTTCTGGTGGTCATATCTTTCCTTTAGACTTGTCCAAAGGATAAGTGGATCTTTAATAGTCAAATATTCAGTTTTAAGTCCCTCATGGAGGTGATGTCGAAAAAATATCATCGCTTTGGCCTTATCTTGACTAGATGTTTTGTTCCCTTCTTTGAAGGTATCACTGAGACCATTTGCATCTAGATGAATTTCAGCATCTAACACCCATGATAAATAATTCTTTCTCGTAATGTCAAGAGCCACAAATTCGAGTTTTGCAAGGTTTGACAATGAACTATCACAAGTACGTTGAAATTGTTAGAAAAAAATATTCTATAATAGTACCAAATTAAGATGTAACAATAATATAATAATATTAGATGTAACATACTGATTACAGTATCAATACTATCACAGTGAACAAATGGACATTTTATAAATTGAGTATTTATCTATGCACTTATATACATGTTGAGAATTATGATGTAATTATACTCAGTACCTAAGATTATGCCAGCAATTGAATAAGCTCAGCAGCCTACTAAAAGTACGAAATGCAGGAACATTAGGGAGTCGCAAATTTAAAGAACAATGAATTATTGATATTACCTCGACGTCATGGCAACACTTCTCAAGAAATTATACTAATTAAATTTAAGTATAACAGAGTTTTATTAACCTATTTTTAAGTTAAACTTTTGCTTCTAAGAGTTTTACTATGTTCTTATATATTAAAGTTTCAGGTATGTTAGTAATTTTTATTATGTCAACCATGTGGCCCAATGGATTAACACGTAGCCAAGAGGACGAATACAAAGAGATTGATTTGTTGTGGACCGTGGAGTAATTAACCCATCCCACAAAAGAAACAATACTGTATTTATTTTGTCACTCAAAAGTAAAAGTTAATCCGATTTAATAAAATATATAGGACTATATAGTTGAATAATTAAAGAGGAGGGAGGAGGTGAGTTTTACAGTCCCCATATGAAGAAAACTATACACGATTGTTTGGGGGATCCAATTATATATATTATGAGAGTGATTACTATGAAATTAATTAATTTTGATTAATACAGTGGCTATATGCATGCGGGAGGTGATGTCTCTCTGCGTGTCAATTGACCAACTTACCGGATCCATATATTACACTCCCTCCCCACCTTAATATATGTCATTTAAGAGTTGTGCATAAAAATTAAGAAAATAATTGTGTAGCATTAAATATAACATTACTCCATCTGTTCTTAAAAGATTATCGTTTAAGATTAATTCACATAGATTAAGGTATGTAATTAATACCTATTAAAAATACTATACTACCCTTATTATAATTGTCTCAACCAATTATTAACTTTGTAGATTCCAAAAAGGAATATATCATTCAATTAATTCTACTTTGTATCCCAATACTATATTCAACAGAGTAATCAAAATAAATAGGAGAAAGCTTTGTAGATTCCAAAAAGGAGTATATCATTCAATTAATTTGACTTTGTATCTCAATGCTATATTCAACCGAGTAGTCAAAATAAATACTCCATCCGTCCCATAGTTATATAGGTTGATTTTCTATTTTGAGATGTCTCAATATATAGACTACTTACTATTTATAAAATTTAGTTAGTTCATTGTTTTACTTTTATGCCCTTATAATAAATATTCAACCATTACTCTTTTTTTGAAGAAACAACATTCAACGTCATTATTTTTATCACTATATTTAATGTTGTTGTATTCTCTTTGGTTAAAATTCTATAGTTATGGACTTTAATGGTCAGTACACGTCAATCAATGAACTTGAGAGTTCCAGTGTGATAAGTAAGGAGTAATTAACTTATTCATTAATTCTATATTAAGGGGTATACGTGAAAAATTAATGTTAAAAATTATCACTTAAACTGATTTTCTTAAACTATGTGCCAAAAGAAATCAGCCTATAACTATGGGACGGAGAGAGTAAGAGAAAGTTTTAAATAAGAGTAAAGTAGAGAAAAATTAGTTATTTTGTATTGATAAACTCAAAATGATAATCTTTTAGGAACAAAAATTATTTCATAAAACGACAATCTTTTAGGAACGGAGGGTGTAATTGCCTATAATACCCTTAAATTTTCATACTTATCTCATACTCTCTCTCATTTGTAACATTTTTCCATAAGGGATAATTTTGAAAATATTATAATTAATTCTCCTAAATTATATAAAACGATAAATAATTAGAGAAAAATAAAATCATTTAAAACGATGGAGTATATATTAAGGGAAGGAAGGAATAATTAATTAAGTTTATATATGTGGCATGACATTTTATACAACATTTATTAATTAGTTAAAACTGTCACTTAACACACGTTGTACTAACTACTAATATAGCATGTCTTGGTCAATATAATGGTGCAGAAAATAGTACTATTGATTAATTTACATTCATTCAGGATTATAGGCCTTAAATCCCCATTTCATCCTAATTCCTATCTAATCTATTTATATTGAGTTTATCTATTTTTGATATTTTGTTTTAAATTCTGTATTATAATGTAGATTTTGTGTATATATTTATAATATATATTTAATGGATAATGTCATGCTGATAAGGAATCTGAAGATCAAACCTAAGGCTCAATTGGATGAGTTTAGTTAGCCTTGTCAGTAAACCTTATTAATTTGATAACGCCCTCATGTACAAGTCACTTAATTCCTTCTATAAATTATAAAATATATAGTGAGATTTAAATTTTCATTTAATTATCAAAATATTTTACGTACTATCAAATTAATTAGCACACATATAATTTACATACCCAATCTCACACTTCAGGCATTTCTTTAATACAAAAATTCTATAAAAACTTTATAAAATAAAAATATCAGTACATAAGGTGTTGATCGATATATATCCTGATTTAATTTGTTTCGATATAATTATTTGATCAAAACTTCAACTCATTTGTTCACTAATCTATGATAATTTGATTCATTGGATCAATATTTTAAATGGAACAAATCATGAATCAGATTTAATTTAACCCAATATATGATCCACCAAAATTTAAAAAAAAATCCTTATGTTTCATTTACTTTATATATATATATATATATATATATATATATATATATATATATATATATATATATATAGCTGTGTATTATACAGTAGAGCAATGACGACGGATTTTTTGGGCTATCGCGACGGTTCACCCATCACTATAGCCCAAAATAGCTATGGCGACAGGTGAAACCGTCGCTATAGCCCAAAAATCTGTCGTCATAGCCGACTGTATAATACACAGCTGTGTACATATATTTTTTCATATATATATATATATATATATATATATATATTATATATATATATATATATATATATATATATATATATGAAAGTTGTTTACCTATTATGCATACACTATATTTTTGGTTCTCCAATAAAAAGAAATAATGATAATCCGCACCAATTAATAAGATTATTTAAACTCGCATCATATATTAAGAAAATAAACCAATACACGAGTAAATATAGATATTATGCATACTTCTTGATCATTGTGATTAAGTGACATTCTTTCATAATTTAATATAATTTTACGAATAATAACATTTAAGAAATTAATATAATTGTACCTATATTTTTTTTAATGGGTCGATTTGGATCATAATCTGTATTGTTGGATCAAGTACTGGATCATGGCGCAGATCAATGATTGATCATTACATAATGAATCAGATCATTGATCTATTATCACACTTGGTAGCAGCATATTGGATCAGAGTATGATTTACCCATTGACATGCACATGCCTATAAGTAAAAAATATTTGTGCAGTTAAGATTACGAAATACTTCATCCGTTCCAAAGTTAGAAATACAATTTGAGTTTAGAGGTCAAACGAAGACATATTAAACTTTAAATTGACGTGAATTTATTTAATTTTAGTTGATTGATACAATTATTATAATTATGTAATATATAACAAAAACTATTAATCACAAAATTTACTAATTTTAAAATTTAATATGTCGTCGTCGTTTGATCTCAAAAGTCAAAATTATATAATTAATTTTGAAATGAAGAGAGTAGTAGCGCTTCTACCACTGAAATGATCTTTAACTTCCTCTAAATGGTAAGATATGCTCGCGTTTTACATTAAAATTCTATCAACTGTATGTATCGTTTCGGGACTATAAGAATGAAGCATAATGTGGAATACAAGTATGGAATCAATCTGTTTAATATTTGCGGATGGAAAATGATTTATATGTCGAATTCTTCCACTAAATTATTCTTGCGACGTGCATTTATTTTTTAAAAAATAGGAGGTGTTGGGGCATGAATATTTAAGTCCGGATGATAGGTGCGCCATAGTTCCACATAATTATCCAACGTGAAAACCCGTTTGGACGGTTAATTATTTTAAGGAATTTAAGATTTCTAATTATATTTGATTTCCAACTCCTAAGGAAAGAGTCCGTATAAAGTTCGATTTTCTTTCTATTGACTTTGAAAGTACAACTTTATTTTACAACACTAGAACATTAAGTTTTTATTGTTAAACTTTATTCAATGTGTACTTATTCTCACACCGAAACTATCCCCGGCGGCCCAAGTCGCCAAACTTTTGATGTCACTTCTTTGAGCGCTTTGGGGATTGAGGAGAAAAAAATTCTTAATGTTCTATAAGTTGAAATCTTGTATTGAACTTTGGGTTTTGTTTGTAGGTTCGGGCGTCCAATCAAAGAGATCATTCCTATTTGGAAGCATTGAAATGTTGATCAAGCTGGTACCAGGGACTTCAGCTGGAACTGTCACAGCATACTACGTAAGTGCAAAATCTCATATAAACAAGGTCAAAGTGACAGAAAACAAGACATAAAACCTGTAACTCCTCCAACTATAACAAGGCTAAACCTGAATGCTAAGAACACAGTCCAAAAATAATAGTTTTTCTTCACTTGAACCATTGCAGTTATCAGCTGCTGGAGATAAGCATGACGAGATAGACTTTGAGTTCTTGGGGAATTCATCAGGACAGCCTGACATTGTCCACACCAACATTTACTCTCGAGGAGTTGGAAACAAAGTGCCGATTTCCACAACTACACCATACATTGGAACCCAACTGAAATTGTGTAAGTTACCCTGATATTATAAAACTCCCTCCTGCTTTATCAAAACATCATCATTATCCCTTAATGTATATTACTAACAATAAAACAATCTACCAAAAATTTCAAAACCTACATAGAAATTAAACATTTCCTATCTAAACTCTTACCATGCCTTCAGGTGGTACATTGATAATCTGCCAATAATGCGTCTTCAGAAACCATCAGAGCCAAGGTATTGATTACCCAAATCAACAAGGGATGAGGGTTTACTCCAGTTTGTGGAATGCTGATAACTGGGCAACTTGAGGTGGCCTTGTCAAGATCGACTGGAATAGTGCACCCTTCATAGCCAGACTCCGTAACTTCCGGGCAAGGGCTTGCAAGTGGGATGGACCGTTTAGCACTGCTCAATGTGCCTCCTCGTCCCCTGCCAACTGGTGGACTTCCCCCATACACAAGCAGTTGAGTTTTGGTAAGCAGGGTCAGATGAAGTGGGTTAGAGACAACTACATGATCTATGACTATTGCAAAGATGCAAAGTGATTCAATGGACTGATGCCTCCTGAATGTATCAAGGCACAATACTAAGAAAAATCATCGATGGCAGCAGCCAAACGGCACCCTAATTCAACAATACCAACCCCAAAAAAAAAGAAGAGCAAGCATCCTTATTTTCAATTTTTCAACAAGTCTTCTTTTTCTTTTATCATTTTTCTTTGTGATCAAATCAATTTTTCTTCTCTTCATTATGTTTTTCTTTTTTGGATTCTCCGAGAACATCAAACAGATTAAATTCATTCTTGTATCCCACAAATTGTAATTCTTGCGGTCAAACAAATGAACAATACAGAGTTTTTGGTGATAGAACTTTAATGCTAAAGGCAAGCATGTCGCATCCATTTAGAGCAATCAGCAAAGATCTTTCAACTAGGTACAGGAAAAGCCAAAAAAACAAACAGTATCTTAGTAGTGGAACTTAATTTTACACAAGGATCCTTCCAGTAAATGGTGTACTAAAATTTTGAGAATCAAGTTGCTATAATAGCGTGCAGTTTTCCACAGCAAACCCAAATTTGTAGCAAATATGACTTCAATCAGAAAATATATAACCTCTTTTGAATTTGAATATGGTATAACACGCTACGTTATCAATATCAAAATTTAGAACAGCATACTACATCTTGTTTCTTCTGCATAACCTATTAAAGATAGGTTACTTATAAGCACCATCTGGATCTCTATGCCTTGTTAATGCTCCTGATTTTGCTACTATCATATGCACATGAAATGGCTTAGCCAGTTAGTCCTACTTTTTCTAAATAGTTCACATTTTGAAGGATCCCCTCATCGTCGAGACTGACTTATATTCCAAGTAAAGTTGAACCATAATAACCTAATCCAGTGTAAGTTCATCCCTGCTTTAACATTCAAAGCTGCAACCTAATGTAAAACTAAGTCAATGAAAATCATTTGCCTCAATTGTCATTGGGTAAACTTAAGCTACAGTTTCATTTCAGTATCCAAGTGAAGTGTATACCATAGTTGTCCGAAGGTCATAATATAGAAAATGAACAAGGATATTGGGACTGTTACTGTTAAAAAAATATGACCAAATTCAGTCTAAACAAAATCTAGAACAAATTAAAAATAGAACTCATTTGCATCCAAAAAAGTGATGCAAAACATCTGAGCCATGATTGATGCAATGGGAGTTCGCGACCTTAAGTTCACTTATTGTCCATCATAACAACAGAGTTCGATCATGAACCTCACATAAGGAGCAACAGGTGTCCCATCATATATATCTGCAACTTATAACTAAGCCTTTAAGAGGAGACATTTTTAACTCACAAGTTTTACAGCATAACAATGTAAGAAAAATAGTTAGCTTGAGTAAGAGCCAGATCATCCATAATAAACAGAAGGGAATCGAAAGGCATTTAAACATCCAGATCGAATAAGAAATTAACAGTTTAGTAACTCCAGTACTGCACCAACAACTAAAAATAAATGTATCGTAATCATCTCACACCTATAATTCTTCAAAGTTCTCATTTTTTCAGTGCAATCTGAAACAAAGTATAACACATTTGGCCTAAATCAGTATAGGTTTATTCCTGACGAAATTTGAATATATAATTAATACTTTTTCATCTTCCATTTAACGCCATTCAGATAGTATCTATATCATTGCTACTAACCACACAAAGGATGCAATAACACCATATAGAATTGTTACTAGACCATAGTATAACCATAAAAAGAAAGAAAGAACAAAAGACCGTACTTTCTAAGTTTTACAAACAACCCAATAGAAATTTCTGAAACACCGCATTATACATAACAGAAAGCTTCATTCTTTTTCCAATTTCTCAGCATCCAAACAGAGTTTGATCCAACAAATTACAAGGGTCATTTCAAAATTTCCCAATGAAACACTGATGAAAAAACAGAAATTACAAAGCAACCAAGTAATCAATCACATAACACAAATATAAACACCAAGAACAATAAGAAATGTACCAAACAAAGCCAGCCAAACACGAGTTTCCTCACCCAATAGCAACCCAAACAAGGCAGTAGCAGCAAACGTCGTCGCATTGGTCACCGGAACAGCAACCGATATGGGGGTATCACTTAAAATAGCGAAAAAAGTAGCCGAGGCTGATAAATTCAACAGGAAAGGAACAGAGTACTGCCAAATCAAGAGAAGGTTGAGCCAATTCTTCAGGGTATTCACCACGGGGTTATGGGTTCTGTTTGGATGCCGGGAAGATTTGAGTTTTTGGTCCCATATAAGTGTGCCCCGCCGCATTAAGGCGTTTGTAGCTCCCCAAACGACCCCTATTGCGATCATCTTCTCAACGTCTCCTACCATCTTCAAATGAGTGTGCCCGTTTAACTTAACTTGATCGTTTGGAACCATGTAATGTCATTATGCAAAAAAGGTTTTTTAGTTTTTGTTTTTCACTTGCTTAAAAGTTGAAAGATGTTTGTATTTAAATATTTAGTATTTATATTTATATTCTCTCTTTTTTTGTCCTACTTTATAAGTAGCAAAAAATAATAATAATAATTTATATGTGTTGGGTCATGATATTTCTTTTATTGGGCCAGGCAGATTGGGCCCATCCATTTAATTAGCCTAGTGGACCTTTACTATTAAATCTTATAACCATTGGGCTTAACCTTTGCCCTGTCTTTATTGCATCTGTAAGACCCCAACTTTTATAAATAAAGATGAATTTTCTATAAATATCATTTTTGAATATTATGGAGTTAATTTGATATAATGTTATAGTTGTGGGTAATATTTATAAATTTTGCAAAGTACGCAAGTTGTTATATAATATTCGATTGGTCGGGGAATATTCGTTTTAACAGGAAATATTCGTACAACGACACAATCATTGGTGGACCCCACAACGAAATTATTGTCGGATTGAGAAAACGACAAAAATATTTTATTAAAAATAACGGCGGAAATTTTACCATTGTTACTGTTGAACTACTCGGTAGTAAAAGTACAGTAATACGTGTGGTTGCATAGTAGCACACGGTATTGATTATTAATGCTTATGTGAGAAGTCACTCAGTTTGATTCAATTATTGTCAGTTAATAATATGAATTATTTAGCGATAATGACGTTTTGTTTTATTCGTATTATTAACGTAATAAAACAGAAACATCTTTTTATATAAAACAGAATACTTTATTAAAGTTATTCTATAAATAGAATATATTATATTTTATTTAAAAGATTTTTCTTTAAATATGGACCGTCAGATTAAAGTAATCAATCTGGACCGTTCATGGATTAGTTACTATGCATTCTATTTTTCTATAAATAGCAGCTCATTCCTTCATTATTTCTTACGAATTCACTGAACTCTAGAGAGAGAAACTATAGAGAGAAACTATAGAGAGAGAGAAGAAGAGTATTCTGCTACTTAACTACTTCCTTATTTCAGCTCGTCTTTAAAACGGTAAGGGGTGTTATTCTTTCTTATTCATGAAGAGAACTGTTGTTAT
The DNA here is from genome assembly GCA_016801055.1 of Panax notoginseng. Taxonomy (NCBI): domain Eukaryota; kingdom Viridiplantae; phylum Streptophyta; class Magnoliopsida; order Apiales; family Araliaceae; genus Panax; species Panax notoginseng. The sequence goes on from CM029015.1 coordinate 14,427,650, forward strand.
TCCATTTCTTATTATTCTGTTGGAATAACCTGTATACGCGGTCTACCCTATACTTGGTGACATTCTTCTATTATTCTGTTGGAACATCCTGTCTGTGTGTTTTACACCGGACCTGGTTCCGTTTTTATTATTATTCTGTTGGAACATCCTGTCTGTGTGTTTTACACCGGACCTGGTTCCGTTTTTATTATTCTGTTGGAACATCCTGTCTGTGTGTTTTACACCGGACCTGGTTCCGTTTTTATTATTCTGTTGGAACATCCTGTCTGTTGTTTTACACCGGACCTGGTTCCGTCTTTTATTATTCTGTCGGAATATCCTGTCTGTGCGTTTACGCCGGACCTGGTTCCATTATTTATTATTCTGTTGGAATAACCTGTCTGTGCGGTCTATCGCATGCATGGTGATTTCTTTTGTTATTCCATTCTTTATTATACTCAGTTGGTTAAGTTTTGACTTCTATACTCCATGAAATTTGTGGAATATCCTTGATAATTGCGTTTCATCCAGTATCTTTTCATGAAAATATTCTTCTAAGCATTCTTGAATTTTACTCCACAAAGCAGTATCATGTTGACAATTTGGACGTTGTTAATTCTTGGATAAATTAATTCTTGAACTTGTTTTATTGAATTCTTATATCATTGTCATCATCCTCATGTTTATAAAATGTTGAAAGTCATCTGTGGCCTGTAGTGCATAGATGGACTTGGTATGATTATGACCAGGGATTATTCGGTATAATCATGACCGTAATGTTACAAATGATGTGGTAAAAGTCCTCATTGGCCCGTAGTGCATTGATGGACAGTTGTTGGCATGATCATGACCATTAATGAATACACGAATATCCTTGGCCGTAGTGCAGGGGTGATTCGATGATGTGGATTATTTTATTAAGCTGAGTCCCAGCGATCACAGTGTTGAAAAACCTTTTAAATCATAAAAGATAGTAGAGTTTATTTTCTACTTGACTCTTTTAATGGATTGCTTGTTCCGCTACAGTTAAACTTGATGTCTATTATATTTTATCAGTTTAACATTGTTGAAGGCTAATGATAATTTATTCTGCATTATCTTAGTCATAATATTTCTTACTGGGCTAGTTGAGCTCACCCTTTCTTTCACTGTTCTCTTCAGGAAATGAGAACGTAGCTGGGGCAAGTCGGGGAACGGAGTGATGGTCCGAATGATAGTATTAGTTAGTAGTCCTCACTATTCTATGTAATGGTGTGTTAATAAATGTAATGAGGACTCCTTTTGAGTATGAATACTCTCTAGAAGATAATATTTGTATTCAAACTCACAGTTTATGTTTTGTCGTATTGTACACGACAGTTGTATTAGTAAGTTGTATTTGTATTCTGTACTATGTATCTGACGACCCAAGATGGGTGATGTATACCTAATTTTGGGGGCGTCACAGTTGGTATCAGAGCTTAGGGATATGATCCCTGGCTAAGATGTGAGAATAGAACTAGGAGGGGAGAGACGGGGAATTCCTTCGCTAGTATGACCTACCTAAGTTTATTTGCATGGTATTTAATTGGTCGGTCATAATATAAGGATAATATATGACATATCAATTAACTTTTATTTTGTGGCAGTATCTGAAAATGGCATCTGAGAATGTTGAGAATAGCAATGGAGCACAGGCGACTGTTGATTCACCACATATCAATAATCAGGATAATGTGCATCAGGAAGGTGACAATCCTCATGCAAACAACAACACTGACCAGATGATGAATGATGGAATGTTCAGAGGTTTTATGCAATTCATGCAACAGGTGAAAGCGGCTCCTGTCCACAACGTAGGTGGAAATACTGGAAACTCTCAGGCGGTCACCGCTAAACAGTTTAAGGAGCTGGGACCACCGGAGTTTAAGGGAGAACCAAAACCACTTGTAGCTGAAACATGGATAAAGCAGATCACCAAGATATTTGATGTCTTGGGTTGCTCCGAGGAGCAAAAGGTTCCCTTTGCCGCCTTTATGTTGCGAGGAGAGGCAGATTACTGGTGGGAATCGATAAAGCGTACTCAACCTGCCGCACTGAAGATGTCTTGGGAGAAGTTCCAAGAGCTGTTTAACGACAAATACTTTCCCGAGAGTATTCGTCACATGAAGGAGGTGGAGTTCATCAAATTGGAGCAGAATAATATGACCGTGTCGCAGTACGAGGCAAAATTTGCGGAGTTATCCCGGTTTGCGTCCCACCTGGTGGATAATGAAGAAAGAATGACGCGGATGTTTTTAAGAGGTTTGAAGCCGGAGATACGTCAACATCTTGTTTCTCATAAACTGTGTTTGTATTCAGATGTTGTAAATAGGGCTCAGTTGGTGGAGCGCGATAACGAGACAACGCAACCAAAAGAGAGCAGCCGGCAAAATGATAATACCAGTGAGAGCAGTCATCGAAGCGGTGACAACAAGCGTGGAGGGAATCAACAGGCCAGAAATGGTAACCACTTCGGTGGTAATCAGGGCCAAAACAATAAGAATGGGCATTTCAAGAAGAGGAGATTCAACAATGATGGAAAGACGTCAGCACCAGCACCCGTTGTTAAGGAAGGAGAACGACCACCTATCATATGTTTCAAATGCGGAGGGGAGGGGCACATCAGTCCAAACTGCGCGATGCCGTCCAAAGCATGTTATAATTGTGGAAGAGAAGGTCATTTAGCCCGATTTTGTCGTTTACCGAAGACAAATTCAGCTAGGATGGAGGCACCAAAGGCCGTCCCAGAAAAGTCAAAACCGGTTGTGCAAGGGAGAGCGTTTGTTGTGAACTCCCAGAAAGCAAGGAACCCGAATGAGGTCATCACGGGTAAGCTTATCATAAACTCTAACGAAGTCTATACTTTATTTGATACCGGTTCTACCCATTCTTTTATTTCTCCTACTTGCGCTCATCGATTAAATTTGATTCCGGAGAAATTAGACTTTGACTTAGCAGTTGAAACTCCATTGGGAGAAACCTTCATTACATCCACGGTTTATAAGTCTTGTTTGGTTCAAGTTGGTACCCACACATTACCTGTCGATCTTATTTCATTAAAAATACTTGCATTTGACGTGATTCTAGGGATTGATTGGTTAACTACTCATCATGCAAAAATTGATTATTTTCGTAAGGTTGTTAGCTTTCATATTCCTAATCGACCTATTATGCGAATTCAAGCAACCAAACCATTAAAATCAATCGCTGTCATCTCAAGCCATAAAGCTATTCGTTTATTGAAAAACGGATGTCAAGCTTTCTTAGCTCATGTCACAGATCTAAACAAAAATACGTCAGCTTTGAATGATATTTCTGTTGTTAATAAATTTCCTGACGTATTTCCCGAAGAACTTCCTGGCCTACCCCCAGAGCGTGAAATTGAATTTTGTATCGACCTTGAACCCGGTACAAAACCCATTTCCAAAGCCCCATATCGAATGGCTCCTATTGAACTTCAGGAGTTAAAGACCCAACTGCAGGAATTGTTAGACATTGGTTTTATTCGTCCTAGTACTTCTCCTTGGGGTGCTCCTGTTCTGTTCGTGAAGAAGAAAGATGGGAGTATGCGACTTTGTATTGATTATCGGGAGTTGAATCATGTCACCATCAAAAATAGGTACCCATTGCCACGTATTGATGACCTGTTTGACCAGTTGCAAGGAGCACAATTCTTTTCAAAGATCGATCTTCGTTCTGGATATCATCAGCTGAAGGTTAGAACTGAGGATATTCCAAAGACTGCCTTCAGAACTCGGTATGGGCATTATGAATTCTTAGTTATGTCTTTTGGATTGACTAATGCTCCTGCTGCCTTCATGGATATGATGAACAGGGTATTCAAGGAATATTTGGATCACTTTGTGGTCGTCTTTATCGATGACATCCTTATTTATTCCAAAAGCCGTGAAGATCATGAGCAACACTTGAGGCTGGTACTCCAAAAGCTTCGTGAATACAAACTTTATGCCAAGTTGAAGAAATGCGAGTTCTGGCTGGAAGAGGTAGCATTCCTTGGGCACGTAGTATCAAGTCGTGGAATATCGGTTGACCCGGCAAAGATTGAAGCTATTCAAAGCTGGGAGCAACCTAAATCAGTGACCGAAGTACGTAGCTTTCTTGGTTTAGCTGGTTATTATCGGAGATTCGTGGAAGGATTTTCTCGAATCGCTACTCCATTAACTCAGCTGACTCGGAAAGATACAAAGTTCGGTTGGAGCGAAGAATGTGAGCAGAGTTTTCAAGAACTCAAGAGGAGACTCATTTCAGCACCTGTTCTAACAATACCATCTGGCTCGGAGGGATTTGTCATCTACAGTGATGCTTCGAGCAAAGGGTTGGGATGCGTTCTCATGCAACATGGAAAAGTCATAGCCTATGCATCAAGACAACTCAAGGAATATGAGAGGAATTATCCTACTCATGATCTAGAGTTGGCAGCTGTTGTCTTTGTACTTAAAATTTGGAGGCATTACTTGTATGGGGAGAAGGTGGAGATCTTTACGGATCATAAAAGCCTCAAATATTTCTTCACTCAAAAGGAACTCAACATGCGACAACGACGTTGGCTTGAACTGTTGAAAGATTATGATCATACCATTCAATATCATCCTGGAAAAGCGAACGTGGTAGCTGACGCATTGAGTAGAAGATCATATGCAAGTACGAGTATTGTCAACACAAAGGCCCATTTTGTGTGATTTGCAAAGGATGGAGATAGAGTTAAAGACTCCAGGGACCCATGTGATGATGGCAAATATACGAGTAGAACCGACTTTAATCGATAAAGTTAAAGCTGCTCAAGCTACAGACCTGGAGCTGATGCATATGAGGAAGAAAGTGCAAGAAGGTGTTATGCCGGAAGCAAGAATCGATGAAGAAGGAATACTTCGAGTCAACTCCAGACTTTGTGTTCCTAACAACCCTGATTTAAAGTATGAAATCATGATGGAGGCGCACAACACACCGTTTGCAATCCATCCTGGAAGTACCAAAATGTATCATGATCTTCGTCATACATTTTGGTGGAGCAATATGAAGAGAGAGATAGCGTTGTTTATCTCAAGGTGTCTAACTTGTCAACGAGTCAAAGCGGAGCATCAAGTACCAAAAGGTCCATTGCAACCACTTGAAATTCCAGAATGGAAGTGGGAGCACATTACCATGGATTTCGTTACCGGTCTTCCTAGGGTTTCTCAAGGTATTGATGCGATTTGGGTCATTGTTGATAGATTGACCAAGTCTGCTCATTTCTTACCGATACGAGAAACTTATACACTTGAACGTCTTGCTCGTATGTACATAAACGAGATTGTAAGACTGCATGGTATGCCAGTATCCATAGTTTCTGACCGAGACCCAAGATTCACTTCACGATTTTGGGTTAGTTTACAAAAAGCTATGGGCACGGAGTTACGATTTAGTTCAGCATATCATCCTCAGACGGACGGACAATCAGAGAGGACTATTCAAACTCTTGAAGATCTATTAAGACTCTGTGTCTTTGACTTCAAGGGAAGTTGGGACAAGTTCTTACCATTGGTGGAGTTTTCCTACAACAACAGTTATCAAGCAAGTATTGGCATGGCTCCATTCGAAGCATTGTATGGAAGAAAATGTCGTTCTCCAGTATGCTGGGATGAGGTGGGTGAAGCAACGTTGTTGGGACCGGAGTTGGTACGTATGACTACAGAAAAGATTCAAACGATCCGACAACGTATAAAAACCTCACAAGATCGACAAAAGAGTTATGCTGATCTTCATCGAAAGGACGTGGAATTTGATGTAGGAGATCATGTGTTCTTACGTGTTGCTCCATGGAAAGGAGTTACGAGATTTGGAAAGAGAGGAAAGCTCAATCCTCGATTCATCGGTCCATTTTTAATCCTCGATCGAGTAGGAACTGTGGCTTATAGACTCGCTTTACCGCCAAGTATGTCTCGTGTTCATAACGTTTTTCACATATCCATGTTACGCAAATATGTGGAAGACCCGAACCACATTATTGAGTTAGAACCGGACGAAATAGCGGAGGATTTGACGTATGAAGAAGTTCCTGTTCAAATCTTGGATAAGAAGGAACATATTCTACGCTCCAAGGTTATACCTCAAGTCAAAGTTTTGTGGAGAAACCACGATGTTGAGGAAATGACTTGGGAGTTAGAATCTGAAATGAAATCAAGGTATCCTTACCTCTTCGACATACCAGGTACGTACCCTAATTTCGAGGGCGAAATTTCATAAGAAGGGGAGGTTGTAAGACCCCAACTTTTATAAATAAAGATGAATTTTCTATAAATATCATTTTTGAATATTATGGAGTTAATTTGATATAATGTTATAGTTGTGGGTAATATTTATAAATTTTGCAAAGTACGAAAGTTGTTATATAATATTCGATTGGTCGGGGAATATTCGTTTTAACAGGAAATATTCGTACAACGACACAATCATTGGTGGACCCCACAACAAAATTATTGTCGGATTGAGAAAACGACAAAAATATTTTATTAAAAATAACGGCGGAAATTTTACCATTGTTACTGTTGAACTACTCGGTAGTAAAAGTACAGTAATACGTGTGGTTGCATAGTAGCACACGGTATTGATTATTAATGCTTATGTGAGAAGTCACTCAGTTTGATTCAATTATTGTCAGTTAATAATATGAATTATTTAGCGATAATGACGTTTTGTTTTATTCGTATTATTAACGTAATAAAACAGAAACATCTTTTTATATAAAACAGAATACTTTATTAAAGTTATTCTATAAATAGAATATATTATATTTTATTTAAAAGATTTTTCTTTAAATATGGACCGTCAGATTAAAGTAATCAATCTGGACCGTTCATGGATTAGTTACTATGCATTCTATTTTTCTATAAATAGCAGCTCATTCCTTCATTATTTCTTATGAATTCACTGAACTCTAGAGAGAGAAACTATAGAGAGAAACTATAGAGAGAGAGAAGAAGAGTATTCTGCTACTTAACTACTTCCTTATTTAGCTCGTCTTTAAAACGGTAAGGGGTGTTATTCTTTCTTATTCATGAAGAGAACTGTTGTTATTCCATTTCTTATTATTCTGTTGGAATAACCTGTATACGCGGATCTACCCTATACTTGGTGACATTCTTCTATTATTCTGTTAGAACATCCTGTCTGTGTGTTTTACACCGGACCTGGTTCCGTTTTTATTATTCTGTTGGAACATCCTGTCTGTGTGTTTTACACCGGACCTGGTTCCGTTTTTATTATTCTGTTGGAACATCCTGTCTGTGTGTTTTACACCGGACCTGGTTCCGTCTTGTTATTATTCTGTTGGAACATCTTGTCTGTGCGTTTACGCCGGACTTGGTTCCATTATTTATTATTCTGTTGGAATAACCTGTCTGTGCGGTCTATCGCATGCATGGTGATTTCTTTTGTTATTCCATTCTTTATTATACTCAGTTGGTTAAGTTTTGACTTCTATACTCCATGAAATTTATGGAATATCCTTGATAATTGCGTTTCATCCAGTATCTTTTCATGAAAATATTCTTCTAAGCATTCTTGAATTTTACTCCACAAAGCAGTATCATGTTGACAATTTGGACGTTGTTAATTCTTGGATAAATTAATTCTTGAACTTGTTTTATTGAATTCTTATATCATTGTCATCATCCTCATGTTTATAAAATATTGAAAGTCATCTGTGGCCTGTAGTGCATAGATGGACTTGGTATGATTATGACCAGGGATTATTCGGTATAATCATGACCGTAATGTTACAAATGATGTGGTAAAAGTCCTCATTGGCCCGTAGTGCATTGATGGACAGTTGTTGGCATGATCATGACCATTAATGAATACACGAATATCCTTGACCATAGTGCAGGGGTGATTCGATGATGTGGATTATTTTATTAAGCTGAGTCCCAGCGATCACAGTGTTGAAAAACCTTTTAAATCATAAAAGATAGTAGAGTTTATTTTTTACTTGACTCTTTTAATGGATTGCTTGTTCCGCTACAGTTAAACTTGATGTCTATTATATTTTATCAGTTTAACATTGTTGAAGGCTAATGATAATTTATTCTGCATTATCTTAGTCATAATATTTCTTACTGGGCTAGTTGAGCTCACCCTTTCTTTCACTGTTCTCTTCAGGAAATGAGAACGTAGCTGGGGCAAGTCGGGGAACGGAGTGATGGTCCGAATGATAGTATTAGTTAGTAGTCCTCACTATTCTATGTAATGGTGTGTTAATAAATGTAATGAGGACTCCTTTTGAGTATGAATACTCTCTAGAAGATAATATTTGTATTCAAACTCACAGTTTATGTTTTGTCGTATTGTACACGACAGTTGTATTAATAAGTTGTATTTGTATTCTGTACTTTGTATTTGACGACCCAAGATGGGTGATGTATACCTAATTTTGGGGGCGTCACAACATCTCCTTAACATTGGGCTGGATCAAGCGGCCGGTCCATCAAATCTTTTAGTATCTAAGACTTTGACTGGTAATGATGAAAAAAGAGAGCAGTTGACCAAAAGTCTGCAGATCATTAATGTGGATGGAATTTTATCCGGCCGGCGGCAGAAACAGTGGAAAAAAGGTGACAACCTGCATGCAGACGGCTGAGACGAGAGTACACTGGGGGGCGGTGTCAGATCAGGGTTGGTGGCACAAAAAACCGAGCATGAGAGTATAACCGGGCAAGGAAGTCTTCTAGCAAAAGGTACGCATACACTTTTCATCTCTCTGGACACACTAGACATTTTTTATCCTCCATTGTTAAACTTTGAACGTCTATATTGACTCTCACGCCGGAGCTATCCCCCGACGGTCCAGCCGTCAAGCTTTTGGTGTTGATCGTGTTTACTGTGCAGGATTAAGACGTCTTACGTGATTGGGACGTCATCAAAGATCTTGGCGTTAACATTGGCGCTAGAAGGAGGGCTGAGTTCTAGTGTTCCAGAGCTTTCAATCACAAATATTCATTTGTTCCACATTCTCAAAGATGGGGAAGAGCAGAGCAGATACGCCTAAAGGACAGCCGATGACTGTCGGTGATTCACCACCACGAGTTTCTGCTAGAGATCATTTGGGGCCTACACTAAGTGCTCATGCTAGCACAGCGTCCAAGCGATCACATGGAGATTCTCGTCCAAGGGCCGTGGGCAAAGCTAAGAAAAAGTTAATCTTCACGACGGATAAAGAGTCTGGTCACGGCCGGAAACAGCTAGACCATGACGAAAAGACCTCCCGATTGGCTAAGATGGCAGAAGAAGCAGATAGGGTCATGGAGTCACTTATGAAGCAGAGGCAGGATATAGCCGAGCAGATGTGCCGGATGGAAGAGTTGAGAGATGAAGCGTCCAGTTATGTTCAGTCCGAAAAGCTTGTGCATCGAAGTGGGAAGGAGCCGGTTCATTCGGAACATGAAATTCAGGGCCAACATCGGGAGGGAAAAAGATCGAGGAGCCCTACTCCTCGAAGATCGAAGGAAGCACTCCATCGTGACGTCCCTAGGGGGTAGATCCGAAGTGATCGGAGAGGCCGATCCAGAGAACGAACTCCAGAGAACATGAAAAGGGAACTCATTGTTGCACATTCTCACCATAGTCATCGGACCCAGAGGCGAAGCAGATCTAGGGGCCGTACACCCGAAAGTCGAGTACTTCGCTCAGAAGACCGTCGTCGTAAAAGTCCTTCGAAGATTAGGGGTGTTATGGTTAACGACCAATCTACTCAAAAAAGGATAGAGTCATCGGAGAAGGAAGTGTCGTCACAACCGGAAGGAGTAGAGTACCTGGTAAAAGAGCTGAAGGCGCTCCAGAAGCAGTTAGCCGAGGTCCAGCAAATAAAGGATACTCCGGGAAAGAAAGCATCCCCATTTTCCTCGGATATTCTTAAGGAGAAGGCGGACACCTCTAAGAAGTTGCCTCACATAGAAAGTTACGATGGTTCGGGAGATCCTTACGACTATAGCCAAGCGTTTGACCGGTTAATGGACTACTACGATTTCACTGACGCTGCTAAATGTCACATGTTCGTTACGACGTTAAGAAAAGATGCGAGGCAGTGGATGGGGACTTTGCCACCAGATTTAATTTCATCATGGTCCGAACTCTGCGACAAGTTCCACGCTCGTTTTGGGAGTAACCGAAGAAGAGGGAAGCCCACGGGCTCTTTGGCACAGGTCAGATAGTACACCAACGAGTCTTTGGGTCAGTATGTGAAAGGTTCCGAGAAGCCGTTGGTCAGGTATCAGATTTGAACGATCTCCAAGCTGTGGGATTGTTTCAAAACGGTTTGGACTTAGTGAAGTCGAAGAAGCTGGTGAGAAAGCTGATGTTCAATCATCTGAAGAGCCTGGCAGAGGCATTCGATAAGGCAGAAGGTTATATCATTGTGGAAGAAGCTATGAGTAGCTTGAAGCGTTCCTCTTCGGAACAGGTGAAGGAGGCAGATGTCCCTACAACCCAGGATGATCAGAAGAAGACGGGGGGTATAATGATAGGTCGGAGAGCCGTTCTAAGAAGTACAACAACTCATGGCGACAAGGAGATACTCGTCCGCCTGCTTCCGCCCCGAAAGTGAATAAGGTTTATACCAAACTAAACACAGACAGATCGGTGATTCTGGACCAAATCAGGAGCCAGCCGTTCTTTGAGCCACCACGGGACAATTATAGGACAGGGCAGGGCAACTCTCGAAAGTATTGTAACTATCATCAAGTCGCAGGCCATGGCACCAACGAGTGTTGTAATCTGAAGGATTTTGTGGAAAAGAAGATCCAGAGTGGTCTGTTAGTCCAATATGTGGCCGAGAAAAATCAACAGAGTGCCGACCGCACCGTTCAGACAGTTCAAACGAATCCTCCTGTACAGCCCACCCCGAACCAGCCACCAAGGCATGTCATTGACGTAATAACAGGGGGGACGTCTGGAAAGTTGGTAGGAAAGAAGAGAAGGGGGTATCTAGATTCGGTTATAACCGTATCAGATGCTCCTCCAAAAATTGATAGGCCCTTTCCAGGAACTATTATATCCTTTACAGATGCAGACTATCCTTTGGAGCCCATTGATCCACATGAAGGGGCGTTAGTGATCACCGCGCAAGTAGGCTCGGTGGACGTGAAACGTATGATGATAGATAACGGGTCTTCAGTGGATATTCTGTACGCCCACGCATACCAGAGAATGCACCTTGATGGGCAAAAAATGGAAGTTGGGCAGGAGGCTCCTTTGTATGGCTTCAGCAACGATCCGGTCAAAGTTGCGAGCACTATTGAGCTCCCAGTGGTCTTCGGCACAGCCCCTCAACAGGCAGAAATAATGTGTAAATTCTATGTTGTGCATGTAGATTCGACTTACAACGCCATACTGGGAAGACCTACGCTGACAGCCCTCCAAGCCGTGATTTCCATCCCCCATTTCAAAATCAAGTTCCCCACAGCGCACGGAGTCGGAGAGGTGGCTGGGGACTTGGATCTAGCCCGACGCTGTTATCGGAATGCATGCATCTCCTCCGGAGTAGGGGTCAGCAAACAGAAGCAAACCATGGCAATCGAGATTGAGCCCTTCACTGAAAGCAGTTCCGAGCCATTGGTAACACCTGCAGGGGAGATGGAGGAGATTGAGTTGATCCTTGGGAAGGCAGACAAGATAGTGAAAATTGGTTTGGGTCTACCAGAGCCTCTTCGGACAAATCTTATGGAACTCCTTTGCTGCTATGCGGACATTTTTGCATGGGAACCGCAGGACATGCCGGGGATTAGCAGAAAGGTCGCTGAGCACCGATTGGAGGTAGATCCCTCGAAGAAGCCTGTTCGGCAAAAGAGACGGATCTTTGCACCTGAGCGCCAAAAGATAATTGACGAAGAAATCGCCAAGCTGATGGCTGCTGATTTTATTTTCGAGATCGACTACCCACAGTGGATGGCCAATGTAGTATTGGTGCAGAAGCAGAACAGGAAATGGCGAGTTTGCATCGATTACACCGACCTGAATAAAGCTTGTCCGAAGGACTTTTATCTTTTGCCCCATATTGATCAACTTATTGACGCAACTTCAGGATATGCCCTACTAAGCTTTATGGATGCTTTTTCAGGTTATCATCAAATATCTATGTGCAAGGAAGATATCCCAAAGACAGCATTCATTACACACCGTTCGGTATACGCATATAAGAAGATGACCTTTGGCCTTATAAATGCTGGAGCAACCTACTAAAGAATGATGAATCTTATCTTCCACAAGCAGCTGGGAAAGAATATGGAGGTTTATGTAGACGACATGATCGTGAAAAGCATGCAGGTTCAGAAACATCTGGATGATCTGGAGGAGTGTTTTCAGACTGTCCGTCATCACAAATTGAGGCTTAACCCAGCAAAATGTACCTTCGGCCTCAGTGCGGAAAAGTTTTTGGGGTATCTGGTCAGTCAGAGGGGCATCGAAGCCAATCCAGAGAAAATTCAGGCCATCCTTGACATGAAGACTCCTCAGTCGTTTAAAGACGTCTAACGTCTGACCGGTAGGATTGCAGCTCTGAGGAGGTTCATGTCCAAATCTGCAGAGAGGTGTCTACCATTCTTCGACACACTGAGGGGGCCGAAGAATGCGAAGACTTTCCAATGGACTTCGGCCTGTGAGGAAGCCTTCCAAGGCATAAAGACCTACCTGTCTTCTGCTCCTCTATTGGTAAAACCTACCCCAAAAGAGACCTTGTATCTCTACCTTGCAGCGAGTTCCTTAGCCGTTGGAGCGGTGCTGATTCGGGAGATCAGTGGAAAGTAGCATCCGATCTATTACGTCAGTCACGTCCTACGAGACGCCGAAACCAGGTATCCAAATATTAAAAAATTTGCCTTTACTTTAATAGTTGCTAGCCGAAAGCTTCGGCAGTACTTTCAGGGCAGGCTCTTGATCGTCTACACGGATCAACCACTGAAGAAGGTAATGGGTAAGCCAGAGGTTTCGGGGAGATTGGCAGCATAGACCATGGAATTGTCCCAGTTTTTCCTTGAATACCATCCCCGAAATGCTATCAAATGACAAGCTTTGGCCGATTTTATGGTGGAATGTTCCTTCACCGAAGCAGATGCCGAGTTACCAGAAGCTGGGACATCTGATCGAACTGTTACAGTTCTTCAACACGGTCAGAATGCATGGACGTTGTATGTAGATGGGTCTTCCACGGTAAATGTCAGTGGGGCAGGGATTATCCTGACCAGTCCGGAGGGGTTCAAGGTACAACAAGCTATTAGATTCGGGTTTAAGGGGACTAACAATGAGGCCGAGTATGAAGCAGTGCTAGCTGGGGTTCGGCTGGCGAAAAGTCTAGAAGTCCAGAAACTGATCATTTATAGTGACTCTCAGCTGATTGTCAAGCAGTTATCAGGAGAATATGAAGCCCGTGGGACGAGGATGATCAGGTATTTGGCAGAGTTGAAAGACAGACTCCTATACTTTGCTTTTCACGAATTTCAAGGCATAGAACGTAACGATAATTCCATTGCCGATGCCTTATCAAAGTTAGCCACTACAGATGATGTCGTTTTCAATGGGTCAGTCTATTTAGAGGTCCTACAGCAGCCGAGTATTCAACATGACTCGGTGATGTGTATCGAGCGATCTGACTGCTGGATGACTCCCTACATCAATTATTTGGCAGATGGCGTCCTTCCTTCGGATCAGATGTTAGCAATGAAGGTCAAATACAAAAGTGCCAACTTCGTTCTTATTGACGGGGATCTTTATCGGAGGGCATTTTCGTCACCATTATTGAAATGTCTGGTCCCGTCCGAAGCAGAGTACGCCCTTCGGGAAGTTCATGAGGGCATCTGCGGTGATCACATGGCAGCTAAGTCGCTGGCATACAAAGTTCTTCTGTAGGGGTACTACTTGCCAACGATCTTCAAGGAGGCTACAGAATACGTGAAAAAGTGTGATAAATGTCAGCTCAACAGTCCGATCCCACATCAGCCACCGGAAGAGCTATACTCGATTCTATCTCCTATACCCTTCGCTGTCTGGGGGGTTGATATACTGGGTCCGTTATCGAAAGCTAAAAGGCAGGTCAGTTTCGTCATAGTCGCTATTGATTATATGACCAAATGGGTCGAGGCGAAACCACTCCGGCTGATAACGGAACAGGAGTGTCTGAAATTTATGAAAGAATCCGTAGTGTTTCGCTTCGGGATCTCTCAAGTGGTGATATCAGACAACGGACGCCAGTTTGTGGGATCAAAATTTGAAGGATTTCTGAAGGAACTGGGAGTCCAGCACAGGAAGACTTCAGTGGCTCATCCACAGTCAAATGGGCAGGTCGAGGTGACTAACAGAACACTTCTAAATGGGATCAAGCGCAGATTGGACGAAGCCAAAGGAAGATGGCCGGAAGAATTGCTTAGTGTATTGTGGGCTTACAAGACTACACCGAGGACGACAACAAGAGACTCGCCTTTCAGACTGGCCTATGGCACTAATGCCTTGGTCCCAGTTGAGATTGGATCTCTAAGTCTTCGAGTTAGTCAGTTCAGAGAGATCTACAATGACGAGGGACTAAAGGCCAATTTGGACCTGTTAGAAGAAGTCAGAGAAGTGGCTGTGATCAAGTTAGCAGCCTACCAGAGGAGAGTTGCCAAGCATTACAACAAAGGGGTAAAGCTCCGAAGATTTGAGGTGGGAGACCTCGTTCTCAGAGAGGCCGAAGCGTCTACACCGCAGAACACGGGGAAGTTAATGCCGAACTGGGAAGGACCGTATGAAGTGGCCGAAGTACCAAAGCCCGGGACGTATCGACTGAAGGCATTGGATGGATCCAAAATTAAGAACACGTGGCACGCAGGCAGGCTCCGAAAGTACTTTCAATAGAAGCCAAGTCAGTTCACCGGGAGTCTGTACATGACCATTCATCATCAATAAAAAGTCACTTTTTTCACAACTGATCTTCGCATTTGTCCTAAGGTCACAGTGGAGTAAGGAGGTATGGTAGGACTCGCTGGCCATTCGATGGCAGCCAATTTATTTGATACCCCGCGTGGTAGTCAAATCCTAGATCCTATATTGTTTTTTACCAAGGGTGGTAAAATCAATAGTCACCGAAGTATGGAGGTATGGTAGGACTCGCTGGCCATTCGATGGCAGCCAATTTATTTAATACCCCGCGTGGTAGTCAAATCCTGGATCCTATATTATTTTTTACCAAGGGTGGTAAAATCAATGGTCACCGAAGTATGGAGGTATGGTAGGACTCGCTGGCCATTCGATGGCAACCAATTTATTTGATACCCCGCGTGGTAGTCAAATCCTGGATCCTATATTGTTTTTTACCAAGGGTGGTAAAATCAAGTGTCATCGGTGTAAGGAGGTTCGGGTGGACTCGCTGACCATTCGATGGTAGCCTCATCGACAGGAGGTCGTTATGAGCTTGTCAGGCCCTTCGTGGTAGGCAAGTATCATCCTTTAGACCTTATCAGGCCCTTCGTGGTAGGCAAGTGTCATCATTCAGACTTCGTCAGGCCCTTCGTGGTAGGCAAGTGTCATCATTCAGACTTCGTCAGGCCCTTCACGGCATCTACCTCACACTTTGGTAACGAATAAATATTCTTTTACTTTGTTATTATTACCAAATTTTTTCTAAGTGTTGAGTTCGGAAGGCCACATTCTTTAACTTCATCTTATCTGTTATACGACTTGCCTAGTTGTTGATTAACAGTTTAAAGTTAAGTCCACGAAGGAGCTTGTATATTTTTCAAGTTGAATCAATATTGAAGTGTTGATAAACAGTAAATACACCGAAGCCATAAGGAATAATGTTGATATTTTATTTACATAATGCTGTTTACAAAACGATAGAAGCTTTACAAGAATCCTACAACTAAGGGAAAAGAGAATCATCTTCAGAGATCAGCTTCGTCTTCCGAAGAGTCCAGAATGGTCGGGTCAACCTTGACAGCGACAAGTCTTGTCTTGTCTTTGCTTCGGCATTCGTTGTATCCATCCGAGAACATTTGGACGATCTCCTCGTTCAACTCGGCTAATTTCCGGTATTCTTATTGAATTTCTCTTCGAAGATCTCCGGTTAGAGGAGGACCCAAATCTCTCAAAGCCCGAAGTTCACGGAGCTCCTCTTCGAGTTTTGCCCGCTCCTTCAGATGTCTCAAGTCCCTAGCTTTGAGTTCATGTACTTGCACCGCCAGGCTTTTATTAGTCTTCACCATCGTCTCATTCTTCCCAACAAGGACCTCGTTTTGACGAACCAGGTCTATGTTCGTAGAAACGGTTATTTGGTGGGTGGCCTCGGCTGTCTCTAGTTTCTCTTTTAATTTATTTACATCCTTCTGGAGGCCTTCGTTATTGAGGAGAGTGGTACCATGAGCCCTTCTCTCTCTTTCCAGAGCAGATGCCAGAGTAGCCTTTTCTCGCCTGGCTGCGTCTTCTTCGGCTTCGGATCCTCTGTATCGGGGAAGAAGTCTCCCGAAGACAGCATTTGCCTACAGACATTTAAAGAAAGTCGGTGAATTGGTAGAAGAAACAGATGATTCCTAAATATTTCAATTGAATATACTAACCTTAGCCTGATAACTCATGCCTTCCTCGATTAAATCCCTAATCGAGCTGTTTCCGAACCGATGATCGTCGGTCTCCCGAACAAAGGAGTCGAACGGCTGGAAAGGAAAGTTCTCGTTAAACTTCGGCCATAAAGTGGGAGAAGATGCAGCTTCTCGCCTGAAGGCGGAGGGGGAAGATCTTGGCAGAGAAGGCATCGATGGTTCGGGGGGCGGTGGTGGTTGATCTTCGGAAGGATGTTTCCTTTTGCGAGACAGAAGTGGAGACTCGGTCGGGTTTTCGAGCTCGTCTTCGGAAACATGGATCTCCACAGGGATAACGATGGGAGGATCAACTATAGAAGGAGGAACCCGAAGCTCATCGGCAGACAGAGGAGTCACTTTGGTCTTCCTCTTTTTAATTCGAAGAGCTTGCATTCGCTCGTTCGCAGGCATGTCAATCAAACTCGCTGCCGAAGCTGATTGAGATCCTTGAGGATTTGACCGGACTTTCTGAACTGCCCTCTTCTTCTGTCGAGGTCGGCTAGGTTTCTCCGCAGTTTCTGATCCGTGGAAGAATTTCGCGTCATGGGCTTCCGAAGCCGGAAGTTCTTCCTGTGGGACTTCGGCGGAAGGTGATGAAGGCTTACCAGAGAGGTACCTATCCAGATCCTTCCGATCGATCGAAGTCGGCTTGATGAGAGACAATTTGTGGTCATACAACCATGCTTGTTTGCTCAGGAGGCCGAAGCTCCACTCCTTCAGAGGTATCTTCTCTATGATGCACGTCATTTCTCTTATGCGTTCCTCGGATATATCTCCGAAGTCTGCAGAGACGCGATCAGAAGTGGTCCAGTTTGGGACAGAGGAGATTTCGGGCCCGTTGACGAAAAACCATTTATTATGCCATCCTTGGTTGCTCGAAGGAGTGTCCATTAGAGACCTCTTCTCGATTCTGGCATTGGGCTTAGGGGCTATCTTACTTAGCACCTTGAAGTCTTTTTCCCGAGATTTCCCTACCGAGAAGAGGGTAAAGAAGGAATCCACAGCAGGAGGAACTCCTATCTCATATCAGAAGGCTATGTAAGCCAGTATATGGATATACGAGTTCGGTACCAATTGGGCGAATCCCACTCCAACAAACCCTAGGAGGGTGATCAAGAAGGCGTGAAGGGGGAACCGCACCCCCTTCTCCAGAAATGTTGCCGGGACGGCGATCCAATCGTCGGGACGCTGGTACATCCTTTTGTGGGAGGCTGCTATCCTCACCCTGTGGGTATCTGGTATTTGATAGCGAGCCCGAATGTTGCAGAGCTCAGCCTCAGTAACAGTGGAGGGGGTGTTGGCGTGAGGAAAATCTTCCTCATTCTTGAAAAATTCGAAGGGATTGGGAAGCGATTCCAGAGGCGGAGCTTCCTTACTCGGAGCACCGATTTGGGGATTTGAGCTCGGAACCTCTTTGTCAGGGTTTGAATGGGGGGTCACGGTGGAGATGGGGGATACACGAAGTGGAGAACTCGTGTCAGGGTTTTGAGATGCCATTGGTGAGAATTTACAGAGAAAACGAAGAAATTTGAGAAAGAGAAGGCAGTAAGCTCTTGTAAATTCGAAATAGCAAGGAACCATCCAAGGTGAATGGGGGGTAGGTCTTATAGTAGCGGTCTTTTCAAATTTTGTACGAGAATCGAGGGCGGCTCATTAATTTAACAGTCATTATTACGAATTTGAAAGGTTACGTCCTGTTTAAGCTTCAGATATTTAGCCCTTTGGACTTTCCTTTTGGATTTTCAGTTTTAATCCATCTTTTCAGTCTGTTTTCGCCCTTCACCAGATGGACATTGGTAAGTTATTTTTGGGGCCTATGTCAACCCTGTTGGATCTCATGACATCTTGGGCCGCTTATAGTTCTTCATTAAATATTCTATTTAATAAAAAACTAGGGGGAAATGTTGGGTCATGATATTTCCTTTATTGGGCCAGGCAGATTGGGCCCATCCATTTAATTAGCCTAGTGGACCTTTACTATTAAATCTTATAATCATTGGGCTTAACCTTTACCCTGTCTTTATTGTATCTCCTTAACATTGGACTGGATCAAGCGGCCGGTCCATCAAATCTTTTAGTATCTAAGACTTTGACTGGTAATGATAAAAAAAGAGAGCAGTTGACCAAAAGTCTGCAGATCATTAATGTGGATGGGATTTTATCCGGCCGGCGGCAGAAACAGTGGAAAAAAGGTGACAACCTGCATGCAGTCGGCTGAGACGAGAGTGCACTGGGGGCGGTGTCAGATCAGGGTTGGTGGCACAAAAAACCGAGCATGAGAGTATAACCGGGCAAGGAAGTCTTCTAGCAAAAGGTACGCATACACTTTTCATCTCTCTGGACACACTAGACATTTTTTATCCTCCATTGTTAAACCTTGAACGCATGTATTGACTCTCACGCCGGAGCTATCCCCCGACGGTCCAGCCGTCAAGCTTTTGGTGTTGATCGTGTTTACTGTGCAGGATTAGGACGTCTTACGTGATTGGGACGTCATCAAAGATCTTGGCGTTAACAGTATGTATACAGGAATATTTACTATTCACGTGATAAAAATATCAATTTTATACGTGAAAATATCAATTTAAAATCTCACAACCAAAACATTAGTATAAGATTGTACGAAAATAAATCAATCAAAATTTGATGAACTTGAATTAGATTGACGGGCCAACCCATACAGAATAACCACTTGATGTGGCCCAACTTCCAGCCTAATATTCAGCCCCATGTATTGTGAGAAATGGGCTTAACTGTTCAACCCTACCAGTCCAACTGGTAACAACCACCACAATAATTATGGATGAGGCAAATCTAAACATAAAACTTTGCATATATTTAGAAACAGTCAGAACTTTTAAAAAATAAAATGAATAATATTATGTGCGTACACAAAAAATTGTGCACAAAAAATAGGACCAATATATTTTTTATTAATGAAAATGTGTAAAATATTTAAATATAAAAATTGAATGAATCTGAATAATAAAAAAAGTTGATTGACAATTGATATGTCTGAAACATATGAATAACATATTTTTATTATTTTACCCCTCAAAAAAATTCAAAATTGTTGTATATTTATTTAATATTACTTAATATAATAGTTAATGTTATAAAAAAAAATTCATTCAATCTATTCAGTCAAAAAAATGATACTAAATCATTCAGCCCAAATCATCTGAATGACTGACCGATTCAGTCATTCAACCCTAAACAAACAGCCCCTAAGTGATTACCTCTTATATGTATATATGTATGTATAACTAGAAAATTTTAAATATCAAGTCGACATATAGTCATAAAACTAGTTACACATAAAACTCATTAAATTATAAGTCAAAATGATATTGTTAGAGGTGTAAATGAATCGAGTCGAATCGAGTATTAAGTTGCCGAAATTTAGTTCATAAACCTTATCAAGATTGAGACTTGTTTAGGGACTGAGTAGAGTATTATCTTAAATCAAGTCCGAATAGTTTGAACTTTTCGAGTTAATATGATTTAAGTATTAACAAAAAATTATAATTTAAAAATATTTGAGTAATTTATCAAAATTTAAAATTTACTCATATTTGAATCGTTTTATTTCGAACGAGTACGAAACAAGTCCACTTTAATTTGTTTTTCAGCGTTAGATACCATTTATATCTACTCGAGCAAAATATATATAGCAACAATGCTCATGTGGAGGGCTATTGGCATCGGCCTAATACTTTTATATATACAAGGGATATGACGACGAGTTTTTTGGCTATGGCTACGGTTCACCCGTTATCATAGATCAGAATAGTCATGGCTACGATTTTCGACGGGTGAAACCGTCGCTATAACCTAAAAAACTATCCTATTTTTTCCATATATATACGGTCCGTATCTTAAGCTCACCCCTTATCCAACTCACCCGAGCTCACCCCCTTTAGCGACGGACCCGACGACGGTTCGGTCATACAACCGTCGTCTATACTTTTAGAAACGGACAACATATAGCGTCGCTAAAAGTATAGACGACGGTTGTATGATCGAACCGTCGCCGTGTCCATCGCTAAAGAGGGTGAGTTGAATAAGGGGTGAGCTTAAGATATATTCCCTATATATATATATATATATATATATATATATATATATAGCAAGGATCAAGCGCATACCCCTTATCTTACTCACCCGTGCTCACCCTCCTTTAGGCGACGGTTTCGGTCATACAACCGTCATCTATACTTTTAACGATGGACAACATATAGCGTCGCTAAAAGTATAGACGACGGTTGTATGACCGAAACCGTCGCCTAAAGGGGGTGAGCACGGGTGAGTAAGATAAGGGGTATGCACTTGATCCGGACCGTATGTATGTATATATATATATATATATATATATATATATATATATGTGTGTGTGTGTGTGTGTGTGTGTGTGACGCCCCCAAAATAGGTATACAACACCCATTCTGAGTCGCCAAATACATGGTATATAAAGCAAACTACAACTTCAATAATACAAATGTCGTGTGAAATACAACAATACATACTGTGAGTTTAAATATAAATATTGTCTTCTAGACAATATCCACACTCAAATAAGTCCTCGTTACAATTATTCAAACACTATTTTACAGAAATAGTGAGGACTGCTAAAACATCTTTCTAGAACCATTACTCCATACCCCGACTCGATCCTGCTATGTTCTCACCTCCTGAGAAGAAAAATGGAACAAAAAAAAAAAGAGTGAGCTCAACTAGCCCAGTAAAGAATATTATAACTAAGATAATATACAATAAATTATCATTAGTTCTCAATAGGAAAAAATCTGATAGAATGTAATAGACAACAAGTTTTAGATCAACAAATGCAGCGGAAACAACAATCCATTAGAAGAGTCACGTAGAGAATGAGTTCTACTATCTTCTAAGATTTAAAAGTCCATCATCAATATTTCATCCCTGTAACAACAATCAATATACATCTTTAATCAAATATTCATCTTTGCACTACAGGCCAAAGATATTCATTTGTATCACCAGTTGGTCATGTTCATCTCAACACCTGTTCGTCTTTGCACTATGGGCCAAAGATATTCATCAATTAATCATTTATCTTTGCACTACAGGCCAAAGATATTTAGTAATATCATCATTTAGGACTGCGGATGATGAAAAATATTTTAAAGAAAACGAATCTAGTGAGACGGAAGGACAAATAGTAGGGATTCGTATAACAGTTTATCCAAGATCAATAATACTTCGTAAATACCAATTTTGAAGCAGAATTCAAAAATAAAGATCAAAACATGGATACAATCAAAGATAGTAACCATAATAGACATCTTGGACAAAAAGATGAAAATTTTATTTTTCGGTGAATAGTGTCGTATTCGTGAATAGTGCCGTATACGTGAATAGTAACCTCGACACAAAAAGTTCCAAATTTGATAAAAAGTTTAACCAATATTTTGGCATAATGATATTGAAGAAAATAATATCATTTGCGAAAGAAATAACATCCCTTACCTCAAAATAATGGTACTTCTGACTGAATTTCGGATATAAAGCCGACAGAAATTTGCACTGAATAACAACTCTCAAAGTATCAAAATACTTACTAAAATACGCTCAGCAATATAGAGAAAAAGAAAACTTGTTTCTGGTGTGATTTTCAATTCTAACCTAAGCGTCTATTTATAGGAAAATGCTAGAACGCCAAAGGAGACTAAAATAATAAATTAATATTATTTATAACCAATTCTTCTATGTATGCAATATTAGACCAAGACCAGCCACCGCCTTGGAAAATTTCAGCAGCCCATGTGTTATACCAACCAAAAGTGGGTCCCCCTATAAATTTAATAAAAATCATTTTATTTTCTGAAACTTCAATAATTCATAGAAAATAGCCCGGTTATCAGAAAAATTCGAAACTCGCGTGTTTCCATAGGAAATTTAATTCTCTACAACTTTGAAAGTTTAAGTTTTTCCAAATTCCAAATCAAAAATATCCGAAATCCACAAACGGATGATTTTTAATACCTCTACACCGACAAAATACTGATAAAATACCTCAGCATTAATTCCTTCATTTTTATCCACATAAAAATAAATATACCCATCATTTATATCCAAATAAATATTTCCTTATCATATGAATTAATAATTAATTATTCACAAATAATATTACAGAATCATATTTATGACAACCAGGCCGTTCCCAGGAAAGAAGGGGCTTTCCAATAAGAATTTCTCCTTACTGGCGCGTAATTAGGTGACCAAACCTCTCATTGACAGAACTTTCTAGACATTGCCAATAATGTTATCTAATAATATTATTCAAAATAATATGAATTATTGATCTGATAATAGAAAATATTGTGCAGTGATAATTATTGAAACAACAATAATATAAAATATCAACGCAGTAATTATTGAATCAATAAAATAAAATATTAAAAAGTAATTACTGTAACAATTATTGAGTACTGCCTTCTTACGTAAGGATCAATAATTCATCAATACTGTGCATCCACGCGTATTACTGTATTTTAACAACCGGGTATTCCAACAGTGTTAACGGTAACAACTACGCCGTTATTTATAAAACTCAAATTTATCGTTTTCTTCTTCCGACAGTTATTCTGTTATGGGACCCATAAATGACTGCGCCGTCGTACGAATATTCCCTGACAACAAGAATATTCCACGACCAAACGAATATTCTCCGACAACAATGATTATTTTATAACCACTTGCTTATTTTAAAAATTTGCACATTTCACCCATAACCAAAATATTTTATCAAATTAATCCTTATTATTTCAAAATAATAAATAGAGAAAATTCGATTTTATTTATAATAAGTTGGGGTCTTATAACCTCCCCTCCTTATGAAATTTCGTTCTCGAAATTGACGTACGTACCTGGTGTTTCGAACAGGTGAGGGTACCTCGCTTTCATTTCCGATTCCAACTCCCAGGTCATTTCTTCAATAGCATGGTTTCTCCACAAAACCTTAACTTGTGGTATAACCTTGGTGCGTAGGACATGCTCTTTCCTATCCAAGATCTTAACAGGTACTTCTTCGTACGTTAAATCTTCGGCTATCTCGTCTGGTTCTATCGCGATAATATGGTTCGGGTCTTTCACATATTCACGAAGCATAGATATGTGAAAAACATTATTAACACGAGACATACTTGGAGGTAATGCGAGTCTATAGGCTACATTTCCTATTCGGTCAAGAATCTCAAATGGACCAACAAATCTTGGATTGAGCTTTCCTCTCTTTCCAAATCTTGTAACTCCCTTCCATGGAGCAACACGAAACAGTACATGATCTCCAATATTAAACTCCACGTCCTTTCTATGAAGATCAGCATAACTCTTTTGTCGATCTTGTGAGGTTTGAATACGTTGTCGAATCATTTGGATCTTTTCTGTAGTCATGCGTACTAATTCTGGTCCCAATAACGTTGCTTCTCCCACCTCGTCCCAGCATACTGGAGAGCGACATTTTCTTCCATACAATGCCTCGAATGGAGCTATGCCTATACTTGCTTGATAACTGTTGTTGTAGGAGAATTTCACTAGTGGCAAGTACTTATCCCAACTTTCTTTGAAATCTAGGACACAGAGTCTTAATAGATCTTCAAGAGTTTGAATAGTCCTCTCTGATTGTCCGTCCGTTTGGGGATGGTATGCCGAACTGAATCGTAAATCCGTGCCCATAGCTTTCTGCAAGCTAACCCAAAATCGTGAAGTGAATCTTGGGTCACGATCCGAAACTATGGATACTGGCATGTCATGCAATCTCACAATCTCATTCACGTACATACGAGCAAGACATTCAAGGGAATAAGTCTCACATATCGGCAAGAAATAGGCAGACTTGGTTAATCTATCAACAATAACCCAAATCGCATCTATGCCTTGAGAAACTTTGGGAAGACCTGTAACGAAATCCATAGTAATGTGTTCCCACTTCCATTCCGGAATCTCAAGTGGTTGCAATGGACCTTTTGGCACTTGATGCTCCGCCTTTACACGTTGACAAGTTAAACACCTCGAGATAAACTCCGCGATCTCTCTCTTCATATTATTCTACCAAAATGTATGTCGAATATTATGATACATTTTGGTACTCCCAAGATGGATTGCAAACGGTGTGTTGTGTGCCTCCATCATGATTCTATGCTTCAAATCAGAATCGTTAGGAACACAAAGTCTGGAGTTGAATCTAAGTATTCCTTCTTCATCGATTCTTGCTTCCGGAATAGCACCTTCTTGCACTTTCTTCTTCATACACATCAGCCCCAGGTCCGTAGCTTGAGCAGCTTTAACTTTATCGATTAAAGTCGGTTCTACTCGTATATTCGCCATCATCATGTAGGTCTCTGGAGTCTTTAATCCTACCTCTATCTTTTCCAAGTCATACAGAATGGGCCTTTGCATTGACAATATCGCACTCGTACTCGCATATGATCTTCTACTCAATACGTCAGCTACTACGTTCGCTTTTCCAGGATGATATTGAATAGTGTGATCATAATCTTTCAATAGTTCAAGCCAACATCGTTGCCGCATGTTGAGTTCTTTTTGGGTGAAGAAATATTTGAGTCTTTTATGGTCCGTATAAATCTCCACTTTCTCCCCATATAAGTAGTGTCTCCAAATTTTCAACGTGAATACGGCTGCTGCCAACTCTAGATCATGAGTAGGATAATTCCTCTCATATTCTTTGAGTTATCGTGAGGCATAGGCTATGACTTTTCCATGTTGCATGAGAACACATCCTAACCCTTTGCCTGAAGCATCGCTGTAGATAACAAATCCATCCGTACCAGATGGTATTGCCAGAACAGGTGCCGAAATGAGTTTCATTTTGAGCTCTTGGAAACTCTTCTCGCATTCCTCGCTCCATACGAATTTTGTATCTTTCCGAGTCAGCTGAGTTAACGGAGTAGCGATTCGAGAAAATCCTTCCACGAATCTCCGATAATAACCAGCTAAGCCCAGAAAGCTGCGTACTTCGGTCACCGACTTCGGTTGCTCCCAACTTTGTATTGCTTCAATCTTCGTCGGGTCAACAGATACTCCATGTTTTGACACCACGTGCCCAAGGAATGCTACTTTCTCAAGCCAGAACTCGCATTTCTTTAGCATGACATAAAGTTTGTTTTCACGAAGCCTTTCAAGTATCAGCTTCAAATGGTGCTCATGATCTTCACGGCTTTTGGAATAAATGAGGATGTCATCAATAAAGACAACAACGAACTGATCCAAATATTCCTTGAATACTCGGTTCATCATATCCATGAAAGCAGCTGGAGCATTAGTCAATCCAAAAGACATGACTAAGAATTCATAATGCCCGTACCGAGTTCTGAAGGCAGTCTTTGGAATATCCTCAGTTTTAATCTTCAGTTGATGATATCTAGAACGAATATCGATCTTTGAAAAGAATTGTGCTCCTTGCAACTGGTCGAACAGGTCATCAATACGAGGTAGCGGATACCTATTCTTGATGGTGACATGGTTTAATTCTCGGTAGTCAATACAAAGTCGCATACTCCCGTCTTTCTTCTTTACGAATAAAACAGGAGAACCCCAAGGAGATGTACTAGGACGAATGAAACCGATGTCTAATAACTCCTGTAGTTGGACTTTTAACTCCTGAAGTTCAATAGGAGCCATTTGATATGGGGTTTTAGAAATGGGTTTTGTACCCGGTTCAAGGTCAATAAAGAATTCAACATCACGTTCTGGGGGTAGACCGGGAAGCTCTTCAGGAAATACATCAGGAAATTCTCTAACAACAGAAATATTATTCAAATCTGACTTGTCTTTATTCAAATCCATAACATGGGCTAAGAAAGCTTGACATCCATTTTTCAATAAACGAATAGCTTTGTGGCTTGATATGACAGTGACTGATTTTAGTGGTTTAGTAGTTTGAATTCGTATGACAGGTTGGTTAGGAATATGAAAACTAACAACCTTACGAAAATAATCAATTTTAGCATGATGAGTGGTTAACCAATCAATTCCTAAAATCACATCAAAAGCAAGTATCTTTAAAGAGATAAGATCAACAGGTAATGTGATAGTGCCAACTTGGATCATGCAAGATTTATAAACTGTAGATGTAACGAAGGTTTCGCCCAACGGAGTTTCAACAGATAAGTCAAAGTCCAATTTCTCCGGAGTCAAGTTTAAACGTTGAGCACAAGCAGGAGAGATAAAAGAATGGGTAGAACCGGTATCTAGTAAGGTATAAACTTCGCAAGAATTCAAGATTAGCTTACTCGTAATCACCTCGTTCGGGTTCCTCGCGTTTTGGCCAGTCACGACAAACGCTCTTCCAGGAACCGCTGATTTCGCCTTATCCGGGACAGCCCTTGGAATCACCACTCCCGCTGAACTTAGTTTAGCTATAATACAATCTCGAGCGATGTGGCCTTCCTTCCCACAGTTGTAACATATCTTGGATTGTTGTGGACAGTTTGGGCTGATATGTCCCTCTTTCCCGCATTTGTAACATCTAACTGGCGGTCGTTCTCCTCCCCTAGAATTTGTTGTTGGTGCTGGTGCTGCTGCTGATGTCTTCCCGTCATTGTTGAATCTCCTCTTTTTGAAATTTCCACTTGACTCACCTCTCCTATTATCATGGCCACGATGACCACCCGAGTGGTTACCGCCTTTATTCGTATTTTTCCCTCCTTGTTGGTTATCATCGCTTTGATGACTGCGGTCACCGGTATGACCCTGGTTGTGGTCCCTCGGTTGATTATACTCATTATCTCTCTCTAACAATTGGGCCTTGTTGACAACGTCTGAATACAGAGAAAATTTATGAGAGATAAGGTATTGACAAATCTCAGGTTTTAAACCTCTCAGAAACATCCGCGTCATACGTTCCTCATTTTCTACCAAATGAGGTGCAAACCTGGATAACTCCACGAACTTCGCCTCGTACTGGGACACCGTCATGTTGTTTTGTTCCAGTCTGATAAACTCCACCTCCTTCATATGACGAATACTTTCAGGAAAGTACTTGTCATTGAATAGTTTCTGAAATATTTCCCAAGACATGCTGAGTGCAGCTGGCTGGGTACGCTTCACAGACTCCCACCAGTAGTCTGCCTCACCACGGAACATAAAGGTAGCGAATGGAACCTTCTGCTCCTCCATGCATCCCAAGACATCGAATATCTTGGTAATTTGCTTGACCCATGTTTCCGCCATGATCGGATCCGGTTTTTCTTTAAATTCTGGTGGTCCCAACTCCTTGAACTGCTTGGCTGTGACAAGCCGCGTATTGCTAGCATTTCCACCCGTATTTTGTGCACGAGTCTCCCTCGTCTGGTTTTGCATGAACTGCAAAAAGTTCCTAAACATTCCATCGTTCATCGTTTGCTCGGTAGTGTTGTTTACAGGAGGAATATTGCCTTCCTGTTGCACGTTCTCCTGGTTTGTGACTAAAGGTTGTTCCACAGTCTCATATACTCCATTGTTAACGTTCTCAGCAGCCATTCTTAAATACTGCCATAAAACAAGGGTTAATTAAACAAATTAACATATCACATAATATCCCTATATTATGACCGACCAACAAATAAGCTTAGATATGACACACTAGCGAAGGATTTACTCATCTCTCCCCTCCTAGTTCTATTCCCCGATCTCCGCCAGAGATCATATCCCTAAGCTCTGATACCAACTGTGACTCTGGACACCATCATGTGTCGGCACCTCACCAGTGATACCTATCAGTTTGCCACCGCAGAACGGCGTCCCCTACGGAGAGTCTGGCTTCGGTGCATCCCCATCAATAGGAAGTCACCAGATAGAGGCTCGGGGCTCTTTACTTATGGCTCTGATACCAACTGTGACGCCCCCAAAATAGGTATACAACACCCATTCTGAGTCGCCAAATACATGGTACATAAAGCAAACTACAACTTCAATAATACAAATGTCGTGTGAAATACGACAATACATATTGTGAGTTTAAATACAAATATTGTCTTCTAGACAATATCCACACTCAAATAAGTCCTCGTTACAATTATTCAAACACTATTTTACAGAAATAGTGAGGACTGCTAAAACATTTTTCTAGAACCATTACTCCATACCCCGACTCGATCCTGCTATGTTCTCACCTCCTGAGAAGAAAAATGGAACAAAAAGGAAAAGGGTGAGCTCAACTAGCCCAGTAAAGAATATTATAACTAAGATAATATACAACAAATTATCATTAGTTCTCAACAGGGAAAAATCTGATAGAACATAATAGACAACAAGTTTTAGATCAACAAATGCAGTGGAAACAACAAACCATTAGAAGAGTCACGTAGAGAATGAGTTCTACTATCTTCTAAGATTTAAAAGTCCATCATCAATATTTCATCCCTATAACAACAATCAATATACATCTTTAATCAAATATTCATCTTTGCACTACAGGCCAAAGATATTCATTTGTATCACCAGTTGGTCATGTTCATCTCAACACCTGTTCATCTTTGCACTACGGGCCAAAGATATTCATCAATTAATCATTTATCTTTGCACTACAGGCCAAAGATATTTAGTAATATCATCATTTAGGACTGCGGATGATGAAAAATATTTTAAAGAAAACGAATCCAGTGAGACGGAAGGACAAATAGTAGGGATTCGTATAACAGTTTATCCAAGATCAATAATACTTCGTAAATACCAATTTTGAAGCAGAATTCAAAAATAAAGATCAAAACATGGATACAATCAAAGATATTAACCATAATAGACATCTTGGACAAAAAGATGGAAATTTTATTTTTCGGTGAATAGTGCCGTATTCGTGAATAGTGCCGTATACGTGAATAGTAATCCCGACATAAAAAGTTCTAAATTTGATAAAAAGTTTAACCAATATTTTGGCATAATGATATTGAAGAAAATAATATCATTTGCGAAAGAAATAACATCTCTTACCTCAAAATAACCGTACATCTGATTGAATTTCAGATATAAAGCCGACAGAAATTTGTACTGAATAACAACTCTCAAAGTATCAAAATACTTACTAAAATACGCTCAACAATATAGAGAGAAAGAAAACTTGTTTCTGGTGTGATTTTCAATTCTAACCTAAGCGTCTATTTATAGGAAAATGCTAGAACGCCAAAGGAGACTAAAATAATAAATTAATATTATTTATAACCAATTCTTCTACGTATGCAATATTAGACCAAGACCAGCCACCACCTTGGAAAATTTCAGCAGCCCATGTGTTATACCAACCAAAAGTGGGTCCCCCCATAAATTTAATAAAAATCATTTTATTTTTCAAAATTTCAATAATTTATAGAAAATAGCCCGTCAGAAAAATTCGAAACTCGCGTGTTTCCATAAGAAATTTAATTCTCTACAACTTTGAAAGTTTAAGTTTTTCCAAATTCCAAATCGAAAATATCCAAAATCCACAAACGGATGATTTTTAATACCTCTACACCGACAAAATACTGATAAAATACCTCAGCATTAATTCCTTCATTTTTATCCACATAAAAATAAATATACCCATTATTTATATCCAAATAAATATTTCCTTATCATATGAATTAATAATTAATTATTCACAAATAATATTACAGAATCACATTTATGACAACCAGGCCGTTTCCAGGAAAGAAGGGGCTTTCCAATAAGAATTTCTCCTTACTGGCGCGCAATTAGGTGACCAAACCTCTCCTTGACAGAACTTTCTAGACATTGCCAATAATGTTATCTAATAATATTATTCAAAATAATATGAATTATTGATCTGATAATAGAAAATACTGTGCAGTGATAATTATTGAAACAACAATAATATAAAATATCAACGCAGCAATTATTGAATCAATAAAATAAAATATTAAAAAGCAATTACTGTAACAATTATTGAGCAGTGCCTTCTTACGTAAGGATCAATAATTCATCAATACTGTGCATCTACGCGTATTACTGTATTTTAACCACCGGATATTCTAACAGTGTTAACGGTAACAACTACGCCGTTATTTATAAAACTCAAATTTTCTTCATCCGACAGTTATTCTGTTATGGGGCCCATAAATGACTGCGCCGTCGTAAGAATATTCCACGACCAAAAGAATATTCCACGACCAAACGAATATTCTCCGACAACAATGATTATTTTATAACCACTTGCTTATTTTAAAAATTTGCACATTTCACCCATAACCAAAATATTTTATCAAATTAATCCTTATTATTTCAAAATAATAAATAGAGAAAATTCGATTTTATTTATAATAAATTGGGGTCTTACATATATATATATATATATATATATATATATATGAGATTCCATCCACAACAACCGGTTGTTGGGAACAACCCATTTTGTCCCAGCCGCTACGAGCTGTACCGGCATTAGACAAATCTTTTTTTTTTTTATAAGCCGCTACAGGTTGTAGCGGCCGGGCCAAAAGGGGTTGCTCCCAACAATCGGTTGATGTGGATGGATAACCATATATATATATATATATATATATATATATATATATATATATATATATAGCCTTCATATCAAACCCTCACCGCTCCTACGTGGCATCTTCTATCTTCTGTCTGTTCTCTCTCCCCTAAGCCGTAACAACAACAGTAGCTACCTACTGTACAACTCTACTCAACTAGTCTACCTCAAACTCCGTTGACGAACTTCCTGTTTCATCTCTAAATTTTCCCTTAAACCTCGGGTTGATAAAAATCAATTAGACAAATTTTCAGGAAATTCGAAATCTCAAAACACCAGCTCCGTGGGATAGATTCAATTCAATTCGATCTTATCCGTCCACGTAGAGCATGGAAAGGATCGTCGGAGGCAAATACAAGCTCGGTCGTAAGATCGGAAGTGGATCATTCGGAGAAATTCATCTCGGTACTTATATATATATATATATATATATATATATATATATATATATATAGTTATGGTTTCGTATCTATATATTTGTTTTTCTAATTTTGTTTGATTTTTGTGCAGCTACTCATGTTGATACGTTTGAGATCGTTGCTGTGAAGATCGTACGTCTCAATCTATTTTCTCTACGAAAATGTTCTTATTTTGCTGCACCTATTGTGACTTTTGTTTTTACAATTGGGGTGTTATTTCAAAATTGAAGTAAAGATTGTCCTTTGACAGCTCATGCAGCACTGTCATGCAGCACTGACATGTGTGATTGTAGGTTTTGCAATTGTGATGTTTAGGAAATTTAAGGGGATTGTGATCACTTGGTTTTGTGGCTTTGATCTTAAGAGTCCATATTCTCCATAAATCAAAACTAAACCTTCCCCATATTAATTAGTGTGAAATATAATTCGGGAGTATCGGTTTAGTCGAGTGAATTTGTTACATTGAGTTCTATAACTTGTTTGAACTTTTTAAAGCCCATGGACCAACTTATACAGACTGACATTTTCATTCTTTGTGCTGGTGTGTTTATGTTAATTGTGTTTTTGACATGGAAATTTGATACCAAGTTCTCATTCTTGATACATTTTGTGTTTCTATCTTAAAAAAGAATTTCTTGCTTGGTGTACTCACTGATATCATTTATTTTTCGTTTTTACTGTGCAGGAGAACAATAAGACAAAACATCCACAACTTTTGTACGAGGCCAAGTTGTATAATATTCTTCAGGGAGGAAGTAAGTTTCATCTGAAAATAAAACTCTTGTGATGCAGATTTCTTGTTCTTGTATAATCTTTGTGTGAAGCTATGCCTGTATGCATTGTTGTATTTCAATACATCCATAAGAAAATAAAATTATTTTAGTGATGTATTTGTCTTTTAACTTTGATCTGTGTTTTTAGGTGGTATACCAGGCATAAAATGGTCCGGCATAGATGCAGACGATAATATCCTTGTCCTTGATTTACTTGGACCAAGTCTTGAAGATCTGTTTGTTTATTGTGGAAGGAAGTTTTCATTGAAGGCGGTCTTAATGTTGGCTGATCAAATGGTAAGTATTTTGAACATCATATGTTTCTCATGTACAAGTATCAATGTCTTTCTAAATTAGCCCACTCCCCTCTTGTCAATGGGGCAGCAAGTTCGGCATCTTTCTGCAGTCCTTATTACCCCTACAATAACTGCACTTTATAATATATTTCATTACCGATTTGGGAATTATTAGTAATTATAAATTCTTTTTGTTTGTGTCAAATTAGATAACAAGGATAGAATTTGTGCATTCTAAAGGGTTTCTGCATCGAGATATTAAGCCTGATAACTTTCTCATGGGTCTTGGTCGAAAAGCTAATCAGGTAATTATAACTTCTTTGCTCCTACTCGTTTTTACTTAAACCTAAATGGCTCTTATATTTTTATTTTTCAAAAAGTTTTTAAACTTAATGTTTGTTGATCCTCATCATTATTTATCAGGTTTACATTATTGATTTTGGACTTGCAAAAAGATATCGAGATTCAACAACCAACCGCCATATTCCTTACAGGTATCCTTCCAGATTAAATTATGTTAGCCTTGCCTGATTTCCAATATTAACATGTTTCTTAGTAGTGGGTATCCTTCATTCCAGAGTTTGCAAGTGTCTTGTTTTATTTGGACTTTTATTTTACTAGGACAAAAGTGGGAGTTTCTTTCTGTCTTGGCCCTATTAGACCGGTTTGGCTTATTATTTGAATAAATTTAACTCATCAAAAAGTGTGAGAGTGCGTGTGGGAGAGAGAAACAGGGGGTGGGGGTCGAGAAATGAATATCAATTCTTTTTTGTACTACCTGATGTCTAATTTAAACTCCATCATATTGTTGATTGGTTAGGTTCTTACTTCTTAGCAAGTATGACTATATTAATGCATCATAAAGGAATTATATTTTGTGGTTTACTATTGAACAGAGAGAACAAAAATTTGACGGGAACTGCACGCTATGCAAGTTGTAATACTCACCTTGGAATAGGTGCGCATAGCAACGTTTCTTTTATTAAACTGCTGGTGGCTTACTAGGATTACTTTGTTAGATTTTCCTCATTTGGGTGTCTTTTTTGTAGAGCAAAGCCGACGGGATGATTTAGAGTCACTTGGATATGTACTACTTTATTTTTTAAGAGGAAGGTATGCCGTTGCCATCCGATGCATTTCTTTTTGTTTTTCATTCCTTTTTTCTTCTGCACAATAAATCGTGAAATCACTTCGTTTATAAATTCAAACTACATTTTCTGACCGACACAAAAATGTGTAGTCTTCCATGGCAGGGTCTAAAAGCTGCCACCAAGAAGCAAAAGTATGATAAAATATGTGAGAAGAAGTTATCAACTCCTATTGAGGTATTTAGATACCATCTATCTTTCTGTATGAGTTTTAACCTGGTCTGAAATTTGTAAGCTTATGTTAGTCTGTTCTTTTTAAAGGTTTTGTGCAAGTCTAACCCAGTGGAGTTTGCGTCATACTTCCATTATTGCCATTCTTTGACATTTGATCAACGTCCTGATTACGGCTTCTTGAAGCGTCTGTTCCGTGAATTGTTCACTCGTGAAGGTATCTGCTAACTAGGCCACTTATCTCAATTCTCAAGTCAATAAGGTGCAAGTTTATATTATCTCATTCTCAGGATATTGGCACTGAATTTTTATATGTTCTAGTGTTTAATGCTCACAATAAATGTCTGGCAGTCTTGTTACATGGACTCACCTATTTACCCTAGGGTGCCTGTGTTGAACGGCACAGGTATGGGATCCTCCTACCTTGTTGCCTTGGACATGCTATTTAAGTATTTAGTGGAAGAAAAAGTAAGTGAAAGAAAAGCCCTTAGAAACATAATACTCCATTTGTCCATGAATGTCCGAAGTAATTTGCAAATTAAGAAAGTCAGCATTTTCTCCTAAAGTGTGCCTGTAAGGAAAATATTAATAATAGGCCTCAAGAAAATGTATATCTAGTTATTTAATGTGATAAAGGTACTTTTATATGGGGCCACAAAAACAATCAATTTGTTTATGTAACTAATAATCTTCTACTAAATGTAGCTTAATTGCATCTAGATTCTTTATTATATCGAACTCTAAGCATCCATATAAGCTACCCCTAGTGTAACATGTTTTAAACTATGTAATGTGGCACATTCTCATACCTGTTCAGCGAACCAAAAAAATTTGTGTTCCAAGTAACATTGATCTAAATACTCCAAATTTGTGCACATGTCAAATCTGACTCCTTCACACATGCGTATTCTGTTGCCTTACCAGAGTCCATGTAACATAGCCTGCAACATTGATAAAAAAGTCCTGCTGGACTTTTATTTTCAAGGTTTCTTGTTGATCTGAAAGACTACTGTTTAATGTCCTTCACACATGCGTATTCTGTTGCCTTACCAGAGTCCATGTAACATAGCCTGCAACATTGATAAAAAATTCCTGCTGGACTTTTATTTTCAAGGTTTCTTGTTGATCTGAAAGACTACTGTTTAATGTTCTGTGCATAGTTTTTTCCTCACATTTTTGGATGTCTAAATTAAGCACAAGTGTTTCTGTCTCTTGCAGGGTATGAATTTGATTACATATTCGATTGGACCATCCTAAAGTACCAGCAAGCACAAAAGACTAAAACTCAAACAAGGGTACTGATTGTTGATTTTTGTAATTTCTGTCCCGTACATCACAGCTATGTCTAACTGGTCAATAATATATATTTTTCTGAAATAGTTTGTTGTTTGGATCTTTTATCTAATACTTTACTGCATATGCAAAGATCTGAAAACTTTTTTTCAAGTTGATCGTTGTTTTAACAAATTAGACACCCTAATTTACAGCCACTTCCTGGGGAGAGCAGCAGTCGAGCAGTTCCAGTGGATGTGTCCAAACATCAAGGTTAGATATTCCTGTGCATTTCACTCGCTTAAAGTATAACTGTATCGGTAGAGGGAAACTTTAAAGGAATATGTAGACTGTTTTTGGGAAATATCAACAATGTTTTGCAGTTGCTCATCTTGCCAATCATGTTATCTATAAGCACTAGGGTTGAGAGAGATTATTCAACTCTTTTACCTTTTAGAAAGAGTAACATTTGATCAAACACACATGGACGAGTAACATTTGATCAAACACACATGGACGAGTAACATTTGATCAAACACACATGGACATTAAAATAGATTATTTTTGCCGAGAAACTAATTTTATGACTTGTTCGTTTTCCAGTGTCAGCAGGCAATAATGTTTCTTATTCAACTGAATTAACTGATCGCATGAGATTGAGTACTGCTGCTAGCCCTGGCATTCGCATGCAATTTAAATCACCAGCAGACAGAATTTTGACTTCTGAAAATCCCCTCGAGAGAAATGTAAGTCATTTTATTTAAAAGGGAATGGAAATCTAATGCTGGTTTTAGCCGACTTTTTTGCTTGTTTATCATTATAGAATTATAAATAGGTAATTTAGACATTGTTTCCAAGTTTGGGGTAATTATTTATATAAGGACGCAATTTCTTTTTTCCATTTATTTTTTAATTTCAACTGGACTAATATAAATGTTTGGTTTGTAGAATTTGACCAATCCACACATGTCATCTAATTCATATTCCCTTGCTGGTGTCTCAAAAAGAAATGCCTCAAAGCCTGTGTTGCCTCCTGAAACTTCTAACCAGGGTCAGGGTGAAAATATTGGTACTTCAAGTGGCTGGATGTCTTCCTTTCGCCGCATTTCTTCTGCAAAGTGATCTACATGGTAATTTTATCCACTTGATGCATATTTTTCCATCTCCCATGTTATTTCTAATACTAATTTTGTTTAATTTTTATCATCTTATGGGGTTTCTGGCCTTGTAGCTTCACTTCTTTTTGTCGGTGAAACATGCCATGAATTAAAAGTTCTCGTCCTTACTGTAGCGTGCAGCTTGAATTTTTGATACCGTAGTTTGTGGCTGGAATGACGAGGTTTTCAAGGGGTTCAGCATCATCACTGAGGAAGGACAGACAGAGCGCCTGCAATGAACGGGAATCACATATTTTCTCAGCTTAGATGTTCTCCCTAAGGTGATTGAAAACATTGGTTGATCCTTGAATACCAATCAGGCTTGGTCTTCTGTACATAGATAGATGTAAGGCTAGGGTTTTGTGGTGGTTCCCTTGACATAAAATGCTACATGAAGAATTTTCCTCTTTGGCAAACAGATTATTCAGCTCGCTTGTTCATATACTGGTTTGAGTATTTGCTTGTATTGTAAACCTTATTGCTTTGTAATGAACAAAGAAATTCAAAATTAAGTCTAAATAACTCTCTGGAATGGAAACAAAACTACATCTGAAGCTAAAAGTCTCACTCACTGATCAAAATAATATAATAAATATCTAGTAGAAAAATTAGAGTACTTGAATAGGAGTTCACTTGCGGCAATTCATGTTCAGGAAACAACAATTGGGAAATAAATAATCAAACTGGAAATCCTCATTCTTGCTCAATAATGTACTTATACTAGTGAGAAGCGGCATGCATACGCCCTGGCTGGCTAAAGCTGAAGCGGTTTCTGGTGCAACAGAGCAAGGCACACCATGGTAAGAAATATATATCACACCTTTTTCTTCTTCAAGCCAAGCCTTTTTGCTAGTCATTCATCAAGTCAGAGAAAGAGGGAGATAGTAATATCTTCTGCTTGTGCACTGGACTGGACTGTCAGGGATGTTAGACCAGGAGGAGGTTGTCAAAATTCTTTTGGGGTACAATGTGTCTCAATAGTACCGAAGCATTTCTGTTCTAGATTTTACTTTACGTGGATAGTTGGGAAAGTAAATGAATTCATTTCCAGAAAGCCAAAATTGGCCTTTGAAATCCAGATTTGCTACCAGGTAAATTGCAACTAATGTTTTCTACGAATCTGAACCCAATCTGAAATTCCATGAAAATCAGACATCAAAAATAAGTTTGTGCAGGTAAGAAATCAGAGGCCCAACAATTATTCCTACATTCTTGTCAGAGTCCTACCCCCACCATATGTTAAATCCCAATGCCACATAAATATAAAAAACATTAGGCATACCTTGTCCAAAAGTATTTCTTGAAAATTTTCTGGATAAATCTCAATTTTATGGTAATTATTTTGCGCAGTCTGCAGAAAACATATGAACATTATTGAACAAGCTTCAACCAATAAAATAGAAAGGCCAAGTCATTTAAACTACTTGATAAATGCTTAGAGAGTTGAATATAGAGGTTCATCAAAAGAAAGGGTTCAAAGAATTTGGCATCCTCCCAAGTCCCACCTTAGCCTGAATTGCTACAATAAATTGCACACAACATTTAACATTCTTATGGTCAAACTATTATTTAAATTATCACAAACATAAATAGGGAAGCAGACATATACCTCAGACACTTGACGGTTTTTGTAATATGACTTCCATGGTTGAGGTTCCAAAATTAGCATGCCACCCTGCTCAGATTTAGATATGATACAGATATATATACTCAGATAAGAACTGTAAATAAATCTGGAGATTTAAACTCAAGAATTCATGACAAAATAGAATCCCACTCTGTAGATGAAATTAACAAAATGTACAAAAAGACTAGCTACAAACATTACCGGTTGAAGTAGCCTCCAGATCTTTGCAAATAAATTTATCAACCCATCATCACCCCAGTTCAAATGGATCCATTTTGTTACACTTAAACTGCAAAGTTAGAAATATATCCATATTACGAAAAAGGAAAGAAAAAATAATGTGTTTTCATAAAGACAGTGTAATATACAAAACAGTGTTATGAAAGATATTTTTATTTTTTACTTTACTTCTTCAATTTTTAGATGGCATGGGAAAAAAATTGAAAAAGTTCATCAATTTAGATTTTGAATAAAAATTCGCAACTTTCAAGGATATATGTTCATCATTTCTCTTATTACCTAACAAGGAGCAACACTTTATTTTCTTGAAATAATACAGTATATAACCAAGTAGACCTAAAGCCAAAGAGAACTTACCAAATAATTGTATCATAACGCTTATCTTCAGGACGCCTACTCAGCACAAAATTTTCTCGCTGGAAAGAAACTTTATCTAAAAGTGTAGATGGGGATGAATCCCCAGGAACCTTCCTTGTCTCCTCACTTAAAGGTTCGGTTACAGGGTGATCTACATTGTTTACTCCCTCAACATTTTCTTTGGAAGCCTTCGGAAGTAGCTTACGAGTACTTGTCTTCGCAATCTTCCTGAGGTTCCAATGTGCCTCCTCAATTCGGTCTGGAAGATAAGAAACAGTTGTTATTTTAGCTTATCATCAAAATCAATTCGGTTAACTTCACTCAACTAGTAACCTAAAAGTAGGAAACCTAAGCAATCAAGCCAGTTAATTGACTCATTGGTCAATATATGTGTTCAAGCCAGCTAATGGACTCATTATAAAGGGTATTAAAAGAACTGATGTTAAGAGTAGGATTTCTAATGCCTGAATACTTGAGTTTATACAGTTGGTAGAAAGTAATAATTTTAAAATATTAAATAAAAAGTCGGTAGAAAGTATATATTTTCTGGAAGAGTATCAATGGAGCAAAATTTATGTGGATAGAGGAACGAAGTATGAATTGAACCAAAACTTTCATGATCACGGTATCAATTCTACTCATATTACATACCTAGTTGATCAAGATGTCATGAAACATTAGGATATTATCCAATGTACTATTATTATTTTTCCCTTTTGTGCATACTAAACCAAGATGCTGGAAGTAATTGGTCAGTAAACATACCATGAATAGTTTACATGTGGTTATTTCCTGAGTAACTTGCTATTTAGAACGCAAAGTATATGACTATGCACATATGAAAGTACAGTTTCTTAAATTAGGTCAATATGCTGAAAAAGTTAAAACAAAAACGAATAGATCAAAGTGCAACACACACGCACACAAAAACACACACATATATATACACACACGCGCAAAATATATATACATAATTACTTATTTTGGAAAACATACACCAGATTGTACTTTGAAATCTCACCAGAATCAATGTCAACACCGAGTATGCTCCGGCAGCAAAACTTTTTCGCTGCAGATAAAAATGATTAACTGTATAAGAATTTAATCAGAAATTACTAACAAGGACATACAGTTTCCAATTTCCACAAACATGTACGTGAATTGAGTTACAAACAGTTAGATATACAATAACCGAAATATATGCTCCTACATTATAATAACAAAAGAGAAGGCAAGTTGAATTTTACACTTTCTAAAGAATGCCCTATTTGTTCATAATTGTCTGAATTGGTCATTTAAAAACCTGATTCCGCCAATATGTAGGTACATTGCTCACTGTAACAACAGTACAAAAATAACTATAGTTGAGAATAAGGACGCTTTTAATGGTAAGATGAGACAAAGGGACTTGCTATAGCAGTGCATGGTTGTGGCTATAGCAATACATGTAACAAAATCATTTTTATATTTTCAAACCGTATTTTCCCGAGAAACAATAACTTTTGTCTCTAAGTAACTTCACATAAAGATTCAAATTTATTGTAAACAGAGATGATAAAAGTTGGGAAATGTTATTTTTACAAGCCATTAGTTCCACAAGGTCTCTCCCTCACACTTATTTAAAAGAGGGAGCTTGTGGAAATAATAATTTCCTAACAATCCACATTACCTTATAAAATTTATAGCAAATTAGAAAATCAAAAAGAAATACCCAACCAATTTAATTGGCCACCATGAACAATACACAGTTGTACATCGCACACAAAAAATAAATATATAGGCACAAAAATGAACAAGTAAAAATACCAATATTAATAGTGATCAAGCCACTATTACAGCCAATGTCAAGACAATCCTTTCCTTCGAACCATTCTTTCTTAAAAACCTTCAACCTTGGATCTTCCTCCAACTCCTGACTAATCTGCATCATCAAAGCAAAAATTCACAGTAATAAAGATCAAAACTTTTCAATTCCTTTCAATTTAAAATCATCTGGGTCAACAGAAACCATGAAAGCATGTGCAAATAAATATAAAACATGGTAAAATTCCTAAAAACAGAAATCTCATGAGCAATAGTTTATAAAATCACATACCCGATAGCCATAGTAGTTTCTGTAATTTCCAAAAATGGCTACTTCTTTCCGTTTTCTCTTCTTCGGAGTCGAGTTTTGACCACCACCAGTTGAATCAAGATTTTCGTTCTTCTCGTTTTTGGTGGTGGGTTTTTCCTCACCGTTGTCCATTTTAAGGGGCTTCATTGATTTCAATTTCTTGCTACTGAGAGACGCTTACAATTCCGAGGAAGATTGGCAATGGGAGAACCTAAAAGGAATTTTTTTCAAAGAGAATAAGTAGTGTTAGAAGGGGTTTTATAAATCAGTGCTAGGGTTTATTTGAATTTGTCAGGCCGAGTAATGGTAAAATACTAAAATCACTTAAAAAAAACTTTTTTTCCCTTTTCTCCTTTGCCCTTTTTTATTAATTAATTAACCAATTAAAAGTGTCTTTGGGATCCGATTACCATAAAGTTTTATGATAATTTGTTCAATTAACAAATATAGTACTCTGCTGACAAACAAAGAAAGATCACTTTCAGCCTATATGTCACGTTATATTGGTCAATTGACCAAAATTAACTTCATGCTAACTACTCTTTTTTAAGTAATGTTTAATAACTGAATTTTTTTAATAGTGTAGTTAAGAAACTGATATTTTTAAATGTTAAAATGAGATTTTCACATAAATTTCTTTTCTCTTACATGGAGGTGAGATCCACTCATCATTCATGTGGGGAGAATCACGTGAAAATATTAATTTTTTAAGTGAAAAATATCAGTTTCCTATAATTAATAGGCTACAAAGCTTTTTTGTGAATTTTTTTAAAAAAATGCACTTTTATCACAAACAAATTTGTTGTTATTTATTGAAGAAAAATTAAAAGTTGATACAATAAGCTTATGTATAATTTTAGAGGTTATAGGCGTACCTCATAAATATATGTGTATGTTTCTCTCTATTTTTAAAACTTAATTAATAATTTATCTTTATTTTTATCTTTTAAGTTGTATAGGAAAACATAAATATGTGTAACGAATTTTCAAATATAGGATCCCCAATTAATTATCTGACATGACTAGGCTAGCTGCTCAATATTTATGTTTATATTTATAATACAGAACTCACTATATATAAATAATAAATGTACTTAAAAGAACCAAGTCACTCAACATTTAAGATAGTATATCTTTTGGAGTGAAATAATATTTGAACTTAAAAAGTTATTTGGTAATTAAAAAGTATAAAATCTGTGAATAACTTTTCAATTTAAAAATATCTCAAATTGACTTCAAAACTTAATAATGATATTAAAAATTGG
Organism: Panax notoginseng; assembly: GCA_016801055.1. Classification (NCBI taxonomy): domain Eukaryota; kingdom Viridiplantae; phylum Streptophyta; class Magnoliopsida; order Apiales; family Araliaceae; genus Panax; species Panax notoginseng. The sequence goes on from CM029015.1 coordinate 14,469,598, forward strand.
AATGGATTGAATACAATATTTATAAAAACTCCATATATTTAAATTTTTCATCAAAAAATAACTCTTAATAATTTAGATTTATATTTTCCTTTTACAGACAATAAGAGAACAAAATTTTACCAAACAACTCTATCCTCTTACCGAATCAAATGTAGAGTTATTAAGATGTATTAAGTGATAAACAAACACCACCTAAGTTTAAAAACTCATTTAGAATTATTATTTTTTACGCTCTCTGTGGAGGAATATTAATTCTACCACAAGGGTGTGTTTGGATAATTTGTTTTGGATTTCAATTTGACTTGTAACTCTATAGATTTGCAGTTCATTAATTTACAAAATCAAAACAAAATAATTCTATTGTTCGGTTAGCATATTGGATTCATATTGTATTTGTGATAGAATTTAAAAACTATTACTTGGATAATTATTATTTTCAATATTAAAAATTCAACATAATAAAATATACTCGTATAAAATAAAACACAACCAGTACCCATTATAAATAAACATACAAGAAAAAAATGAATTATAAAAAGAAACCATTATTGTTGAGTCATTTTTAAATGTCCTTTGTACATGTTGTACTAAAACCTGCACAAGATAAACAAATAAAGCATGTGAACCTATAGAACATAATCAATCAATTAGATGATCTTATGTCATTCGTCTATATACTGCAATTTACATCATGTTTTCTAAGGCTACTTGAGAAATATAATTATAAGGAACCAATATTTCTACATGTGTTTTTGATATTAGCTTATTCTCGTACAAAGGTGAGACCTACTCTATACTCGTACGAAAGAGGATCATGTAAAAATATCAAAAATACATGTAAAAATATCAGTTCCCTACTTATAAATAAGAAACTCTCCATATAGAAATACATGTATAGAAGGAAATCAAACTTTTTACTTATGTAGGACAGTAAAAAGTGTGGCAAAGTAAGAATAATGTACTTACCTAGCAATTTAAATTGTGTATAAAAACATACACAGATAGAGATGGCTTGATAATAGAATATACAAAACTAACTTGGAATAGTAAGGTAATGAAAATAAAATTCCTCATGATTTGATGTTCATGATAAAGAATCGCTTGGTCAAAGGTGCCCTTAACATGCTGCATGGCTCATCAGCATTAGATCTTAGCCTGAAGATTTAAATACTCCTGCAAAATTAAAAGCAAGACACAAATATAGAAATTAAGTACAAGCATAATACAATCATACATAAACTAGAAGCATATTCCCTAATTAGATGAGAGCAAATATGACTCTCCTTATTTTCATATCATATAGCTCATATGAACATATCTTAAATGGGAAGATAACACTTAATTTTCATACCATATAGCTCATAGGATCATCTTCTGTAAGTGTATAAACTAATAAAGTGTATCCCAATTGAAATTGCAGGTGTATCCCATCAGTGCCATCACCCAATGGAATATCCAGTAAAAACTTCAATTTCAAATGTATAAACTAATAAAAGTGTTCCAAAATTTACTAATTGAGCTTCTGTGTAAAATAAAATTTGACCAAACTCCTTGTTAAACATTCCTTTACATACATACTGGATGTAAAGGAATGGGCAGCTATAGAGTCGTAATCAGGAAGCTTTGGATGAACATGGCTAGCTCTCCAAGAAATCACAAAATCTCATAGAACTGTTGTTACTTCTTAACTCCACATATAACCTCTATCATTAGTAAAATACCTCACACACCTAAACCTCTTTTACTGTTTGTTAGTTTAATTTCACTAGTAGAAAAGAAATGTAATTATTTATAGGGTCTTATTTCTGCTTCAAGGAGATCTTTCGGAGATATTGGAAGAACTCCGAATAAATGAGACGCAGCAGGGAGAAGTTATGAGCGGCAAAAGTAATAACACACTAACAAATTTATTGTGGATACATCGAATTTGTAATAAGCCAATACTAAACTGAATGTACCCAATGACACCTTATCTAATTACTGTGGTTTAAACTAACACGCTAAACCTATAGTAAGCAACAAAGGAATATGATCTCTATGAGCATATAAAATATAGCAAGACCAAGTCCAGGATGAAAGTAAACATAATTGCAAGAAGAGAGAATAAACAACACCATCCCGAGTTGCACACTCTATCTGCAAAATAGTTTTATACGCCTTGCAACGCGGTTCGTCACTTCTGCGGAGCTTTGCACACTGAAAGAAAGCACACAACAAAATATTATAACCGTTTCAACATCAACAAAAACTATGCTATAATACAAGTAAATAACATAGCATATCCTACACTCAATCACACAGGAATTTCGCCTTAAAGCCAAACCGTCATCATCTTCCTCTTTTCCTTCACCAAGCGGGCAGATCCCAGGAGCTCAACCTCATCAATACGCTCTCATTCTTATCGCAATCAAAGTTGGCAAATCTATAAAATCTCAACCTGAGCACTAGGTTCACTTTATGGAACTTAGTCAACTTGGTGTCATTAACATCGTCATTTATAGGAAAAGAAATAAAGTTTAAAAAAACTGTGACTTTGTTTCCTCCCCAACCCCATACAAAGACATGTTTGACGAAGCAAGAATCCACGACGCTTTTGGGATTCAACAATTCTAGTTGTGGAAGGACGCGAACTTTTTGTTAGCTGTGTTTACTTTTCCATTTTACTGATAATTTCAGCTACCTTTCTCTATAATAGGCAAGGCAATGCAATGAGATATTTTTTTTTCTTGTTTCCATTTTATTTAAAATACCTCTACAACGTAAAAGGAAATACTTATCTAAGAAAATACATTTTATCTTTTGGAAGTCAATTCATGAAATCTTTAAACTCAATCCATTTAGAATTTGAAAATTAAAAACAAGACAATTAATAATACTTCTTAGTTTATAACACTTATAATCGTTTGTACTAAATTTAAAATTTTCAAACTGAAATTGATTTTTAGGATTTCACATATTAACCCAAAAAAAATTAACAGTAAATATCTAATTTTAAAAAAAGAGTAGAAGATATAATCAAAGGAGGGAAACAAATAGTTTAAAGATATCCCAAAATAGTTCAAATAGTTAAACATAGGTGTACCCACATAAAAATTACAATTAGTTCAGATATCCCAAAATAGTTTGCAACAGTTTTGCAACTTTCTAGCGGCCCAAGTAAAGAAGTAATAATAATCATACTCAAAATATCATCTCATGAGAATCTGCTGACGTAGTAAACAAACACTAATAGTATAAAATCATGCACAGTGCATTAAATAATCAATCCGACAGAGAGTAAAGAGACGTCAAAATACAGCTCATCATACAAAATAACTGAACTAAAAACATACGAAACTTGTCTCAGCCTTGGCCTTGAAAAGAGTCCAAATGAAGAAAACACCATCTTTGAAGAAACACAACTATCATACCTCCTCGTGTTTCTTGGATAGATACTCACACCACGTAAGCGAGTAAGCCTTAGCAGTTCTCCTGCCCGTGACAAGATTCTGTTTAGGGTGGTCGCCTGAGAAGAGGATCAACGCAAGATTCACACGTACATAAAAAGGCTCAGATTGCATACTCAACTATATGATAAAATACAAAATAAATGGTGTTATAATTAGCAAGTCAAAATCTCATAGAGCTGTCATTACTTTGTAACTCCACATATAACATCTACCATTGTTATAGCACCTCATACTAACAGCTATACCTTTCAAAATGTTTGTTAGTTCAACTTCACTAATAGAAAAGGAATGCCATTGCTTACAAGATCCTATTTCTGCTCCAAGGAGATCTTTAGGAGATTTTTTAACAGAATTCCCAACAAATGAGATGCAGCAGGGCAAAGTTTAAGGACGATAGAAGTAATAACACTATTAAATTTTTAGTGGATAGTCAGATTTTGTAATTAGCCGATTTTGAATAGGATATACCCAGTGGCACCTTATCCAATTTCTGTGGATTTAAACTAAGCACGATAAACCTACAGTCAGCAACACAGGAATATAATTCTACAAACATTAAAAAAAATAGCAACATCAAGTCCAGAATGAAAGGAAACATTATTGTAAGAATAGAGAAGAAACAACACCATCCAAAGTTGAATCTCTTGCATCATAAGTATTTCTGCACGTATCGAAACCCATTGCCATACATGCCTTGCGCTCTGCTGTCTGCAAAAAGCACAAAACAAAATATTATAACTGTTTCAACATCAACAAAAACTATGCTATTTTTCTTTATTTTTTCTATCTTTGTAATACAATTTGCTAATGTAAAAGAAACCACTAGTATCGTACAAAATTCTCCCATTATGAAAATAGGAAACCCCAAAAATGCTCTAATTATATATATATACACATATACATAGTTGTCAGAATCGTACGATACGCAATACGTATCGCACATTACGATATGAAGACAATTCGATCTGTATCGTAGGTTGAATCGAAAATTACACCATATCATACGATTCCATTACGTTTCTTACGATATGATACAATGGATGATACTTTTTAAAGTTAGCAATTGACTTATAAATGTTTTTATGTAGATCCAAAAGAGTAAAACCAAAACTCTCGAGTCTTCTACTATTTCAATTGAAGAGATTTTTTAGCACAAGACATTCAATATCACTTGATAAGCCTTTAATCACTTTTTAGTGTTTAATATTTTTTTCATAATGTCGCGCTATGTTTCTCACATCACTTGCCATAAGCATATACATAATTCTTCACTTGCTAATTTGAATTATTCTCTTTTGTTTTATAGATTAAAGACATAATTCTTCACTTGCTAATTTGAATTATTCTCTTTTGTTTTATAGATTAAAGGTGGATCTAAATTATCGTTTTTTCTTATTACTCTAAAGATTACTAAAATAATATGTAATAAAGCAATTAGAGTATTTTTGTTATTATTTAACTTTAAATTTTATTTTCAGTCTATAATAACATTTACTTTTATACATAGTCATGCTAATATGCTTGATTGTACAATAAAGTGTGTTTTGTATGTTTAAATATATATTGCCACATTTTTCATTTCGTTTTCGTAGCAAGCCAATAAAAAATTTCTTTGCCTTCCTCAACAGAGAACAAAGAGGTATTTTCCTTTTCTTTCTGCTATCTTAAACCTTTCTACTTTAACACAAACACACCTAATACATCAGGGACACAAGTTGGACCGTATCTTGCAGCACCCCAACCACCTTTGGAGGAAAGCCAAAGGGGACCAATCGAGGAAGCAGAACCAATTCCAACAATTGAAGACATTTTGGTTCAAGTTCCAAGGGTTGAGCACCAAGAATAAATAGAGCATCAACTCGAGGAGGCCTAGCATCCACTCCAAACTTCGTGGGTACGTAACCTAGTCCCGAGGGTATTGAAGCTTAGGAGAGGAGAGAGTTTAGCTGCCGTTAAATTGTGTGGCAACGTGAGCCAACGTCAGCAAAATCTGAAAATTGTTGATGAGACTGAGCCATAGTGGACGAAGGAAACATTGATTGCAGTTGCTCAATCATAGACTGAACAATGGTCGGTGGGGTCAGTGTCGGCTTACTTCCCTTTAGGGAAAGGGCGACTAAGCCTAAAAGGCACTAGAAGACACTGTTAACTGCTTATTTTCTTTCAAGAGGAATTCCTCGCAAGTAGTTCTAAAAGGATGGGGCATTACCAAGTAACTAAAAATTTCATAACAGAAGAGAGATAGGACAAAGAAAAAATTGATAGAGATGCGTCGAGAAGTCTTATACCTTCTTGATCGATTCAATTGCTTTGCTTGTACTTAATTAAATCGAGATTCGGTTGGTGTGAATTCTTTATAGCTTTCTTGCTTTCTCACAAAGTCTCAAATCAAAATACCCAACAAGCATCAACCCTACTGGAAAATGATTCAATCTAGCCAAGGGTTTTCTTATGGCTACCTTGTTTCGACCTCACTCCAGTGACCAGTCACTAAATTTTTTCTTCGTTTTTGCCAAAATCTAGCTTCCGGGTTTGCCTGTCCAAAGAAAACAGAACCTCTTCTAGTTCGAGGTTGGAACCCTCAAACCAATCAAAATATGATTTATTTCTAGTTCATTATTCTTATGATAAGCAGTTATGTCTCATTCATGTGACGAGACAGATGAGAATGAAAATTAGCAAATTTCACATCTACGGTAGTTCCCAAATAGACTTATTTAATAAAAAAACTAAGCGGGCAGGGAAGGTATTGCAAGCAACCTCTCTCATAGAACAAATATAGGGAATCCGTAGGGTGGACTCACTCACATATTGGATAGGTGGCTCAGAATTCTGTCCGACCCTGAGGAGAAATCTTTCTTCATAGATACAAGACATTCGTTGCTGATCTAAAAAAGAGCTTCTCCTGCCAACGTTAGCGGATGTTTTTCAATCTTCACCCGGCCCTTAGTAGCGTTGACAAAGGTAACCGATTAGGTTAACTTTGGAAAATCACTAAACAGGCCTATAGGTTCGCCTTTCTAATAGAAGAAGTCTAATTAGATAAAAGTATATAAAATTAGCTAGATCATCTGAAGAATGAACAGAATAGCCTTTGTTCCATTTCGCTTCCAATTAATCCATATAAAATAATGGGGAGGTGTGAGAATCAGATCCAGGGAACAGCTGGAGTTTTGATCCGGATTTTCTTACACGATACGATTCACGATTGGCAAAATACACCTTTACCCCATTGTGGTTGTCGACTAGTAAGCATTTGGACACTTAACTTTAAAAAAATGAAATTAACACATTGAACTTTTTAAAAATTATCAATTGAACCATTCTATCCAAAAAATTTGACGGACGTTAAATTAAATTGCATATTTACATATGTGGCTACAAGAGAAAAAGTGAAAATACGCGCATCTCTGAATTAAATTTGCTAATTTGTTTTTTCCCTCCTCGTCTCCATCTATCTTTTAGATCTGACCACGGTAAAATACGCGCATCTCTGAAGAGGACCAAAACCTAGCTGTGCCTCGACCACAATCACTAAAGGCTCGGTCCAAGACAGATATTGCAAAGGGTCTAGATCTGTTGTGGTGGTAGAAGAAAATGAAAGTTCAGATCTATTGTTTTTTATCACTAGGTTTCACGTCTCTTCAAGCACATAAAATGCCCTTAAATCCAAAACTCCTCTACCTCCTTCTCTTCACCGCTACTTTCTCCCTCCTCGTTCTCCTCCATCCGCCGCTCCATCAATTGCAGGGGAATCGAAGGAACTGATTTCGAATAAATCTGGAACGCGATCTAGATGTCGGATCGATGTGCAGGATGTATTTGATTTGGATTTGGAATGTTTAATTTGGAATTTGATGCTTGTTGTTGTTGTGATTTGGATTTGGAATGTTGTTGTGATTTGGCTGTGATTTGGATTTACTGATGCTTCTTGTTGATAAAATGTTAGATGTGTTATTGCTGTGATTTGAATTTGGAATGATGTTGTTGTGATTTGGATTTGTTGATGCTTCCAGTGATTAAGTCGTCCGCTTCTCAAATATGTTTTAATTTTTATATTAATTCTTTTAAGCTTTTTTTGTCAGTTTTATCCACGGAGGTAATAATTTAATTTTTTATTTTATTTTCTTAGACACATGGATAATAATTATACTGCCGTTCAATTAATTAGACGAAATGTCTAATTTTAAAATTTTAATTAGTTCAATGGATTGATTGAATATTTTTAAAGTTCGGTGGCCAAATGCTTACAAGTGGGTAAAGGTGTATTTTACCATTCACGATTTGACAACTATGTATGTATGTGTGTGTGTGTATATATATATATATATATATATATATATATATATATATATATATATATATATATATATAAAATAATGAAAGCAGATAAAGTATCACATGTCAACATTCATCCCCCAAATTGACTATCAGAATGCATACCTTTTCCTCACTTTTACGCAAGACATTCTTACGTTCTTGTGATTCCGCTATATATTCCGCTATAGAGGTATATAGTAACGGAAAGCCAGCCAAAAAGACCAAAACTGTGTCATTACACATGGAAAAAAAATTAGAAACACAATTGATCAAATAATCGAGTAAAAAAAAAAACTAACGAGAAACCCCCAATATTTTCCTCTAATTTCATTAACAAAATCACCACAGGGTATATATATATATATACACATAGAAAACAAGGAGGATCGAACAAGAACACTAACGGGCGCCGTGAGTGAGACTGTTCATTCCTGAATAACGAGATTGAGTAGATGCGGAACGAATAGGTATTTTGGAAAACGCTTTTCTCCCGTTTGTTTTCGTTAAAATGAGAACCGTATCCTCCTCCTCAACTTAAATACTCTAGTCCTAGTCGGGTTTAGATTTGACCTTTAGTTTCTTTTGGGTCAGCCCAACCCCATACAAATTAGAAAATTATGGAATATTTATATTGATTTTTTTTTACCGATTATGGAATATTTAAAAAATAATTTTTTTAGAACAAATAAGAACTGCATCAGTTTTTAAAATTATTTTGTTCTAAAAATCTTTTTTTTAACTTATTTTTTATCAAAAAAAAATTTCTAAAAAAAATCTTTTTTTTACTTATTTTTTATTAAGTTATTTTGTTCTAAAAAAATAATTTTTTTACTTATTTTTTATCAAATTATTTTGTTCTAAAAAAACTTTTTTTACTTATTTTTTTATCAAATTATTTTGTTCTAAAAAATTTATTTTTTTACTTATTTTTTATCAAATTATTTTGTTCTAAAAAATTATTTTTTAAAAACTTGAGTAAAAAAAAAAATAATGTCATACAATTACCTTCCTAATTTTATTATCATATCATTCATGCTAAATTAGATAAATAATATATTTAGGATAAATATAAAATAATAATATATCATTAAATTTTATAAAATGAAACAATATATATCAATTAATACTTGGGAGTTAACTTTCTAACAATCTAATTCTATGAAGCAAAAGGCAAGATGCAAAAGTGGCTGCCGCTACAGCCTGTAGCGGCAGGGAATTAATTTAATAGGGGATAATCTTGTCATTTCGGCTGCTGCAAAAAGTAATTATTATGTCGCTACTGTGAGACCCCAGATTTTATGAATAAATATTTAATTTTCTCGAAATAATTTTTTTTTAATATTATGATGTGGATTTGATATAATGTTATAGTTGCGGGTAATATTTATAAATTTTTCAAAGTATGCAAGTTGTTCGATTGGTCGGGGAATATTATTTTTGTCGGAAAATATTCGTACGACAACACAATTATTGGTGGACCCCGCAACGGAATTATTGTCAGATTGAGAAAACAACAAAATATTTTTATGAAAATAACGGCGGAAGTTGTATCGTTAACTGTTGAAACACTCGGTGTTAAAAGTACATTAATACACGTGGTTGCATAATAGCACACGGTATTGATTATTAATACTTATGTGATAAGTCACTCAGTTTTATTTTATTAGTATTATTAGTGTAATAAAACAGAATTTTTTTTTATATAAAACAGAATACTTTTATAAAATTATTCGTTTTATTAAGCTAATAGTAAAATCTTTTTATATAAAACAGAATACTTTTATAAAGTTATTCGTTTTATTAGGCTAATAGTAAAATATTTTTATATAAAACAGAATACTTTTATAAAGTTATTCGTTTTATTAGACAATAATTAGATTATATTATATTTTATTATACATAGTGTTTGCATAGTGCCTGCATAATATTTTGCATAGTAAAATCTTTTTATATAAAACAAAATACTTTTATAAAGTTATTCGTTTTATTAGATTATAAATAGAATATATATTATATTTTATTTAAAAAAAATTCTTTAAATCTGGACCATCCGATTAAAGTAAATCAATCTGGACCGTTTATGAATTAGTTACTATGCAGTCCATTCTTCTATAAATAGAAGCTCATTCATTCATTATTTCTTACGAGTTCACTGAAACTCTAGAGAGAGAAACTATAAAGAGAATTCTTCTTCTATAATCTTGAGCGTATTTCTTTAGAGTTTAAGAAAGCTTTGAGCGTAGTACAAGTTTTCTTCGAGTATATCCTCGCCCTACCAGTCGGAATATTCTTCTTTCAAAGGTAAGGGATATTATATGTTGTACCCGTAAGGGTATTATTTCTTTTGTATTCGTGAAGAGAACTTCTGTTATTCCATTCTTTATTATTCTGTTGGAATAACCTGTATACGCGGACTACCCTATACTTGGTGAATTTTTTTTTTATTCCATTCTTTATTATTATGTTGGAATAACCTGTTTATGCGAAGTACCGCATATATGGTGAAATTCTTATATTATTCCGTTCTTTATTATTCTGTCAAAATATCCTGTCGGTGCGTATTACGCCTGACCTGGTTCCATTAATTATTCTGCTGGAATAACCTGTCTGTGCGGTCTATCGCATGCATGGTGATTTCTGTTGTTATTCCATTCTTTATTATTATGGTACAAAATACATGGTACAAAATAGGTATACAACACCCATCTTGACCTGGTGTGACGCCCCCAAAATAGATATACAACACCCATCTTGAGTCGCCAAATACATGGTACAAAATTCAAATACAATATTTAATATACAACAAGAGAGCTATGAGTTTTAATACAAATATTGTCTTTTAGACAATATCCACTCTCAGAATAAGTCCTCATTACATTTATTGTCACACTATTTAACAGAATAGTGAGGACTACTAATACTATCATATGGACTGTCACTCCATTCCCCGACTAGTCCCAGCTACGTTCTCATTTCCTGAAGAGAATAGTGAAAGAAAGGGTGAGCTCAACTAGCCCAGTAAGAAATATTATGACTAAGATAATGCAGAATAAATTATCATTAGTCTTCAATAATGTTAAACTGATAAAATACAATAGACATCAAGTTTAACTGCTGCGGAACAAGCAATCAATTAAAAGAGTCAAGTAGAGAATAGAATCTACTATCTTTTATTATTTAAAAAGTTTTTCATCACTTTTATCGCTGGGACTCAGCTCAATAAATAATCCACATCATCAAATCATCCCTGCACTACAAGCCAAGAATATTCTTTAGTATCACGACCACGAATTATCCATGCACTACGGGACAAAGATAATCGTGTTTTCATCAACGGTCATGATCATGCCATAAAATAATTCATCTTTGCTCCCTTGGCCGAAGAGAATCCATAGCCATAATCATACCAAAAATTGTCCATCAATGCACTACGGGCCAATAAGGACTTTTTCCACATCATTTGTAACATTACGGTCATGATTATACCGAATAATCCCTGGTCATAATCATACCAAGTTCATCTATGCACTACAGGCCATAGATGACTTTCAACATAATATAAACATAGGATGATGACAATGATATAAGAATTCAATAAAGCAAGTTCACGAATTAATTTGTCCATGAACTAATAACGTCCAAATTGTCAACATGATACTTTTTTGTAGACTAAAATTCAAGAATGCTCAGAAGAATATTTTTATTAAAAGATACTGGATGAAGCGCAAATATCAAGGATATTCCACTAATTTCATGAAGTATAGAAGTCAAAACTTTAACCAACTGAGTATAATAACGAATGGAATAACAAAAGAAATCACCATGCATGCGGTACTTCGCTTAGACAGGTTATTCCAACAGAATAATAAGTAACGGAACCAAGTCAGGCGAAATTCGCACCGACAGGATGTTCCAACAGAATAACAACAGAAATCACCATGCATGCGGTACTTCGCATAGACAGGTTATTCCAACAGAATAATAAAGACGGAATCAGGTCCGGCGTAAAACGCACAGACAGGATATTCCAATAGAATAATAAAGACGGAACCAGGTCCGGTATAAAATACACAGACAGGATATTCCAACAGAATAATAAAGAAGAAACCAGGTCCGGTGTAAAACACACAGACAGGATATTTCAACAGAATAATAAAGACGAACCAGGTCCGGTGTAAAACACACAGACAGGATATTCCAACAGAATAATAGAAGAATGTCACCAAGTATAGGGTAGCCCGCGTATACAGGTTATTCCAACAGAATAATAAAGAATGGAATAACAGAAGTTCTCTTCATGAATACAAAAGAAATAATACCCCTTACGAGTACAACAAATAATATCTCTTACCGTAAAAGAAACTTGATATCGGAGTAGTGAAGTAACAGAATACTTTTCTTCTTTCTCTCTATAATTTCTCTCTCTAGAGTTTCAGTGAATTCGTAAGAAAATAATGAAGGAATGAGCTTCTATTTATAGAAGAATGGAATGCATAGTAACTTACTCATGAACGGTCCAGATTGATTTATTTTAATCGGACGGTCCATATTTAAAGCAAAATCTTTTAAATAAAATATAATATATTCTATTTATAATCTAATAAAATGAAATACTTTATAAAAGTATTTTATTTTATATAAAAAGATTTTACTATGCAAAACACTATACAACACTATGTAGGCACTATGCAATACTATGCATAATAAAATATAATATAATCTAATTATTATCTAATAAAACGAATAACTTTATAAAAGTACTCTGTTTTATATAAAAAGATTTTTCTATTAGCCTAATAAAACGAATAACTTTATAAAAGTATTTTGTTTTATATAAAAAGTTTTTCTATTTTATTACGTTAATAATACTAATAAAACAAAACTGAGTGACTTATCACATAAGCATCAATAATAAATACCGTGTGCTACTATGCAATCACGCGTATTACTGTATTTTTACTACCGAGTAGTTCAACAGTATTAACGGTAAAACTTCCGCCGTTATTTTCAATAAAATATTTTTGTCGTTTTCTCAATTCGACAATAATTCTGTTGTGGGGTCCACCAAAGATTGTACCGTCGTACGGATATTCCCTAACAAAAATAATATTTCCCGACCAATCGAATATAATATGACAACTTGCATACTTTGCAAAATTTGTAAATATTACCTACAACTATGACATTATCTCAAATCCACACCATAATATTAAAAAAAATTATTTCGAGAAAATTAAATATTTATTCATAAAATTTGGGGTCTCATAATCTCCCCTCCTTATAGAATTTCACCCTCGAAATTTACGTACGTACCTGGTATGCCGAACAGGTGAGGATACCTTGACTTTATTTCAGATTCTAACTCTTGAGGTATAACCCTTGAGTGTTGAATACGATTCTTCTTATCCAAGATTTTAACACGTATCTCCTCAAACGTTAAATCATCCGCTATTTCGTCCGGTTCTAAATCAATAATGTGGTTCGGGTCGTCCACATATTTACGTAACATCGATACGTTAAAAACGTTATGAACATGAAACATACTTGGCGGTAAAACGAGTCTATAAGCCACAACTCCTACTTAATCGAGGATTTCAAATGGGCCAATTAAATCGAGGGTTGAGATTTTCTCTCTTCGTCGATTCTTGCTTCTAGAATAACGCCCTCTTGAACCTTCTTCTTCACATTCATCGGCTCCGGGTATGTAGCTTGAACGACTTTAACTTTATCGATTAAAGTCGATTCTACTCGTATATTCGTTATCTTCATGTGGGTCCCTACAGTCTTTAACTCTATCTTCATCATTTATAAGTTATACGAAATGAGTCTTTGTGTTAACAACATCGTACTCGTAAACGTATACGATCTTCTACTCAACACGTCAGCTACCACGTTCGCTCTTCCACGATGATATTGAATAGTACGATTGTAATCTTCAACAGCTCGAGTCAACGTCTTTGGCGCATGTTACGTTCATTTTAGTTGAAGAAATATTTGAGGGTTTTAAGAAATGGGTTTTTGTATTGGGGTCAATACAAAATTCGATTTCACGCTTTAGGGGTAGGCTAGGAAGTCTTCAAGAATACTTCAGGAAATTTATTAACAATAGAAATATCATTCAAAACTGTGACTCTCATCCAAGACTTGGATAGTACGTCACATTGATACCTATCAACTTGTCATCTTCATTCACGATGTCGCCTACAGAAAGTCTAGTTTCGGTGCATTCCACACAAGGAAGTCAACAACGAAAGGATCGGACTCTTTACTTATGGCTTGAAATGACAATGATTGACTTTAGGATTTGTTTGCTTGAATTTGTATAACAGGCTGGTTAGGAATATGAAAGCTAACAACCTTACGAAAAGCATGATAAGTAGTTAACCAATCAATTCCTAAAATCTCATCAAAGGCAAGTATTTTCAAAGAGATAAGATCGACAGGTAACGTGAGGGTATCGATATGAATCAAACAAGATTTATAAATAGTGGAGGTAACGAAGGTTTCTCCCAACAAAGTTTCAATAGATAAATCAAAGTTTAACTTCTCCGGAGTTAAGTACACACATTGAACACAACTAGGTGAAATAAAAGAGTGATTAGAATCGGTATCTAACACGGTATAGACTTCACAAGAGCTTATGATTAACTTACACGTGATAATTTTATTCAGGTTCCTTGTCACGAGAAAAAAAACGATCTCTCTTAAACTACCGGCTTTGGCTTGTCTGGGACATCCTTTGACATCACTATCCCAGCTGGACTTGACTTCACTATACGACAAAATCGAGCTAGGTGACCTTCTCTTCTACAATTAAAACACGCTTTGGATTGTTGCGTACAGTTTGGACGGATGTGTCCCTCCTGTCCGTATTTTAAACATACGACTAGTGGTCGTTCTTCTTCCTTTGAAACGGGTGCTGGTGCTGCTGTCTTTCCATCATTATTGAACCTTCTGTTATTCCATTCTTTATTATTCTCTTGGAATAACCTGTCTATGTGGATTACCACATGCATGGTGAATGATCCTTTGTATTTCATTCCTTATTAAATTGTGAAAATGACCTGTTTACGTGGATTATGATGAAAGTCATAACAAAAGTATTGGACTGATAAAAATCATGGGTATATGTGGTATTAGTAAGTGTTATGATGAGTTATGTTGGTTATTATGTGAAAACTTGAAAGTTTCTTAGAAATCACAAAGGGTTGAAAATCAGATTTTGATAAAAATGGAACATGAAATTCAATTGACCATATCTCCTATTATATTTTGAATTTTTGAGTGAGGTCAAGTTCTAGAGTTAGGACTATGAGTTTTGTAACTTATCCAAGTGGAATCACTGGAAAAGGTATTGTAGATTTTCGTGTGGAGTGATTTTAGCAAAGGAGTCAAAAGCTGCAATTTAAGAAAAAGCTACTGCCCATATTTTTAAAAGGGCATTTTCGGCCACTTAATTTGTGAGAAAAATTCTAACCTTTTGGAGCATGAAAGTATATGGTATAAATTACCTCCTGGCCAAAAAATGAGCTCATTCCGACTTAAAATGAGCAAGTTATGACCATTTCAATATTTAGATTTTTTCGTCGAAAAACAATATAACCGGAGTTCTATAACTCCGATGACCATGAAATTTAAACTGGAAGCTCACGATAACATGTGTAAGATCATGCTAAGATTTGGTAATTTCTGGAGTTAAACTTAAGGTAACTAATTTCTTAAAGAATTAATTAGAAATTAATTTTTAAAAAATTGTAAATGAATTTTAAAAATTCCGAGAAAAATATATATTCAATATGGGACTATGTTATGCTTAATCCCATAAAAGTATAATTTTTGGGACTGATTTGGTATTTTTCATGAAAATAGTTTAGTTACGAGCATATGAGTTAAATATGTTATGTGAAGTTGAAGAATTGGTAAATAGGATTTTAGGGCTTGAAAATCCTATATAAGGTATATGCAGATTTTTGATGAGTAATTTGATTATTGGTGATGAAATCTTATGAGTATGGTATTTTTGAATGATTAAATGCATTATTTGGAAAAGTGTAAATAATTAAATATAATTATTTATAAGTTTAAGAAGTGATTAAAATATTGTTATAGTATTAACAATATTAGATTATAAATTTATTAAGTGATTGATAATGTCTAGATAAATTTAAAGTCTTTAATATTTATTTTTGATTTAGTTTGATTAATGCTTATAATATTATCATCATCCTCATATTTATATTATGTTGAAAGTCATCTGTGGCCTGTAGTGCATAGATGGACTTGGTATGATTATGACCAGGGATTATTCGGTATAATCATGACCGTAATGTTACAAATGATGTGAAAAAAGTCCTCATTGGCCTGTAGTGCAATATGGACAGTTTTTGGTATGATTATGGCTATGGATTCTCTTCGGCCAATGGTGCAAAGATGAATTATTTTATAGTATGATCAGGACCGTTGATAAAAACACGATTATCTTTGGCTCGTAGTGCATGGATAATTTGTGGTTGTGATACTAATGAAAAAGTCCTCATTGGCCCGTAGTGCATTGATGGACAGTTTTTGGTATGATTATGGCTATGGATTCTCTTCAGCCAAGGGTGCAAAGATAAATTTTTTTATGGTAAGATAAGGACCGTTAATGAAAACACGATTATCTTTGGCCCGTAGTGCATGGATAATTTGTGGTCGTGATACTAAAGAATATCATTGGTCTGTAGTGCAGAGATGATTTGATGATGTGAATTATTTATTGAGCTAAGTCTCAGCGATTAAAGTGATGAAAAACCTTTTAAATCATAGAAGATAGTAGATTTTATTCTCTATTTGACTCTTCTAATGGATTGCTTGTTTCGTTGCAGTTAAACTTGATGTTTGTTATGTTGTATCAGTTTAACACTGTTGAAGGCTAACGATAATTTATTCTACATTATCTTAGTCATAATATTTCTTACTAGGCTAGTTGAGCTCACCCTTTCTTTCATTGTTCTCTTTAGGAAATGAGAACGTAGCTGGGACTAGTCGGGGAACAAAGTGATGGTCCTAGATGGTGCATTAGTAGTCCTCACTATTCTGTAAAATAGTATAATAATAAATACAATGAGGGCGCTATTGGGTGTGTATATTGTCTAGAAGGCAATATTCTTGTATAAACTCCCAGCTTATGTTTTGTCGTATTATACACGACAGTTATATTATTAAGTTGTATTTGAATTTATGTACCATGTATCTGGCGACTCAAGATGGATGATGTATACCTAATTTTGGGGGCGTCACAGTTGGTATCAAAGCTTAGGGATATGATCCTTGGCTGAGATGTGAGACAAGAACTAGGAGGGAAGAGATGTGAAATTTCTTCGCTAGTATGACCTACCTAAGTTTATTTGGTATTTAATTGGTCGGTCAGAGTATAGGAATAATATGTGATATATTAATTAACCCTTATTTTGAAACTATGTTCTAGAATGATATTTGAAATACAGGATATGAGAAATGGGAAAATCATGATAGAGCGGAATTAACCGGGAAGGTACAATCCAAAAAGAAAGCAAGGTATTCTTATCACTTCGAATATCAGGTACGTACATAAATTTTGAGGGAGAAATTACATAAGGAGGGAGATTGTGAGACCCCAGATTTTATGAATAAATATTTAATTTTCTCAAAATATATATTTTTTAATATTATGGTGTGGATTTTATATAATGTTATAGTTGTAGGTAATATTTATAAATTTTTCAAAGTATGCAAGTTGTTCGATTGGTCGGGGAATATTATTTTTGTCGGGGAATATTCGTACGACGACATAATTATTGGTAGACCCCGCAACGGAATTATTGTCGGATTGAGAAAATGACAAAATATTTTTATGAAAATAACGACAGAAGTTGTACCGTTAACTGTTGAAACACTCGATGTTAAAAATACCGTAATACGTGTGGTTGCATAGTAGCACACGGTATTGAGTATTAATGCTTATATGATAAGTCACTCAGTTTTGTTTTATTAGTATTATTAGTGTAATAAAATAGAAAAACTTTTTTATATAAAACAGAATACTTTTATAAAGTTATTCGTTTTATTAGGCTAATAGTAAAATCTTTTTATATAAAACAGAATACTTTTATAAAGTTATTCGTTTTATTAGGCTAATAGTAAATTTTTTTATATAAAACAGAATACTTTTATAAAGTTATTCATTTTATTATATAATAATTAGATTATATTATATTTTATTATGCATAGTGTTTGCATAGTATTTTGCAAAGTAAAATATTTTTATATAAAATTGAATACTTTTATAAAGTTATTCGTTTTATTAGATTATAAATAAAATATATTATATTTTATTTAAAAGATTTTTCTTTAAATCTGGAATGTCCGATTAAAGTAAATCAATCTGGACCATTCATGAATTAGTTACTATGCAGTTCATTCTTCTATAAATAGAAGTTCATTCATTCATTATTTCTTACGAATTTACCAAAACTATAGAGAGAGAAACTATAGAGAGAATTCTTCTTCTATAATCTTGAGCGTATTTCTTTAGAGTTTAAGAAAGTTTTGAGCTTAGTACAAGTTTTCTTCGAGTATATCCTCGCCCTACCAGTCGGAATACTCTTCTTTCAAAGGTAAGAGATATTATTTGTTTTACCCGTAAGGGGTATTATTTCTTTTGTATTCATGAAGAGAACTTCTGTTATTCCATTCTTTATTATTCTGTTGTAATAACCTGTATACGCGGACTACCCTATACTTGGTGAAATTCTTTTTTTATTCCATTCTTTATTATTATGTTGGAATAATCTGTTTATGCGAAGTACCGCATACATGGTGAAATTCTTCTATTATTCCGTTCTTTATTATCCTGTCGGTGCGTATTACGCTTGACCTGGTTCCATTAATTATTCTATTGGAATAACATGTCTGTGCGGTCTATCGCATACATGGTGATTTCTATTGTTATTCCATTCTTTATTATTCTGTTGGGAATAGCCTGTCTATGTGGTCTCTATCGCATGCATGATGAATCCTTCTGTTATTCAATTCTTTATTATTCTGTTGGAATAACCTGTCTATGTGGATTACCACATGCATGGTGAATGATCCTTTGTATTTCATTTCTTATTAAATTGTGAAAATGATCTGTTTACGTGAATTATGATGAAAATCATAACAAAAGTATTGGACTGATAAAAATCACGGGTATATGTGGTATTAGTAAGTGTTATGATGAGTTGTGTTGGTTATTATGTGAAAACTTGAAAGTTTCTTAGAAATCACAAAGGGTTGAAAATCAGATTTTGGTGAAAATGGAACATAAAATTCAATTGACCATATCTCCTATTATATTTTGAATTTTTAAGTGAGGTCAAGTTCTAGAGTTAGGTCTATTAGTTTTGTAACTTATCCAAGTGGAATCTCTGGAAAAGGTGTTGTAAATTTTCGTGTGGGCTGATTTTAGCAAAGGAGTCAAAAGCTGTAATTTAAGAAAAAGCTACTTCCCAGATTTTTAAAAGGGCATTTTTGGTCACTTAATTTGTGAGAAAAATTCTGGCCTTTTGGGACATGAAAGTATATGGTATAAAGTATCTCCTGTTCAAAAATGAGCTCATTCCGACTTAAAATGAGCAAGTTATGACCATTTCAATATTTAGGGTTTTCCGACAAAAAACGCTATAAACGGAGTTCTATAACTCCGATGATAATAAAATTTAAACTGGAAGCTCACGTTAATATGTGTAAGATCCTGCTAAGATTTGGGAATTTCTGGAGTTAAACTTAAGGTAGCTAATTTCTTAAGGAATTAATTAGAAATTTATTTTTAAAAAATAGTAAATGAATTTTAAAAATTCCGAGAAAAAAATATGTTCAATATGGGGCTATATTATGCTTAATCCCATAAAAGAATAATTTTTGGAACTGATTTGGTATTTTTCATAAAAATAGTTTACTTACGAGTATATGAGTTAAATATGTTATGTGAAGTTGAAGAATTGGTAAATAGGATTTTAGGGCTTGAAAATCCTATATAAGGTATATGCAGATTTTTGATGAGTAACTTGATTATTGGTGATGAAATCTTATGAGTGTGACATTTTTGAATGATTAAATGTATTATTTAGAAAAGTGTAAACAATTAAATGTAATTGTTTATAAGTTTAAGAAGTGATTAAAATATTATTATAGTATTAACAATATTAGATTATAATTTTATTAAGTGATTGATAATGTCTGGATAAATTTAAAGTCTTTAATAATTATCCTTGATTTAGTTTGATTAATGCTTATAATATTGTCATCATCCTCGTATTAATATTATGTTGAAAGTCATCTATGGCCTGTAGTGCATATATGGACTTAGTATAATTATAACCAGGAATTATTCGGTATAATCATGACCGTAATGTTGCAAATGATGTGGAAAAAGTTCTCATTGGCCCGTAGTGCATTGATGAACAGTTTTTGGTATGATTATGGCTATGGATTCTCTTCGGCCAAGGGTGCAAAGAGGAATTATTTTATAGCATGATCAGGACCGTTGATAAAAACACGATTATCTTTGACCCGTAGTGCATGGATAATTTGTGGTTGTGATACTAATGAAAAAGTCCTCATTGACCCGTAGTGCATTGATGGACAGTTTTTGGTATGATTATGGCTATGGATTCTTTTCGGCCAAGGGTGCAAAGATGAATTGTTTTATGGCATGATCAAGACCGTTGATGAAAACATGATTATCTTTGGCCCGTAGTGCATGGATAATTCGTGGTCGTGATACTAAAGAATATCCTTGGCGTGTAGTGCAGGGATGATTTGATGATGTGGATTATTTATTGAGCGGAGTCTCAGCTATTAAAGTGATAAAAACCTTTTAAATCATAGAAGATAGTAGATTTTATTCTCTATTTGACTCTTCTAATGGATTACTTGTTCCACTGCAGTTAAACTTGATGTTTGTTATATTGTATCAGTTTAACACTGTTGAAGGCTAACGATAATTTATTCTGCATTATCTTAGTCATAATATTTCTTACTAGGCTAGTTGAGCTCACCCTTTCTTTCATTGTTCTCTTCAGGAAATGAAAACGTAGCTGGGACTAGTCGGGGAACAGAGTGATGGTCCTAGATGGTGCATTAGTAGTCCTCACTATTCTGTAAAATAGTATAATAATAAATACAATGAGGGCGCTATTGGGTGTGTATATTGTCTAGAAGGTAATATTCTTGTATAAACTCCCAGCTTATGTTTTGTCGTATTATACACGACAGTTATATTATTAAGTTGTATTTGAATTTATGTACCATGTATCTGGCGACTCAAGATGGGTGATGTATACCTAATTTTGGGGGCGTCGCAGCTACAGGCTGTAGCGGCAGGTGAAATATTACCTTTAATCCATGTCATTCAATATTGAGATCAACGGTGTAGATTATGGTTGCTAAATAGTACTCGTGACAACCGGTTGCTACGGATGGGAACCTTTTAAAGATTTTTTAAAAATGACATTTATAGATTCTATTAAATAAGTAACAAATTTTTATAAAATTTTTATTAAAACTGTGATAGACTTTTGTATACTTCTAATATATAAAATTGAAAAATTATTAGATTTAAGAATAAAATTTTACTACACACTTAAATTATTAGTTATATTTTTTAGTGCATATATTATAAATAATAATTCACTGCTTATGATAACAACTTTTAAAAAGTATATTATACAAAAATTTCAAGTTCTGACAATATTATTTTATCTAAGCATTAGAATACATATATATTATAATACATTTATTACATGGCTTTTGATCATTCAATTATCGGCTCCATTATTTCAATTTTTTTCTTTCACAGAAAACGAAATCCACACTCTTGTGTGAGCGTGTGATTCAATACCATATTAATTGCTGTATTACTATATATATATATATATATATATATATATATATATATATATATATATATATATATATATATATATATATATATATATAATCCCCCTTTTACCAAATCATGCAGTATAATTAATAATAAGACAAAAACTTTAAATATATATACATACATAATCTTCACAACTGATCTGAGAGTTTAATAATTTTATCTCACCTTTATTAAACAAATTTCTTTCGTCTTTGTATTGGAAGCTTTCGAACGGCCACTTTCTCCCTTACCAATTTACTGTGCCTTTTTTCTCTTTCCTCGATTACACGTACCACGAGACAAATTAAGTCTTTAGTTATTTGTTTACTTATTAATATATATCTTGTTAATTCTCTAAATTATAATATGATTTAATTTTATCCATATATAAATTAAATTCAATTAGTTATTAGTTTTAAGGCCCAAATTTACCAAATTAATTTATCCATCACATATTAATACGTTTTATTCCATATAAAATAAATAACTAGTTTGACACAATAAAAACAAAGTCCAATTAAATTATTTAAAATATAAATTTAAATGTTATTTATTTATTTTATTTTATTTCTTTATTATTATTTATTTCTGGGTATTACACCGCGAATTTGTATTTATACCGCGAATTTCTGGGTTCCCTCTTTACTGGCGATCCGAATTTCCACTTTTGTGTTTAATATTTGGAAGTCCTTAGAAGTCTTTAAAGATGAGATCAGATTTTGGATATGGGTTGTTAGTTATAATTCTTCTTCTAAAGTTTGTCAAACTCTACAAATTGGTAGAAATCTGAAAAATCTATGACTTTTTAAATACCAAAATACTATTATAAACTTTGTACAAATCTTAATTCAATATCACCTAACTTTTAAAGACATTAAAAAAGTTATAATTGAATACCAGTAAACTTTTATAAACTCTTTAAATATCTTGAACCACAACGCTGAAGAAGCTACGTGGGAACTCGAAGAGAATATGATGAAGAATTACCCTCAATTATTTACTTAATTATGTGTACGCGATTCTGGGGACAGAATCTTTTGTAAGGGGGGAGAATATAACGGGTCGAATTTATTGAGTCGTGATTCCGGGAACAGAATCATTTTAAGGGGGGAAAGATGCGACGAATGAGATTTTTGTAAATTAATTTTAATATTTATTAAATTAAATAAATATTTTTCGATGATTTAATTATTAGATTAAATAATTAATTGATTCAATTGTGGTAGATTAATTTAATTATATGTGTTACATTTATTAAATTAATGTGGAGAATAATTATTATTTAAATATGTGATTGTGTGAGCTTATTGTATTAAAAGAAATATTTAATAAAAATATTGGTATTTTAATTAATTTAATTATTAATTAGAGATTGAATAAATTAATATTATTTATTAATGAGATAATTAAATATATGACTATGTGAATTTATGAGAAGTTATTATATTTTATTTATATTAAATAAAATATTTAATTTAATGTGCAAGTGGGTGTGACATGAATTAAACTATATGATAAAAGGTTTTATTAAAATAATGAGCTTTGAACTTAATTGCTAGCCAAACATGGCCTTAGAAGAGTTATGGCCAGTTAACTCATGATGGGCAACTGACCATGATGCACGTCAGTTCTCTTCTCCTTTATACGTACTCTTCTTCTCTTTTCTTTTATTATTTGTTTTTGGCTAAGTCTAGAAATACAGAGAGAGTTCAGAGAGAAAATTGAGAAGTTTTGAGAGAAATTGTAAGTGTGTAATCAACAGGTACTTGTGAAAAGAATTTCATTGATCATCTTCTAATCTACACTCTGGGTAATTTTTTCCAACCCAATTTTTTATTTCACGTATTCAAGTTTTATAAAAATAACTTTCAAATTTCTGTTAATCTCTGTAAATTGGGTATTGGTGTTGTTATAAGGATATGTGTAACAATTCGAGGAGTTTAGCATGTTTTATATATATATTACATGATTCCATATCATCAGTTTCATGAAAATACATCGTATATGATTTCTACAAAATTACAGAGTTTGGGTTTTGGCCTTAAGGTCTTATACGTGATTTTAGTATGTCAAACATAAATGTTTTCGTAAAATATACACCCTTATATTACTGAGCATGTCAATATAAAGAGACCGAAGTTTAAATACACGAATTCGGTGTTCTAACGAATCCGTATGGTCAATTTTCATGTTTTATTTTCTAAACCTTCATGAACATTAAAGTCAGTGCATTTTTACATGATTTAAATCTGTTATTAAGTGTTTAAATGGTTAAAAATCACTTTACAAAAGTTGGGTTATGTTTATGTATAAATTATAACATGTGAGTATGTCTAATTTCGAGTAGAAAATAAGAAATTGGGAGAAATTGGCATGTTCTGCGATTTTTCGCGAACTGCCATTTCTGTGTCTGGTACGCTACGCCGCAGCGCCGGCTGCCTGTGTATTTCCCGCGCCGCAGCACCAAGACTCAGGCCGCAGCGCCAAGAGCCAGTACAAAGTGGCGCCGCAGCACCACTCTCCAGGAATTTCAGAAATGTAATTTTTAAAAATGTTTAAGTCTAACAATGTGTTAGTGGATTAATGTAATGAATATATAATCATGTTAGAGGTATTATGAGATGTTAAAATAGATGTTTGACATATAAATAACATAATTACATGTGAATTGAATTATTAAATACATAATTAGATTATTATTCATGAATTACAAACTATATGACAAAGTGGTAAATTGACTAAGTATAGTCAATAATCAAAGTAGACAAAGAGAGTGAGTTTATGTTGATTAGTTAAGTTATAATTAACTGGTATTGTCTATGTGAATGGTATGTAGGATTTAATTCAAAGAACGTGCTTAGTTAAAGTGTAATCTACGCACGAGGCAAGTTACCTAAACTTAAACTCTTAAATTTGAGCAAGTTTCCTAACTCTACTTGTCATTATTGTTCAAGATTATTGTTTACCTTGAGTAATTATCATTACTATTATTCAAGTTCAAATTATTATATTAAAGATTGATTATCTTTCAAAGCATGATTCAGTTATACAATAATTGTCCTATTGTATACTTTTGAGATTATTATTCAAATTGAATATCAATTATTGTTGAACCTTATTAGACTAGTGAACCTTATTGATTCAACTAGTCCATAGTTGATGAGCGTTCTAAATTTCAGAACCCTTGATGAATTATCCAAACCAAACTTCCTTTGGTGCGGACTCGAATGTCAAACTGAGATGAACAACCCTGTAAAGGGATTTACTTATGCGTAAGCGTTAAGATATTGTACACAATATGGTACTAAGGGCTGATCCCCCTAAGTACGAGAAGAAGGTCCATAGTCTTATGACTGTTAAAGGTTTCAAGTATAACCCTTGTTAACCTAGGACATAGTTCAAGGTCTTATGACCCTCAGAATTCTTTTGATTCTTGTTATTCATTCTTGATTCAAAAGTTGAGCTTTTATTCAGATGTCTTTGATTTATTCGCATATTATTATACTATTATTTCATTATTATACTTGTGGGCAATAGTGCTCACTCTTGCTTAATAATAACATTACAGTTAAGAACGAAAGAACTGATGAACCTTCTACTAGTAAGGGCAAAGGCAAAGTTAGTAAGTGATGAAGACTTGTTATTTTTATTAGATGATGTATTTATGTTTAAGACTTGAGTATGATGTTGTTAAGACTTATTTGTTTATGATTCCGCACAGATGTTTTAAGATTAGTTTAACCTGGGATTGTATTATTATTATTATTATTATTCAGATGCTGTAACCCTTAAGGGAAAGATTTTTATTCTATCTATTGTTTGGTTTGCATTTTTATGGGTAGATAGACAGATGGTATTTGTACAGTGAACACCAAATCCCGTGGAATCGAAGTACCCGAATTTGGGGGTGTCACGTATAAGTTTCGCAATTGTTATTCGGCGTAAATTTATCGCAATACATAATATGATTAATACAAATTTAGGGTTCCAAATGAATTGAAATATTCGCGAACATGTTCAGTACAGTTCAATAATGTTTGGTTTGATTAAATTGTCAAGTCAAGTTCGCACAAGGTATCAAGTTTGATTGATCAATAGTGTAAGACCTAAATTTTTATGAATAAAGATTTAATTTTTCTCTAAATGTTATTTTGAATAATAAGGTATGGAATTGATATAATGTTATAGTTGTAGGTAATATTTATAAATTTTGTAAAGTAAGCAAGTTGTCATAAAATATTCGTTTGGTCGGGAAATATTCATTTTATCAGGGAATATTCGTACGACGGCACAATCATTGGTGAACCCTACAATAGAATTACTGTCGAATATAGAAAGCGACATAAATAATCTTTTTATAAAAAATAACGGCAAAAGTTTTACCGTTAACTGTTGAAATACCCGGTGATAAAAGTACAGTAATACGCGTGGTTGCACAGTGGCACACAGTATTATACAGTATCTCTGATTATTGATGCTTACGTGAGAAGTCACTTAGTTTTATTCAATTATTACAACAGTAGTTGATGCATAGTATCTCATATTATTGATTCAATTATTGTCACTGTATCATCTGCACAATACTTTATATTATTAAATCAATAAATGAGACGACACAGTTATTCATATTATTATTTGTATTATTAACAATGTCGAGAAAGTTCTGTCGAGGAAAGATGTTTGGTCATCTAATTGTGCGCCAATAAATAGAAGTCACTATCGGAAAGCCCTCTCTTTCCTGAAAATGATCTGGTTTTTAATATTGTGAGTTATAATATTAATGATGAATAAAAGGTGAAAGATTAAACATGTGATTAGTCAAGTGAATTGTGATAAATAAAAGGGGTTTGTCATGAAGTATTTATTATAAATTTGACTTATTACATGGACCCCCACTTACTTATTTTTTAAAATCGTCGGTAGAAAATTATCTCAATTTTTGTTTTATATTGCATAGTATTTGCATAGTACTACATAATGATTGCATAGTATTGTATAGTAAAAATCAAAAATTTTAGCCAAATTTTTCTTCGCCCGTGAACTTCCCCTACTGTGCGTCCGTGATTATTTCCTAAATAGTATCATGTCGTTCTCTTATAAATAGGATGCTTAGTTTAGAAATAAAAATCACACCAGAATCAGAGAATTCTTCTTTTATAATATCGAGCGTATTTTTTTTGAGTTTAAGGAAGCTTTGAGTGTAGAAAATAGTACAAGTTTTCTTCAAGAATATCTCCGCTATACCAGTCAGAATTACTCTCTTACTAAGGCAATGGATATTTTTTTTTAATATTCGTAAGAAATAATATTTTCTTCCATACTCTGTAGTATGTAAGTAATATTATTTCGTTTCATATTCATAATTCTACACTTATGTTGATAAGTATTGCTTCTATAATCATTGAAATTAGTAGAATATCATTAAAATTTGCCTTTCATCTAGTATCGTTTCACAGAAATATTTTTTTGAACATTCCTGTTAAATTTTAATCTTTTCATACCGGGATACTATTCACGGGATACTATTCACTCAGGTACTATTCACGATAAAAATTGATTTCTTTTGTGTCCAAATTATTTTTGATACATGAATATTATTCTTGAATTTTACTACACAAAGCAGTTACCATGTTGACAATTTGGACATTCTTAAACTCTGGATAAATTAAATTATAAATCTTTAAAATTTATCCTTGATCTCACTTAATTGAATTCTTATATCATTGTCATCATCCTTATGCTTAAATTGTGGTGAAAGTCATCTTTGACCCGCAGTGCATAGATGGACTATTGATTGGTATGATTATTGTAAGACCCCAACTTTTATGAATAAAAATTTAATGTTTCCCTAAATATCTTTTTGAATATTATGGTGTGGATTTGATATCATAAAATATTCGTTTGGTCGGGAAATATTCGTTTTATCAGGGAATATTCGTACGACGTCACAATCATTGATGGACACCACAACCGAATTACTGTCGGAGTTAGAAAATGATAAAAACAACTTTTTGTAAAAATAATAGCGAAAGTTTTATCGTTAACTGTTGAAATACCCGGTGATAAAAATACAGTAATACGCGTGGTTCCATAGTAGTACACGATATTATACAGTATCTTGATTTTTGATACTTACGTGAGAAGTCAATCAGTTTTGTTTAATTATTGCCACAATAATTGTTGCATAGTATCTCACATTATTCATTCAATTATTGTCACAATATTTTATATTATTCAATCAATAATTGAGATGACAAAGTTATTCATATTATTATTTGCATTATTGACGATGTCTAGAAAGTTCTGTCGAGAAAAGGAGTTTAGTCACCTAATTGTGCGCCAATAAGGAGAAATCCTTATCGGAAAGCCCCCTCTTTCTTGGGAATGATTTTGTTGTTAATATTGCAAGTTATAATGATGAATAATTGTTGTTCAAAAATGTATTTTGTGAAGCCAGGTGAATCGAGATAAATAGAGGAAATTTTTATGAAATATTTGTTATAAATTTTACTTTTTATATGGACCTCTACTTACCCATTTTTCAAAATTATCGATAGAAAGTTATTCAGTATATATATATATATATATATATATATATATATATATATATATATATATATAAAATAAAATGTTTGTGTGTGGTGTTATGTGTGTGTGGTAAGTGTATAATATATATATATATATATATATATATATATATATATATATATATATATATATATTAGTTTTGTTTTTTTATG
The DNA here is from genome assembly GCA_016801055.1 of Panax notoginseng. Taxonomy (NCBI): domain Eukaryota; kingdom Viridiplantae; phylum Streptophyta; class Magnoliopsida; order Apiales; family Araliaceae; genus Panax; species Panax notoginseng. The sequence goes on from CM029015.1 coordinate 14,498,031, forward strand.
AAAAATAGAATATGTTATATTTTATTATGCATAGTATTTTTGTGACGCCCCCAAAATAGGTATACATCATCCATCTTGGGTCGCCAAATACATGGTACTGAATACAAAAGCAAACTTAATTATACAACATGAGCTGAGAGTTTTTACACGAATGTTGTCTTCTAGACAATATCCAAACTCAAATAGAGTCCTCATTATATTTATTGTCACACTATTTTATAGAATAGTGAGGACTACTATAACACCATCTCGGACCATCACTCCGTTCCCCGACTAGTCCCGGCTGTAAGACCCTAACTTTTATGAATAAAGAATAATTTTCTCAAAATATATTTTTGAATATTATGGTGTGGATTTGATAAAATGTTATAGCTGTGGGTAATATTTACAAATTTTACAAAGTAAGCAAGTGGTTATATAATATTCGATTGGTCGGGGAATATTCGTACGATGGCACAATCATTGGTGGACCTCACAACGGAAGTATTAGCATAAAATGACATAATTATCTTTTTACAAAAATAACGACAAAAGTGTTACCGTTAAAACTGTTAACTACCCGGTAGTAAAAGTACAGTAATACGCGTGGTGGCATAGTAGCACACGGTATTGATTATTGATGCTTACGTAAGAAGTCACTCAGTTATACTCAATTATTGCTACAGTAATTGCTGCATCATATCTCTCATATTATTGATTCAATTATTGTCACATTATCAATATATTATATTATTCAATCAATAATTAATACGACAAAGTTATTCATATTATTATTTGTAATATTGACAATGTCTAGAAGTTCTGTCAAGGAGAGGTTTGGTCACCTAATTGCGCGCTAATAAGGAGAAATCCTTATCGGAAATCCCCCTCTTTCCTGGGAACGACCTGGTTGTTAAATATTGTGAATTATAATATTAATGATGAATAAGTTCGTGTTAATTAAAGATGAAATTGATAGTTCCATTGTGTTAAAATTATTAGTGTTAGTGAAAATCGATATTTATTTCGATAATAATTGATGTCTGGAGGTTATATTGACCAATCAGGTAATTAACCGGATAAATGAGTAATTAATTGCTATTGATTCACATGATTATAACTATGTATTTACATGTGTGTACTATTGATTCACATTATTTACTATTAGGGGAGTTGGTCCAAGATTGATAATACTTGCATGACTAAGTTAAAAATTGAGGTATAGATGAATGTACTATACTATAATTAATTTTTTCATATGTTTAGAACTATTGATTCACATGATTTACTATTAGGGGAGGTGGTGCAAGTTTGATAATACTTGCTTGACTAAATTAAAAATGAAGGAAAAGATGAAGGTATTATACTGTAATATTTCGAGCCCAAAATGTGTAATTATCGAAACTATATTTTTCTATAAATAGAAGCTCATTCCTTCATTATTTTTCACCAATTCACTAAAGCTATAGAGCAATTATTATAGAGAGAAATTATAGAGAGAAAGAAGAAGAGAAGTCTGCTACTTCACTATTCTAGTATCCAGTCTTCTTTTGAAGTAAGGGGTATTATTTCTTTTGTATTCATAAAGAGAGCTTCTGTTATTCCATTCTTTATTATTATGTTGGAATAACCTGTCTATGCAAAGTACCGCATACATACATGGTGAAATTCTTTTGTTATTCCATTCTTTATTATTCTGTTGGAATATCCTATCGGTGCGTATTACGCATGACCTGGTTCCATTATTTATTATTTTGTTGGAATAACCTGTCTGTACGACCTATCGTATGCCTGGTGAATTCTGTTGTTATTCCATTCTTTATTGATCTGTTGGAATATCCTATCTGTGCGGATTACACATGACCTGGTTTCATTCTTTATTATTATGTTGGAATAACCTGTCTATGCGAAGTACCGCATACATGGTGAAATTCTTCTATTATTCCATTATTTATTATTCTGTTGGAATAACCTGTCTATGTGGATTTACCACATGCATGGTGAATGATCCTTCGTATTCATTTCTTATTAAATTGTAGAAATGATCTGTCTACGTGGATTATCGCATGGCGGGCAAAAATCCATTTGCAGTTTCATATATTCTATTATACTCAGTTGGTTAAAGTTTTGACTTTTATACTCCATGAAATCAGTGGAATATCTTTGATATGTGCGCTTCATCCAGCATCTTTTAATGGAAATATTTTTCTGAGCATTTTTGAATTTTACTCTACAAAGAAGTATCATGCTGACAATTTGAACGTTATTGATTTCTGGATAAATTAATTTATATGTCTTTAAAACTTATCCTTGAACTTGTTTTATTGAATTATTATGTCATTGTTATTATCCTCATGCTTATATTGTGATGAAAGTCATCTTTGACTTACGTGCATAGATGGACTTGGTATGATTATGACCAGAGATTATTCGGTATAATCATGATCGTAATGTAACGAATGAAGTGGTAAAAGTCCTCATTGGCCAGTAGTGCATTGATGGACAGTTATGGGTATGATTATGACCAGGGATTATTCGGTATAGTCATGACCATTGATGATTACATGAATATACTTGGCCCGTAATGCAGGGATGATTCGATGATGTGGTTTATTTATTAAGCTGAGTCTCAACGATAAAGTTGATGAAAAACTTTTTAAATCATAGAAGATAGTAGATTTTATGCTCTACTTGACTCTTCTAATGGATTGCTTATTCCGCTGCAGTTATTGATCTAAAACTTGTTGTCTATTGTATTATATCAGTTGTTATAATGTTGAAGGCTAAGGATAATTTATTCTGCATTATCTTAGTCATAATATTTTTTACTGGGCTAGTTGAGCTCACCCTTTCTTTCATTGTTCTCTTCAGGAAATGAGAATATAGCTGGGACGAGTCGGGAAATGTAGTGATGGTCCAGGATAAATGGCTTTAGTCGTTCTCACTATTCTACGAAATAATGTGATAATAATTGTAATGAGAACTCCATTGAGTGTGGATATTGTCTAGATGACAATATTCTTGTTTAAACTCTCAGCTATGTTTTGTTGTATTTTACACGACTGTTGTATAATTAAGTTGTATTTGAATTTATGTACCATATATCTGGCGACCCAAGATGGGTGATGTATACCTGTTTTGGGGGCGTCCCAGTTGGTATCAAAGCTTAAGGATATGATCCCTGGCTGAGATGTGAGACAAGAACTAGGAGGAGAGAAACAGAGAATTCTTTCACTAGTATGACCTACCTAAGTTTACTGGTTATTTAATTGGTCGATCAGAGTATAGGGATAATATGTGATATGTTAATTAACCTTTGTTTTGTGGCAGTGTTTGAAAATGGCAGCTGAAAATGTTAACAATGGAGTGAATGAGACCGTCAAGATACCTTTAATCATTAATAAGGTTAATGTGATGTCAGACGAAGAAGAAATTAGAGATATCTACGTAGTGGGTGAAGAACTAATAGTTGCACCAGAGCTAGTTGCAGAGGTAGTAGCTGAGAGCGAGGAAGAAGAGGAAGAAGAGGAACCTGAGGAGAATTTTTTAGAAGAATTTTATGATCGAAATTTAGAATTACAAAATTGTATTCATGAGTTAGAAGAGCAAGCTGAAGAACGGCAGGCGGTCGTGGAGCAAAGAGATGTAACAATTCAAAATTGTATTACCCGATGTGCGATGCTTGAACAGAAGCACTCTTTGGCAGAGTATAAGATATTAGAGCTGGAATCTAAGAATGCTATGATCATAGTTCTGATGAAAGAAGAAGTAACTGAACGAATGAGAATAGATGATGCATGGGTAAAAGCCGCACGACGCGTAGATATTGTAGAAAAAGACGTTCGATCCAATAAGGTCAAAATAGATGAAATGGATTTTGCTTTTTGGACAACAATTGGGAGAATCCGACATCGAATTCGGAATTACCTTGTGCAGAGCGATCAACCCCAATTCGATATGGATCGGAGAGTAATGATTCGAATCATGGATCAGGAATAAAGTAATTAAGGGTGGAATGTACTCTATAGCAAAGTCAAATTCGGTAGTTTAAGTGAGAGCATTTGTCGAGAAACCTGAACGAAGCTATTACGGGTAAGTTAATTATAAACTCTTGCGAAGTCTATACATTATTCGATACCAGTTCTACCCACTCTTTTATTTCTCCTATTTGCGCTTAATGTTTAAATTTGACTCCGGAGAAATTAGACTTTGATTTATCTGTTGAAACTCCGTTGGGAGAAACCTTCATTACATCCACTGTTTATAAGTCTTGTTTGATTCAAATCGGTAACCGCACGTTACCTGTCGATCTTATTTCTTTGAAAATACTTGCATTTGATGTGATTTTAGGGATTGATTGGTTAACTACTCATCATGCTAAAATCGATTATTTTCGTAAGGTTGTTAGCTTTCATATTTCTAACCAACCTATTATGCGAATTCAAGCAACCAAACCACTAAAATCAATCACTGTAATATCAAGCCATAAGTAAAGAGCCCCGATCCTTTCGCTGGTGACTTCCAAGTCTTGGAATACACAGAAGCCAGACTATCCGCAGGGGACGTCGTGAATGACAATGACAAGTTGATAGGTATCAATGTGACGTACTATCCAAGTCTTGGATGCGAGTCACAGTTTTGAATGATATTTCTATCGTTAATAAATTTCCTGACGTATTCTCTGAAGACTTCCTAGCCTACCCCAGAGCGTGAAATCAAATTTTGTATTGACCCCAGTACAAAACCCATTTCTTAAACCCTCAAATATTTTTTCAACTAAAATGAACGTAACATGCGCCAAAGACGTTGGCTCGAGCTGTTGAAGATTACGATCATACTATTCAATATCATTGTGGAAGAGCGAACGTGGTAGCTGACGCGTTGAATAGAAGATCGTATGCGTTTACGAGTGCGATGTTATTAACATAAAAACTCATTTCATATAACTTACAAATGATAAAGATAGAGTTAAAGACTCTAGGGACCCACGTGAAGATAACGAATATACGAGTAGGATCGACTTTAATCGATAAAGTTAAAGCCGCTCAAGCTACACACCCGAATCTGATGAATGTGAAGAAGAAGGTTCAAGAAGGCGTTATCTCAACCCTCGATTTAATTGTCCCATTTTGAAATCCTCGATCGAGTAGAAACTGTGCCTATAGACTCACCTTACCGCCAAGTATGTCTCGTGTTTATAACGTTTTTCACATATCCATGTTACGTAAATATGTGAAAGACCCGAACCACATTATTGAATTAAAACTAGACGAGATAGAGGAAGATTTAACATATGAAGAGTTACCTGTTAAAATCTAGGATAAGAAGGATCATATTCTACGCTCCAAGGTTATACCTCAAGTCAAAGTTTTGTAGAGAAACCACGATGTGGAAGAAATGACCTGGGAGTTAGAATATGAGATGAAGTCAATATATTCTCTCCTCTTCGATATACTAGGTACGTACCCTAATTTCGAGGACGAAATTTCACAAGAAGGGGAGGTTATAAGACCCCAACATTTATGAATAAAGAATAATTTTTTCGAAATATATTTTTGAATATTATGGTGTGGATTTGATATAATGTTATAGTTGTGAGTAATATTTATAAATTTTACAAAGTAAGCAAGTGGTTATATAATATTCGATTGGTCGGAGAATATTCGTTTTAACAGGGAATATTCGTACAACGGCACAATCATTGGTGGACCCCACAACGGAAGTATTGTCGTAAAACGACAGAATTACCTTTTTATAAAAATAAAGTACAGTAATACGCGTGGTGGCATAGTAGCACACGGTATTGATTATTGATGCTTACGTAAGAAGTCACTCAGTTATACTCAGTTATTACTACAATAATTGCTGCATCATATCTCTCATATTATTGATTCAATTATTGTCACAGTATCAATATTTTATATTATTAAATCAATAATTGAGATGACAAAGTTATTCATATTATTATTTGTAATATTGACAATGTCTAGAAGTTCTGTCAAGGAGAGGTTTGGTCACCTAATTGCGCGCCAATAAGGAGAAATCCTTATCGAAAAGTCCCATCTTTCCTGGGAACGACCTGGTTGTTAAATATTGTGAATTATAATATTAATGATGAATAAGTTCGTGTTGATTAAAGATAAAATTGATAGTTCCATTGTGTTGGAATTATTAGTGTTAGTAGAAATCGACATTTATTTCGATAATAATTGATGTCTGGAGTTTATATTGACCAATCGGGTAATTAACCGGATAAATGAGCAATTAATTGCTATTGATTCACATGATTATAACTATGTATTCACATGTGTGTACTATTGATTCACATAATTTACTATTAGGGAAGTTGGTGCAAGATTGATAATACTTGCATGACTAAGTTAAAAATAGAGGTATAGATGAAGGTACCATATTATAATTAATTTTTTCACATGTTTAGAACTATTGAGTCACATGATTTACTATTGATTCACATGATTTACTATTAGGGGAGGTGGTGCAAGTTTGATAATACTTGCATGACTAAATTAAAAATGAAGGAAAAGATGAAGGTATTATACTGTAATATTTCGAGCCCCAAAATGTGCAATTATCGAAACTATATTTTCGTATAAATAGAAGCTCATTCATTTATTATTTTTCACCAATTCACTAAAGCTATAGAGCAATTATTATAGAGAGAAATTATAGAGAGAAAGAAGAAGAGAAGTCTGCTACCTCACTATTCTAGTATCCAGTCTTCTTTTGAGGTAAGGGGTATTATTTCTTTCGTATTCATGAAGAGAGCTTCTGTTATTCCATTCTTATTATTATATTGGAATAACCTGTCTATGCAAAGTACCGCATACATTGTGAAATTCTTTTGTTATTCCATTCTTTATTATTATGTTGGAATAACCTGTCTATGCGAAGTACCGCATACATGGTAAAATTCTTCTGTTATTCTATTTTTTATTATTATGTTGGAATAACATGTCTATGCGAAGTACCGCATACATGATGAAATTCTTTTGTTATTCTATTCTTTATTATTATGTTGGAATATCATGTTGGTGCGTATTACGCATGACCTCGTTCAATTATTTATTATTTTGTTGGAATAACCTGTCTGTGCGGTCTATCGCATGCCTGGTGAATTCTATTGTTATTCCATTCTTTATTATTCTGATGGAATATCTTGTCTGTACGGATTAAGCATGACCTGGTTCTATTCTTTATTATTATGTTGGAATAACCTGTCTATGCGAAGTACCGCATACATGGTGAAATTCTTCTGTTATTCCATTATTTATTATTCTGTTGGAATAACCTGTCTATGTGGATTTACCACATGCATGGTGAATGATCCTTCGTATTCATTCCTTATTAAATTGTAGAAATGATCTGTCTACGTGGATTACTGCATGGCGGGCGAAAATCTATTTGCAGTTTCATATATTCTATTATACTCAGTTGGTTAAAGTTTTAGCTTTTATACTCCATGAAATCAGTGGAGTATCTTTAATATTTGCGCTTCATCCAGTATCTTTTTATGGAAATATTCTTCTGAGCATTCTTGAATTTTACTCTACAAAGAAGTATCATGTTGACAATTTGGACGCTATTTATTTTTGGATAAATTAATTTATAAATCTTTAAAATTTATCCTTGAACTTGTTTTATTGAATTATTATGTCATTGTCATCATCCTCATGCTTATATTGTGATTAAAGTCATCTTTGGCTTACGTGCATATATGGACTTGGTATGATTATGACCAGAGATTATTCGGTATAATCATGACCGTAATGTAACGAAAGATGTGGTAAAAGTCCTCATTGGCCTGTAGTGCATTGATGGACAGTTATAGGTATGATTATGACCAGGGATTATTCGGTATAGTCATTGTAACGACCCCAAAATAGGTCCATTCCATCCAACCTATTCTGAGTCGCCAAATACATGGTACAGAAAATAACTATAACTTTATTACAACAATTGTTGTGCAAAATACAACAACACATATGCTGTGAGTTTGGATACAAATATATACCAAATGTGACTCATGTCCCAACCGTGGACAGTACCTCACAGTGGCACCTTACATAAAGGTATAGTCAAAGACTGTTTTAGAAATTAGAATCTTTGGAAAGTGCTTAAGGAAACATTCGTACATGGGAGGCCACGCGTCTAGGTTATGATAGATATCATATGGCCACAGAATTATCCTTGGTTGACCCAATAGACCCCAAAAAAAACGAGAAGATTACTATCATATTCTTCCCAATGGTGAGTCTTCTCTTGACTTATCATTATCTCCACTGTCTCTAATTGAGAATTATACTTCAAACAAACACCAAGATTATATAAGTAGTGCTCGTAGATATACTCAGCAAGTGGATGAGCACAACCCTGTCTTATGATGACACGAGGTTGTATGTCATTAGACATCTTGTATGATAGTAACAAAACACCCTTCCAACGTTGGGTTCGCCTCACCCTATTTTCTTCACCAAATATAACTACTAAATGATGACCACCGTTCTATTCCCTTGTTACCCCCGCTCGACCCAGCTACACTCTTATTACCTGAAAAGGAATTGTGAAGCAAAAGGGTGAGCACAACTAGCTCAGTAAAGAATATCATGACTAAAGATAATTAAATTATCAATAGCCTTCATCAATAATAAATCAGAGATTTAGAACATATGGTAAATGATAAAAATTTCAACTATAGTTGCAGCGGAACGAGCAATCCATTAGAAGAGTCAAATAGACCATAAAGTCTATTATCTTCTCCATGTTAAAAATCCATCAACAATGTTTTATCCCTGTAACATCAATCAACAGTTCTGGTCCACAATCATATAAATAACTCATAATCATAATTATGATTCTAAATTCCTCTTCACATCCAGAACGAAGATAATTTTCATCACCTGTCTTTACCTGAAACATCAAAGATCATGGTTATACCAAATCACAGTTCCTGTTCATAATCATGCTAATAAATCCATCTTCGCACTCATCAATAATTCATCTTTGCACTACAGGCCAAAGATATTCATCAACAGTTCATCTTTGCACTACAGGCCAAAGATATTCATCAATAATTCATCTTTGCACTACAGGCCAAAGATATTCATCAATAATTCATATTTGTACTACAGGTCAAATATATTCATCAACAGTTCATATTTGCACTACAGGCCAAATATATTAACAGCTCAAAGAAATATATAATCATTTCAGAATTTATATAAACAATAATTATAACCATGTTGATCAATTCACCTTTGCACTTAAGCTTAAGATATTCAATTATAAATTCAATGGTCATGATCATACCAGTCACAATTCAGCTTTGCACTACAGGCCAAAGAGAACCCTAGTCATGATCATACCAATAATCTACCCATCTTTACACTCCAGTGAAAGAGAATTTCAACATCAGGGTTATAAAAATGTTATATATGATGATAAAATCAATATGATCAACATATAGTTTTAATCTCAAGAGTAATATTCGTAACTCATGAATAGTAAATCGTGAATAGTAACTCATGAATAGTAACTCTGACACAAAAGATAGAAATTCCACAATAAAATCTATTACTATCCCTCACAATCCCATATAATCCCTTACTATCCCTTACTATCCCTTACCTCAAAAGAGCAGTACTTCTGACTGGATATCGGATATGATGCTGAAGAAAACTTGCACTGATGAATAGCAACTCACCAAGTATCTAAAAACTCACAAAATATGCTTCATAATATAGAGAGAGAAAGAGAGAAAGCTTATGTTTCTGGTGTGATTTTCAATTCTAACTTAGCCCTCTATTTATAGGAAAATTTTGGTAGGTTTGACCTGCAACCTGATGGCTTTACCTGCTACTATTCCCACCCACCACATTTGAAATATAATTCAGCACATTTCCTCACCAACCACAAGTGGGGCCCACCAATTCTAGAATTTTCCACCAAAATGATAAACTCCGAAAATTCAACAATTTCTGAGCTAGTCATCTCGTAAAATTCATAATAAATCATACGTTCATTTTTAACGGTTCAAAATTTGTGGACATATACTCAACTTATATATGTATAACATATCCAAAAATTACCACGATCCAACGGTCGGATTAAAAATTATAACCCCCGCAAAATATCTCAAAAACCCTGATTTTTAATACCTCCATTCCGACAAAAATACGGATAAAAACCTCAACATTAACTCCTTCATTTTTAACCACAAAAATATATCCCTCGTTTATATTCACATAAAATAAATATTTCCTTATCATATGAATCAATAATTAATTATTCACAAATAATATTACAGAATCACATTTATGACAACCAGGCCGTTCCCAGGAAAGAGGGGGCTTTCCAATAAGAATTTCTCCTTACTGGCGCGCAATTAGATAACCAAACCTCTCCTTAGACAGAACTTTCTAGACATTGCCAATAATGTTATCTAATAATATTATTCAAATAATATGAATTATTGATCTGATAATAGAAAATACTGTGCAACAACAATTATTGAAACAACAATAATATAAAATATCAACGCAGCAATTATTGAATCAATAAAATAAAATATTGAACAGTAATTACTGTAACAATTATTGAGTAGTGCATTCTTACGTAAGAATCAATAATTTCAAAAATACTATGCAATACCGTGTGCTACTGTGCAATAACGCGTATTACTGTATTTTAACCACCGGGTATTCCAACAGTGTTAACGGTAACAACTACGTCGTTATTTGTAAAAACTCAAATTTGTTATTTTCTTCACCCGACAGTTATTCTGTTATGGGGCCCACAAATGGCTGCGCCGTCGTACGAATATTCCCCGACAGAAAGAATATTCTACGACCAAACGAATATTCCCCGACAACAATGATTATTTTATAACCACTTGCTTATTTTGAAAAAAAATCATATTTCACTCATAACTTTAAACTTTTATCAATTTAACCATTTACTGAATAGTAATTATAAGAAACATTGAATACTTTTATTTCATAAAATTCGGGGTCTTACAATCTCCCCTCCTTATGAAATTTCATCCTCGAAATTTACGTACCTGGTATTTCAAAGAGTTGAGAATACCTTGCTTCTATTTCAGATTCCATCTTTCCTGTCATCATAATTTCTCCATTGCTCATCTCCTGTATTTCAAATATCATTCTAGAATACAGCTTCAAAACAAGGGTTAATTTAACAAATTAACATATCACATAATATCCTGATATTATGACTGACCAACAAATAAGCTTAGGTAGGACACACTAGCGAATGATTTACTCATCTCTCCCCTCCTAGTTGTATTTCCCGATCTCCGCCAGAGATCATATCCCTAAGCTCTGATACCAAATGTAACGACCCCAAAATAGGTCCATTCCATCCAACCTATTCTGAGTCGCCAAATACATGGTACAGAAAATAACTATAACTTTATTACAACAATTGTTGTGCAAAATACAACAACACATATGCTGTGAGTTTGGATACAAATATATACCAAATGTGACTCATGTCCCAACCGTGGACAGTACCTCACAGTGGCACCTTACATAAAGGTATAGTCAAAGACTGTTTTAGAAATTAGAATCTTTGGAAAGTGCTTAAGGAAACATTCGTACATGGGAGGCCACGCGTCTAGGTTATGATAGATATCATATGGCCACAGAATTATCCTTGGTTGACCCAATAGACCCCAAAAAAAACTAGAAGATTACTATCATATTCTTCCCAATGGTGAGTCTTCTCTTGACTTATCATTATCTCCACTGTCTCTAATTGAGAATTATACTTCAAACAAACACCAAGATTATATAGGTAGTGCTCGTAGATATACTCAGCAAGTGGATGAGCACAACCCTGTCTTATGATGACACGAGGTTGTATGTCATTAGACATCTTGTATGATAGTAACAAAACACCCTTCCAACGTTGGGTTCGCCTCACCCTATTTTCTTCACCAAATATAACTACTAAATGATGACCACCGTTCTATTCCCTTGTTACCCCCGCTCGATCCAGCTACACTCTTATTACTTGAAAAGGAATTGTGAAGCAAAAGGGTGAGCACAACTAGCTCAGTAAAGAATATCATGACTAAAGATAATTAAATTATCAATAGCCTTCATCAATAATAAATCAGAGATTTAGAACATATGGTAAATGATAAAAATTTCAACCATAGTTGCAGCGGAACGAGCAATCCATTAGAAGAGTCAAATAGACCATAAAGTCTATTATCTTCTCCATGTTAAAAATCCATCAACAATGTTTTATCCCTGTAACATCAATCAACAGTTCTGGTCCACAATCATATAAATAACTCATAATCATAATTATGATTCTAAATTCCTCTTCACATCCAGAACGAAGATAATTTTCATCACCTGTCTTTACCTGAAACATCAAAGATCATGGTTATACCAAATCACAGTTCCTGTTCATAATCATGCTAATAAATTCATCTTCGCACTCATCAATAATTCATCTTTGCACTACAGGCCAAAGATATTCATCAACAGTTCATCTTTGCACTACAGGCCAAAGATATTCATCAATAATTCATCTTTGCACTACAGGCCAAAGATATTCATCAATAATTCATATTTGCACTACAGGTCAAATATATTCATCAACAGTTCATATTTGCACTACAGGCCAAATATATTAATAGCTCAAAGAAATATATAATCATTTCAGAATTTATATAAACAATAATTATAACCATGTTGATCAATTCACCTTTGCACTTAAGCTTAAGATATTCAATTATAAATTCAATGGTCATGATCATACCAGTCACAATTCAGCTTTGCACTACAGGCCAAAGAGAACCCTAGTCATGATCATACCAATAATCTACCCATCTTTACACTCCAGTGAAAGAGAATTTCAACATCAGGGTTATAAAAATGTTATATATGATGATAAAATCAATATGATCAACATATAGTTTTAATCTCAAGAGTAATATTCGTAACTCATGAATAGTAAATCGTGAATAGTAACTCATGAATAGTAACTCCGACACAAAAGATAGAAATTCCACAATAAAATCTATTACTATCCCTCACAATCCCATATAATCCCTTACTATCCCTTACTATCCCTTACCTCAAAAGAGCAGTACTTCTGACTGGATATCGGATATGATGCTGAAGAAAACTTGCACTGATGAATAGCAACTCACCAAGTATCTAAAAACTCACAAAATATGCTTCATAATATAGAGAGAGAAAGAGAGAAAGCTTATGTTTCTGGTGTGATTTTCAATTCTAACTTAGCCCTCTATTTATAGGAAAATTTTGGTAGGTTTGACCTGCAACCTGATGGCTTTACCTGCTACTATTCCCACCCACCACATTTGAAATATAATTCAGCACATTTCCTCACCAACCACAAGTGGGGCCCACCAATTCTAGAATTTTCCACCAAAATGATAAACTCCGAAAATTCAACAATTTCTGAGCTAGTCATCTCGTAAAATTCATAATAAATCATACGTTCATTTTTAACGGTTCAAAATTTGTGGACATATACTCAACTTATATATGTATAACATATCCAAAAATTACCACGATCCAACGGTCGGATTAAAAATTATAACCCCCGCAAAATATCTCAAAAACCCTGATTTTTAATACCTCCATTCCGACAAAAATACGGATAAAAACCTCAACATTAACTCCTTCATTTTTAACCACAAAAATATATCCCTCGTTTATATTCACATAAAATAAATATTTCCTTATCATATGAATCAATAATTAATTATTCACAAATAATATTACAGAATCACATTTATGACAACCAGGCCGTTCCCAGGAAAGAGGGGGCTTTCCAATAAGAATTTCTCCTTACTGGCGCACAATTAGATAACCAAACCTCTCCTTAGACAGAACTTTCTAGACATTGCCAATAATGTTATCTAATAATATTATTCAAATAATATGAATTATTGATCTGATAATAGAAAATACTGTGCAACAACAATTATTGAAACAACAATAATATAAAATATCAACGCAGCAATTATTGAATCAATAAAATAAAATATTGAACAGTAATTACTGTAACAATTATTGAGTAGTGCATTCTTACGTAAGAATCAATAATTTCAAAAATACTATGCAATACCGTGTGCTACTGTGCAATAACGCGTATTACTGTATTTTAACCACCGGGTATTCCAACAGTGTTAACGGTAACAACTACGTCGTTATTTGTAAAAACTCAAATTTGTTATTTTCTTCACCCGACAGTTATTCTGTTATGGGGCCCACAAATGGCTGCGCCGTCGTACGAATATTCCCCGACAGAAAGAATATTCTACGACCAAACGAATATTCCCCGACAACAATGATTATTTTATAACCACTTGCTTATTTTGAAAAAAAATCATATTTCACTCATAACTTTAAACTTTTATCAATTTAACCATTTACTGAATAGTAATTATAAGAAACATTGAATACTTTTATTTCATAAAATTCGGGGTCTTACAATCTCCCCTCCTTATGAAATTTCGTCCTCGAAATTTACGTACCTGGTATTTCAAAGAGTTGAGAATACCTTGCTTCTATTTCAGATTCCATCTTTCCTGTCATCATAATTTCTCCATTGCTCATCTCCTGTATTTCAAATATCATTCTAGAATACAGCTTCAAAACAAGGGTTAATTTAACAAATTAACATATCACATAATATCCTGATATTATGACTGACCAACAAATAAGCTTAGGTAGGACACACTAGCGAAGGATTTACTCATGTCTCCCCTCCGAGTTGTATTTCCCGATCTCCGCCAGAGATCATATCCCTAAGCTCTGATACCAAATGTAACGACCCCAAAATAGGTCCATTCCATCCAACCTATTCTGAGTCGCCAAATACATGGTACAGAAAATAACTATAACTTTATTACAACAATTGTTGTGCAAAATACAACAACACATATGCTGTGAGTTTGGATACAAATATATACCAAATGTGACTCATGTCCCAACCGTGGACAGTACCTCACAGTGGCACCTTACATAAAGGTATAGTCAAAGACTGTTTTAGAAATTAGAATCTTTGGAAAGTGCTTAAGGAAACATTCGTACATGGGAGGCCACGCGTCTAGGTTATGATAGATATCATATGGCCACAGAATTATCCTTAGTTGACCCAATAGACCCCAAAAAAAACGAGAAGATTACTATCATATTCTTCCCAATGGTGAGTCTTCTCTTGGCTTATCATTATCTCCACTGTCTCTAATTGAGAATTATACTTCAAACAAACACCAAGATTATATAGGTAGTGCTCGTAGATATACTCAGCAAGTGGATGAGCACAACCCTGTCTTATGATGACACGAGGTTGTATGTCATTAGACATCTTGTATGATAGTAACAAAACACCCTTCCAACGTTGGGTTCGCCTCACCCTATTTTCTTCACGAAATATAACTACTAAATGATGACCACCGTTCTATTCCCTTGTTACCCCCGCTCGATCCAGCTACACTCTTATTACCTGAAAAGGAATTGTGAAGCAAAAGGGTGAGCACAACTAGCTCAGTAAAGAATATCATGACTAAAGATAATTAAATTATCAATAGCCTTCATCAATAATAAATCAGAGATTTAGAACATATGGTAAATGATAAAAATTTCAACCATAGTTGCAGCGGAACGAGCAATCCATTAGAAGAGTCAAATAGACCATAAAGTCTATTATCTTCTCCATGTTAAAAATCCATCAACAATGTTTTATCCCTGTAACATCAATCAACAGTTCTGGTCCACAATCATATAAATAACTCATAATCATAATTATGATTCTAAATTCCTCTTCACATCCAGAACGAAGATAATTTTCATCACCTGTCTTTACCTGAAACATCAAAGATCATGGTTATACCAAATCACAGTTCCTGTTCATAATCATGCTAATAAATCCATCTTCGCACTCATCAATAATTCATCTTTGCACTACAGGCCAAAGATATTCATCAACAGTTCATCTTTGCACTACAGGCCAAAGATATTCATCAATAATTCATCTTTGCACTACAGACCAAAGATATTCATCAATAATTCATATTTGTACTACAGGTCAAATATATTCATCAACAGTTCATATTTGCACTACAGACCAAATATATTAACAGCTCAAAGAAATATATAATCATTTCAGAATTTATATAAACAATAATTATAACCATGTTGATCAATTACCTTTGCACTTAAGCTTAAGATATTCAATTATAAATTCAATGGTCATGATCATACCAGTCACAATTCAGCTTTGCACTACAGGCCAAAGAGAACCCTAGTCATGATCATACCAATAATCTACCCATCTTTACACTCCAGTGAAAGAGAATTTCAACATCAGGGTTATAAAAATGTTATATATGATGATAAAATCAATATGATCAACATATAGTTTTAATCTCAAGAGTAATATTCGTAACTCATGAATAGTAAATCGTGAATAGTAACTCATAAATAGTAACTCTGACACAAAAGATAGAAATTCCACAATAAAATCTATTACTATCCCTCACAATCCCATATAATCCCTTACTATCCCTTACCTCAAAAGAGCAGTACTTCTGACTGGATATCGGATATGATGCTGAAGAAAACTTGCACTGATGAATAGCAACTCACCAAGTATCTAAAAACTCACAAAATATGCTTCATAATATAGAGAGAGAAAGAGAGAAAGCTTATGTTTCTGGTGTGATTTTCAATTCTAACTTAGCCCTCTATTTATAGGAAAATTTTGGTAGGTTTGACCTGCAACCTGATGGCTTTACCTGCTACTATTCCCACCCACCACATTTGAAATATAATTCAGCACATTTCCTCACCAACCACAAGTGGGGCCCACCAATTCTAGAATTTTCCACCAAAATGATAAACTCCGAAAATTCAACAATTTCTGAGCTAGTCATCTCGTAAAATTCATAATAAATCATACGTTCATTTTTAACGGTTCAAAATTTGTGGACATATACTCAACTTATATATGTATAACATATCCAAAAATTACCACGATCCAACGGTCGGATTAAAAATTATAACCCCCGCAAAATATCTCAAAAACCCTGATTTTTAATACCTCCATTCCGACAAAAATACGGATAAAAACCTCAACATTAACTCCTTCATTTTTAACCACAAAAATATATCCCTCGTTTATATTCACATAAAATAAATATTTCCTTATCATATGAATCAATAATTAATTATTCACAAATAATATTACAGAATCACATTTATGACAACCAGGCCGTTCCCAGGAAAGAGGGGGCTTTCCAATAAGAATTTCTCCTTACTGGCGCGCAATTAGATAACCAAACCTCTCCTTAGACAGAACTTTCTAGACATTGCCAATAATGTTATCTAATAATATTATTCAAATAATATGAATTATTGATCTGATAATAGAAAATACTGTGCAACAACAATTATTGAAACAACAATAATATAAAATATCAACGCAGCAATTATTGAATCAATAAAATAAAATATTGAACAGTAATTACTGTAACAATTATTGAGTAGTGCATTCTTACGTAAGAATCAATAATTTCAAAAATACTATGCAATACCGTGTGCTACTGTGCAATAACGCGTATTACTGTATTTTAACCACCGGGTATTCCAACAGTGTTAACGGTAACAACTACGTCGTTATTTGTAAAAACTCAAATTTGTTATTTTCTTCACCCGACAGTTATTCTGTTATGGGGCCCACAAATGGCTGCGCCGTCGTACGAATATTCCCCGACAGAAAGAATATTCTACGACCAAACGAATATTCCCCGACAACAATGATTATTTTATAACCACTTGCTTATTTTGAAAAAAAATCATATTTCACTCATAACTTTAAACTTTTATCAATTTAACCATTTACTGAATAGTAATTATAAGAAACATTGAATACTTTTATTTCATAAAATTCGGGGTCTTACAGTCATGACCATTGATGATTACATGAATATCCTTGGCCCGTAGTGCAGGGATGATTCGATGATGTGGTTTATTTATTAATTTGAGTCTCAATGATAAAGTTGATGAAAAACTTTTAAATCATAGAAGATAGTAGATTTTATACTTTACTTGACTCTTTTAATGGATTGCTTATTCCGCTACAGTTGTTGATTTAAAACTTGTTGTCTATTGTATTCTATCAGTTGTTATACTGTTGAAGGCTAAGGATAATTTATTATGCATTATCTTAGTCATAATATTTCTTACTGGGCTAGTTGAGCTTTCTCTTTCTTTCAGTGTTCTCTTCAGGAAATAAGAATATAGCTGGGATGAGTCGGGGAATGGGGTGATGGTCCAGGATAAATGGCTTTAGTAGTCCTCACTATTCTATGGAATAATGTGATAATAATTGTAATGAGGACTCCATTGAGTGTGGATATTATCTAGATGACAATATTCTTGTTTAAACTCTCAGCTATGTTTTGTCGTATTTTACACGACTGTTGTATAACTAAGTTGTATTTGAATTTATGTACCATTTATCTGGCGACCCAAGATGGGTGATGTATACCTGTTTTGGGGGCGTCACAGTTGGTATCAAAGCTTAGGGATATGATCCCTAGCTGAGATGTGAGACAAGAACTAAGAGGGGAGAGACGGGAAATTCCTTCACTAGTATGACCTACCTAAGTTTAATTGTTATTTAATTGGTCGGTTAGAGTATAGGGATAATATGTGATATGTTAATTAACCCTTATTTTGTGGCAGTGTTTAAAAATGGCAGCTGAAAATGTTAACAATGGAGTGAATGAGACCGTCGAGACACCTTTAATCACTAATCAGGTTAATGTGATGTTAGACGAAGAAGAAATTAGACATATCTACGTGGTGGGTGAAGAACTAATATTTGCACCAGAGCTAGTTGCAAAGGTAGCAGCTGAGAGCGAGGAAGAAGAGGAAAAAGAGGAACTTGAGGAGAATTTATTAGAAGAATTTTATGATCTAAATTTAGAATTACAAAATCGTATTCATGAGTTAGAAGAGCAAGCTGAAGAACGGCAGACGGTCGTGGAGCAAAGAGATGTAACAATTCAAAATTGTGTTACCCGATATGCGATGCTTGAACAGAAGCACTCTTTGGCAGAGTATAAGATATTAGAGCTGGAATCTGAGAATGCTATTATCAAAGTTCTGATGAAAGAAGAAGTAACTGAACGAATGAGAATAGATGATGTATGGGTAAAAGCCGCACGACGCGTAGATATTGTAGAAAAAGACGTCCGATCCATAAGGCCAAAATAGATGAAATGGATTTTGCTTTTTGGACAACAATTGGGAGAATCCAACATCGAATTCGGAATTACCTTGTGCAGAGCGGTCAACCCTAATTCAATATGGATCGGAGAGTAATGATTCGAATCATGGATCAGGAATGTGACGAAGTAATTAAGGGTGGAATGTACTCTATAGCAAAGTCAAATCCGGTAGTTTAAGTGAGAACGTTTGTCAAGAAACCTGAACGAAGCTATTACGGGTAAGTTAATTATAAACTCTTGCGAAGTCTATACATTATTCGATACCAGTTCTACCCACTCTTTTATTTCTCCTATTTGCGCTTAATGTTTAAATTTGACTCCGGAGAAATTAGACTTTGATTTATCTGTTGAAACTCCGTTGGGAGAAACCTTCATTACATCCACTGTTTATAAGTCTTGTTTGATTCAAATCGGTAACCGCACGTTACCTGTCGATCTTATTTCTTTGAAAATACTTGTATTTGATGTGATTTTAGGGATTGATTGGTTAACTACTCATCATGCTAAAATCGATTGTTTTCGTAAGGTTGTTAGCTTTCATATTTCTAACCAACCTATTATGCGAATTCAAGCAACCAAACCACTAAAATCAATCACTGTAATATCAAGCCATAAGTAAAGAGCCCCGATCCTTTCGCTGGTGACTTCCAAGTCTTGGAATACACAGAAGCCAGACTATCCGTAGGGGACGTCGTGAATGACAATGACAAGTTGATAGGTATCAATGTGACGTACTATCCAAGTCTTGGATGCGAGTCACAGTTTTGAATGATATTTCTATCGTTAATAAATTTCCTGACGTATTCTCTGAAGACTTCCTAGCCTACCCCAGAGCGTGAAATCAAATTTTGTATTGACCCCAGTACAAAACCCATTTCTTAAACCCTCAAATATTTCTTCAACTAAAATGAACGTAACATGCGCCAAAGACGTTGGCTCGAGCTGTTGAAGATTACGATCATACTATTCAATATCATTGTGGAAGAGCGAACGTGGTAGCTGACGCGTTGAATAGAAGATCGTATGCGTTTACGAGTGCGATGTTATTAACATAAAAACTCATTTCATATAACTTAAAAATGATAAAGATAGAGTTAAAGACTCTAGGGACCCACGTGAAGATAACGAATATACGAGTAGGATCGACTTTAATCGATAAAGTTAAAGCCGCTCAAGCTACACACCCGAATCTGATGAATGTGAAGAAGAAGGTTCAAGAAGGCGTTATCTCAACCCTCGATTTAATTGTCCCATTTGAAATCCTCGATCGAGTATAAACTGTGCCTATAGACTCGCCTTACCGCCAAGTATGTCTCGTGTTCATAACGTTTTTCACATATCCATGTTACGTAAATATGTGAAAGACCCGAACCACATTATTGAATTAAAACCAGACGAGATAGAGGAAGATTTAACATATGAAGAGTTACCTGTTAAACTCTTGGATAAGAAGGATCATATTCTACGCTCCAAGGTTATACCTCAAGTCAAAATTTTGTGGAGAAACCACGATGTGGAAGAAATGACCTGGGAGTTAGAATCTGTGATGAAGTCAAGATATACTCACCTCTTCGATATACCAGGTACATACCCTAATTTCGAGGATAAAATTTCATAAGAAGGGGAGATTATAAGACCCCAACTTTTATGAATAAAGAATAATTTTCTCAAAATATATTTTTGAATATTATGGTGTGGATTTGATATAATGTTATAGTTGTGGGTAATATTTACAAATTTTACAAAGTAAGCAAGTGGTTATATAATATTTGATTGGTCGAGGAATATTCATTTTAACAGGGAATATTCGTACGACGGCACAATCATTGGTGGACCCCACAACGGAAGTATTGTCGTAAAACGACAGAATTATCTTTTTATAAAAATAACTGTTGAACTACCCGATAGTAAAAGTACAGTAATACGCGTGGTGGCATAGTAGCACACGGTATTAATTATTGATGCTTACGTAAGAAGTCATTCAGTTATACTCAATTATTGCTACAGTAATTACTGCATCATATCTCTCATATTATTAATTCAATTATTGTCACAGTATCAATATTTTATATTATTAAATCAATAATTGAGATGGCAAAGTTATTCATATTATTATTTGCAATATTGATAATGTCTAGAAGTTCTGTCAAGGAGAGGTTTGGTCACCTAATTGCGCGCCAATAAGGAGAAATCCTTATCGAAAAACTCCCTCTTTCCTGGGAACGACCTGGTTGTTAAATATTGTGAATTATAATATTAATGATGAATAAGTTCGTGTTGATTAAAGATAAAATTGATTGTTCCATTGTGTTGGAATTATTAGTGTTAGTAGAAATCGACATTTATTTCGATAATAATTGATGTCTGGAGTTTATATTGACCAATCGGGTAATTAACCGGATAAATGAGAAATTAATTGCTATTGATTCACATGATTATAACTATGTATTCACATGTGTGTACTATTGATTCACATGATTTACTATTAGGGGAGTTAGTGTAAGATTGATAATACTTGCATGACTAAGTTAAAAATGGAGGTATAGATGAATGTACCATATTATAATTAATTTTTTCACATGTTTAGAACTATTGAGTCACATGATTTATTATTGATTCACATGATTTACTATTAGGGGAGGTGGTGCAAGTTTGATAATACTTGCATGACTAAATTAAAAATGAAGGAAAAGATAAAGGTATTATACTGTAATATTTCGAGCCCCAAAATGTGCAATTATCGAAACTATATTTTCCTATAAATAGAAGCTCATTCATTTATTATTTTTCACCAATTCACTAAAGCTATAGAGCAATTATTATAGAGAGAAATTATAGAGAGAAAGAAGAAGAGAAGTCTGCTACCTCACTATTCTAGTATCCAGTCTTCTTTTGAGGTAAGGGGTATTATTTCTTTCGTATTCATGAAGAGATCTTCTGTTATTCCATTCTTTATTGATTCAATTATTGTCACAGTATCAATATTTTATATTATTAAATCAATAATTAAGATTGCAAAGTTATTCTCATATTATTATTTGCAATATTTACAATGTCTAGAGGTTCTGTTAAGGAGAGATTTGGTCATCTAATTGCGCACCAATAAGGAGAAATCCTTATCGGAAAGCCCCCTCTTTCCTGAGAACGACCTGGTTGTTAAATATTGTGAATTATAATATTAATGATGAATAAGTTCGTGTTGATTAAAAATGAAATTGATAGTTCTATTGTGTTAGAATTATTAGTGTTAGTGGAAATCGACTTTTATTTCGATAATAATTGATGTCTTGAGGTTATATTGACCAATCGGGTAATTAACTGGATAAATGAGCAATTAATTACTATTGATTCACATGATTATAAGTATGTATTCACATATATGTACTATTAATTCAAATGATTTACTATTAGGGGAGTTGGTGCAAGATTGATAATACTTGAATGACTAAGTTAAAAATAGAGGTATAGATGAATGTACTATACTATAATTAATTTTTTCACATGTTTAGAACTATTGAGTCCCATGATTTACTATTGATTCACATGATTTATTATTAGGGGAGGTGGTGCAAGTTTGATAATACTTGCATGACTAAATTATCAAGCCCCAAAATGTAATATTTCGAGTCCCAAAATGTCCAATTATCAAAACTATATTTTCCTATAAATAGAAGCTCATTCCTTCATTATTTTTCACCAATTCACTAAAGTTATAGAGCAATTATTATAAAGAGAAATTATAGAGAGAAAGAAGAAGAGAAGTCTGCTACCTCACTATTCTAGTATCCAGTCTTCTTTTGAGGTAAGGGGTATTATTTCTTTCGTATTCATGAAGAGAGCTTCTATTATTCCATTCTTTATTATTATTCTGTTGGAATAACCTGTCTATGCAAAGTACCGCATACATGGTGAAATTCTTCTTTTATTCCATTCTTTATTATTATGTTGGAATAACCTATCTATGCGAAGTACTGCATACATAGTAAAATTCTTCTATTATTCCATTCTTTATTATTATGTTGGAATAACCTGTCTATGCGAAGTACCGCATACTTGGTAAAATTCTTTTGTTATTCCATTCTTTATTATTCTGTTGGAATATATTGTCGGTGCGTATTACACATGACCTGGTTCCATTATTTATTATTCTGTTGGAATAATCTGTCTGTGTGGTCTATCGCATGCCTGGTGAATTCTGTTATTATTACATTCTTTATTATTCTGTTAGAATATCCTGTCTGTGCGGATTACGAATGACCTGGTTCTATTCTTTATTATTATGTTGGAATAACTTGTCTATGCGAAGTACTGCATACATGGTGAAATTCTTCTGTTATTTTATACTTTATTATTCTGTTGGAATAACCTGTCTATGTGGATTTACCACATGCATGGTGAATGATCCTTCGTATTCATTCCTTATTAAATTGTGGAAATGATCTGTCTACGTGGATTACCGCATGGCGAACGAAAATCCATTTGCAGTTTTATATAATCTATTATACTCAGTTGGTTAAAGTTTTGGCTTCTATACTCCATGAAATCAGTGGAATATCTTTGATATTTGCGCTTCATCCAGTATCTTTTCATGAAAATATTCTTCTGAGCATTCTTTAATTTTACTCTACAAAGAAGTATCATGTTTATAATTTGGACGTTATTGATTTCTGGATAAATTAATTTATAAATCTTTAAAATTTATCCTTGAACTTGTTTTATTGAATTATTATGTCATTATTATCATCCTCATGTTTATATTGTGATGAAAATCATCTTTGGCTTACGTGCATAGATGGAATTGGTATGATTATGACCAGGGATTATTCGGTATAATCATGACCGTATTGTAACAAATGATGTGATAAAAGTATTCATTGGCCCGTAGTGCGTTGATGGACAGTTATGGGTATGATTATGACAAGGGATTATTCGGTATAGTCATGACCATTGATGATTACATGAATATCCTTGGCCCGTAGTGCAGGGATGATTCGATGATGTGGTTTATTTATTAAGATGAGTCTCAACGATAAAGTTGATGAAAAACTTTTTAAATCATAGAAGATAGTAGATTTTATGCTCTACTTGACTCTTCTAATGGATTGCTTATTCCGCTGCAGTTGTTAATCTAAAACTTGTTGTCTATTTTATTATATCAGTTGTTATACTGTTAAAGGCTAAGAATAATTTATTATGCATTATCTTAGTTATAATATTTCTTATTGGGCTAGTTGAGCTCACCCTTTCTTTCATTGTTCTCTTTAGGAAATGAGAATATAGCTGAGATGAGTCGGGGAATGGAGTGATGGTCCAGGATAAATGACTTTAGTAGTCCTCACTATTCTACGAAATAATGTGATAATAATTGTAATGAGGACTCCATTGAGTGTGGATATTGTCTAGATGACAATATTCTTGTTTAAACTCTCAGCTATGTTTTGTCGTATTTTACACGACTGTTGTATAGTTAAGTTGTATTTGAATTTATGTACCATGTATCTGGAGACCCAAGATGGGTGATGTATACCTGTTTTGGGGGCGTCACACCGGCTACGTTCTCATTTCCTGAAGAGAACAATGAAAGTAAAAGGGTGAGCTCAACTAGCCCAGTAAGAAATATTATGACTAAGATAATACAAAATAAGTTATCGTTAGTCTTCAATAGTGTTAAACTGATAGAATATAATAGACAACAAGTTTAACTGCAGCGGAACAAGCAATCCATTAGAAGAGTCAAGTAGAGTATGATATCAAATATCTTCTATGATTTAAAAAGTTTTTCATCAATTTTATCGATGAGACTCAACTTAATAAATAAACCAAATCATCGAATCATCCCTGCGCTATGGGCTAAGGATATTCATGTAATCATCATTGGTCATAATTATACCGAATAATCCCTGATTATAATCATATCAACAACTGTCCATCAATGCACTGCAGTTATATTATTAAGTTGTATTTAAATTTTGTACCATGTATTTGGCGACCCAAGATGGGTGATGTATACCTATTTTGGGGGCTTCACAGACACAAAATTCAATTTCACGCTCTGGGGTAGGCCAGGAAGTTCTTTAGGGAATACTTCACTAAATTTATTAATAATAGAAATATCATTCAAATCTGACGTATTTTTATTTAAATCCGTGACATGGGCTAAGAAAGCTTGACATCTATTTTTTAATAAACGAATAGCTTTATGGCTTGATATGACAGTGTTTGACTTTAGTGGTTTGTTTGCTTGAATTCGCATAATAGGTTGGTTATGTAAGATCCCAACTTTTATGAATAAAGAATAATTTTCTCGAAATATATTTTTGAATATTATGGTGTGGATTTGATATAATGTTATAGTTGTGGGTAATATTTAAAAATTTTACAAAGTAAGCAAGTGGTTATATAATATTCGATTGGTCGGGGAATATTCGTTTTAAACAGGAAATATTCATCCGACGACACAATCATTGGTGGACCCTACAACGGAAGTATCGACGTAGTTAGAAAATAACAAAATTATCTTTTATTAAAAATAACGGCGAAAGTGTTACCCTTAAAACCGTTGAACTACCCGGTAGTAAAAGTACAGTAATACGCGTGGTTGCATAGTAACACACGGTATTTGTGAGACCCCAGATTTTATGAATAAATATTTAATTTTCTCGAAATATTTTTTTTAATATTATGGTGTAGATTTGAGATAATGTTATAGTTGTGGGTAGTATTTATAAATTTTGTAAAGTATGTAAGTTGTCATATTATATTCGATTGGTCAGGGAATATTCTTTATGTCGGGGAATATTCGTACAATGACACAATCATTGGTGGACCCCACAACGGAATTATTGTCGGATTGAGAAAAACGACAAAAATATTTTTATGAAAATAACTGCGAAAGTTTTACCGTTAATACTGTTGAACTACTTGGTAGTAAAAGTACAGTAATACGCGTGGTTGCATAGTAGCACACGGTATTGATTATTGATGCTTATGTGAGAAGTTACTCAATTTTGCTTATTTTATAGACTCCCATTTACTATTTTTCAAAATAATCGGTAGAATTTATTTAAAGGTGGGGCCCACATGTGGGGGCCATATGTGGGGCCCATATGTGTTGAAAAACTGATTTTAGAAATGGGGGTGGGAGAGAGTTACGTATGGGGAAGAAGTTTATATATATAAGATTGTGATGTGTGTGTATATATATAATATTATATTTGTTAGTGGAGAGTGGTGGGAGAAAAAGGAAGAGTGAAAGTGATGTATGTGAGTGGAAAATGGTGGAAAAGTGGTAGTGTGATAGTGATGTGTAAGAGTGTAGTGAATTTGATTATTGGTGGGTGGGGGATTGATGTTGGTTATGGGGGAGAAAAATTAAGTGGTGTATATATAATATTGATTTATATAATATGAAAACATGTGTTTATATATATGTATTATATTTTAATTTTTGTTGTGATTTTATTGGTTAGATGATTGACTTAATTGCTAGTTGATTGAAAAATAATTTTGTAAAATTATTTCATCCATGAATAGTGCCTTTCTATTCTCCTATAAATAGAAGCTCATTCCTTCATTATTTCTTACAAATTCACTGAAACTCTAAAGAGAGAAATTATAGAGAAACTATAGAAAAGTATTCTGCTACTTCCCTACTCTTATATCCAGTTTCTTTTACGGTAAGGGGTGTTATTCTTTCTTATTCATGAAGAGAACTGTTGTTATTCCATTTATTATTATTCTGTTGGAATAACCTGTATACGCGGTCTACCCTATACTTGGTGACATTCTTCTATTATTCTGTTGGAACATCCTGTCTGTGTGTTTTACACCGGACCTGGTTCCGTTTTTATTATTATTCTGTTAGAACATCCTGTCTGTGTGTTTTACACCGGACCTGGTTCCATTATTTATTATTCTGTCGGAATATCCTGTCTGTGCGTTTACGCCGGACCTGGTTCCATTATTTATTATTCTGTCGGAATATCCTGTCTGTGCGTTTACGCCGGACCTGGTTCCATTATTTATTATTCTGTTGGAATAACCTGTCTGTGCGGTCTATCGCATGCATGGTGATTTCTTTTGTTATTTCATTCTTTATTATACTCAGTTGGTTAAGTTTTGACTTCTATATTCCATGAAATTTGTGGAATATCCTTGATAATTGCGTTTCATCCAGTATTTTTTTTCATGAAAATATTCTTCTAAGCATTCTTGAATTTTACTCCACAAAGCAATATCATGTTGACAATTTGGACGTTGTTAATTCTTGGATAAATTAATTCTTGAACTTGTTTTATTGAATTCTTATATCATTGTCATCATCCTCATGTTTATATTATGTTGAAAGTCATCTGTGGCCTGTAGTGCATAGATGGACTTGGTATGATTATGACCAGGGATTATTCGGTGTAATCATGACCGTAATGTTACAAATGATGTGAAAAAAAGGTCCTCATTGGCCCGTAGTGCATTGATGGACAGTTTTTGGTATGATTATGGCTATGGATTCTCTTTGGCCGTAGTGCAGAGATGAATTGTTTTATGGCATGATCATGACCGTCGATGAAAACATGATTATCTTTAGCCGTAGTGCATGGATAATTCGTGGTCGTGATACTAAAGAATATCCTTGGCCGTAGTGCAGGGGTGATTCGATGATGTAGATTATTTATTAAGCTGAGTCCCAGCGATTACAGTGTTGAAAAACCTTTTAAATCATAAAAGATAGTAGAGTTTATTTTCTACTTGACTCTTTTAATGGATTGCTTGTTCCGCTGCAGTTAAACTTGATGTCTATTATATTTTATCAGTTTAACATTGTTGAAGGCTAATGATAATTTATTCTGTATTATCTTAGTCATAATATTTCTTACTGGGCTAGTTGAGCTCACCCTTTCTTTCACTGTTCTCTTCAGGAAATGAGAACGTAGCTGGGGCAAGTTGGGAAACGGAGTGATGGTCCGAATAATAGTATTAGTTAGTAGTCCTCACTATTCTATGTAATAGTGTGTTAATAAATGTAATGAGGACTCCTTTTGAGTATGAATACTCTCTAGAAAATAATATTTGTATTTAAACTCACAGTATGTGTTGTCGTATTTTGCACGACAATTGTATTATTGAAATTGTAGTTTGCTTTCTGTACCATGTATTTGGCGACTCAGAATGGGTGTTGTATACCTATTCTGGGGGCGTCACAGTATTGGTTATCGATGCTTACGTGAGAAGTCACTCAGTTATATTCAATTATTGGTACAGTAATTGCTGCATCATATCTCTCATGTTATTGACTCAATTATTGTTATAGTATCATCTGCATAATATGTTATATTATTAAATCAATAATTGAGGCAGCAAAGTTATTAATATTATTATTTACAATATTGACAATGTCTAGAAGTTCTATCAAGGAGAGGTTTGGTCACCTAATTGCGCGCCAATAATGAGAAATTCTTATCGAAAAGCCCCCTATTTCCTGAGAACGACCTGGTTGTTAAATATTGTGAGTTATAATATTAATGATGAATAAGTTCGTGTTGATTAAAGATGAAATTGATAGTTCCATTGTGTGGAAATTATTAGTGTTGGTGGAAATTGACATTTATTTCGATATTAATTAATGTCTGGAAGTTATACTGACCAGTCGGGTAATTAATCGGATAAATGAGCAATTAATTGCTATTAATTTACATGATTATAACTATTTGTTTACATGTATGTACTATTGATTCACATTCTTGTACTATTAGAGGAGGTGGTGCAAGATTGATAATACTTGCATGACTAAGTTAAAAATGGAGGTATAGTTGAAGGTACTATATTGTAATTCATAGTTTCACATGATTATAACTATTGATTCACATGATTGAACTATTAATTCATATGATTTACTATTAGGGGAGGTGGTGCAAGTTTGATAATACTTGCAGGACTAAATTAAAAGGGAAGAAAAAGAGGAAGGTGCAATTATTGAAACTATATTTTTCTATAAATAGAAGCTCATTTTTCCTTCATTTCTCACCAATTCACTAAGTCTCACAAGAGCAATTATTATAGAGAAATTATAGAGAGAAAGAAGAAGTTAAGTCTACTACCTCACTATTCTAGTATCTAGTCTTCTTTTGAGGTAAGAGGTATTATTTCTTTCGTATTCATGAAGAGAGCTTCTGTTATTCCATTCCTTATTATTATGTTGGAATAACCTGTCTATGCGAAGTACCGCATACATGGTGAAATTCTTCTGTTATTCCATTCTTTATTATTCTATTGGAATAACCTGTATGTGCGGTCTATCGCATACTTGGTGAATTCTGTTGTTATTTCATTCTTTATTATTCTGTTGGAACATCCTGTCTGTGTGGATTACGCATGACCTGATTCCATTCTTTATTATTCTGTTGGAATATCCTGTCTGTGCGTATTACGCATGACTTGGTTCCATTCTTTATTATTATATTGAAATAACCTGTCTATGCGAAGTACCGCGTACATGGTGAAATTCTTCTGTTATTCCATTCTTTATTAATCTATTGGAATAACCTGTCTATGCGAAGTACCGCATACATGGTGAAATTCTTCTGTTATTCCATTCTTTATTATTTTTTTGGAATAACCTGTCTACGTGGACTATCGCATGCATGGTGAATTCTTCTGTTATTCCATTCTTTA
Organism: Panax notoginseng; assembly: GCA_016801055.1. Lineage (NCBI taxonomy): Eukaryota > Viridiplantae > Streptophyta > Magnoliopsida > Apiales > Araliaceae > Panax > Panax notoginseng. The sequence continues at coordinate 14,528,002 of CM029015.1, forward strand.
TTATTCTGTTAGAATAATCTGTCTATATGGATTACCACATGCATGGTGAATGATACTTCGTATTCATTCCTTATTAAATTATGGAAATGATCTGTCTATGTGGATTACCGCTTGGCGGACGAAAATCCATTTGCAGTTTTATATATTCTCTTATACTCAGTTGGTTAAAATTTTGGCTTCTATACTCCATGAAATTAGTGGAATATCCTTGATATTTGCGCTTCATCCAATATCTTTTCATAAAAATATTCTTCTGAGCATTCTTGAATTTTACTCCACAAAGAAGTATCATGTTGACTGTAAAATCCCAGATTTTTCGTATAAAGAATTAATTTTCTAGAAATAATTTTTTTTATATTATGGTGTGAATTTGAGATAATGTTATAGTTGTGGGTAATATTTATAAATTTTACAAAGTACGCAAGTTGTTATATAATATTCGATTGGTCGGGGAATATTCGTTTTAACAGAGAATATTCGTACAACGGCACAATCATTGGTGGACCCCACAACAGAATTATTGTCGGATTGAGAAAACGACAAAAATACTTTATAAAAATAACGGCGAAAGTTTTACCGTTAACTGTTGAAACACCCGGTGTTAAAAGTACAGTAATACGCGTTGTTGCATAGTAGCACACGGTATTGATTATTGATATTTATGTAAGAAGTCGCTCAGTTTGACTCAATTATTGTCGATTATTAATATGAATTATTATAGCGATAATGACGTTTTGTTTTAATTATTATAGTGATAATGACGTTTTGTTTTATTCTTATTATTAACGTAATAAAACAGAAATATCTTTTTATATAAAACAGAATACTTTATAAAAGATATTCTATAAATAGAATATATTATATTTTATTATGCATGGTGTCCGCATAGTGTTTTGCATAGTAAAATCTTTTTATATAAAACAGAATACTTTATTAAAGTTATTCTATAAATAGAATATATTATATTTTATTATGCATAGTGTTTGCATAGTGCCTGTATAGTGTTTGTATAGTAAAAATCTTTTTATATAAAAATAGAATATATTATATTTTATTTAAAAGATTTTTCTTTAAATATGGACCGTCAGATTAAAGTAAATCAATCTGGACTGTTCATGGATTAGTTACTATGCATTCCATTTTTCTGTAAATAGAAGCTCATTCATTCATTATTTTCTTATGAATTCACTGAACCTCTAGAGAGATAAACTATAGAGAGAAAGAAGAAAGTATTCTGCTACTTCACTACTTATATATCCAGTACTCTTCTTCTTAAGGTAGGGAATATTATTTGTTGTACTCGTAAGGGGTGTTATTCTTTCTTATTCATGAAGAGAACTGTTGTTATTCTATTTCTTCTTATTCTGTTGGAATAACCTGTATACGCGGTCTACCCTATACTTGGTGACATTCTTCTATTATTCTGTTGGAACATCCTGTTTGTGTGTTTTACACCGGACCTGGTTCCGTCTTATTATTATTCTGTCGGAATATCCTGTCTGTGCTATACGCCGGACCTGGTTCCATTTTTATTATTCTGTCGGAATCTCCTGTCTGTGCTATACGCCGGACCTGGTTCCATCATTTATTATTCTGCATTTATTATTCTGTTGGAACATCCTGTCGGTGTGAATTTCACTTGACCTGGTTCTGTTATTATTATTCTGTTGGAATAACCTGTCTATGCGAAGTACCGCATGCATGGTGATTTCTTTTGTTATTCCATTCGGTATTATACTCAGTAGATTAAAATTTTGACTTCTATACTCCATGAAATTAGTGGAATATCCTTGATATTTGCGCTTCATCCAGTATTTTTCATGAAAATATTCTTCTGAGCATTCTTGAATTTTATTCTACAAAGAAGTATCATGTTGACAATTTAGACGTTAATAATTCCTGGATAAAATAATTCTTGAACTTATTTTATTGAATTATTATATCATTGTCATCATCCTCATGTTTATACTTTGTTGAAAGTCATCTGTGGCCTATAGTGCATAGATGGACTTGGTATGATTATGACCAGGGATTATTCGGTGTAATCATGACCGTAATGTTACAAATGATGTGGTAAAAGTTCTCATTGGCCCGTAGTGCATTGATGGACAGTTGTTGGCATGATCATGACCATTAATGAATACACAAATATTCTTGGCCCGTAGTGCAAGGATAATTGTGGTCGTGATACTAAAGAATATCCTTGGCCGTAGTGCAGGGGTGATACGATGATGTGAATTATTTATTAAGCTGAGTCTCAGCGATAACAGTGATGAAAAACCTTTTTAATCATAAAAGATAGTAGATTTTATTTTCTACTTGACTCTTTTAATGGATTGCTTGTTCCGCTGCAGTTAAACTTGATGTCTATTATATTTTATCAGTTTAACATTGTTGGAGACTAATGATAATTTATTCTGCATTATCTTAGTTATAATATTTCTTACTGGGCTAGTTGAGCTCACCTTTTCTTTCACTGTTCTCTTCAGGAAATGAGAACGTAGCTGGAACTAGTCGGGAAACGGAGTGATGGTCCGAGATGGTGTCTTAGTAGTCCTCACTATTCTGTAAAATAGTGTGATAATAAATGTAACGAGGACTCCTTTTGAGTTTGAATAATCTCTAGAAGACGATATTTGTATTCAAACTCACAGCATATGCTTTGTCGTATTGTACACGACAGTTGTATTATTAAGTTGTATTTGAATTATGTACCATGTAAGTGGCGACCCAAGATGGGTGATGTATACCTAATTTTGGGGGCGTCACAGTTGGTATCAGAGCTTAGGGATATGATCCCTGGCTATGATGTGAGACTAGAACTAGGAGGGGAGAGACGGGGAATTCCTTCGTTAGTATGACCTACTTAAATTTATTTTGTATTTAAATTGGATGGTCAGAGTTTAGAGATAATATGTTACATGTCAATTAACCTTTGTTTTGTTGCAGTATCTGAAAATGGCATTCGAGAATGTTGAGATTATTAATGGAGCACAGGAGACCGTTAAGTCTCCACAGATCAATAATCAGGATAATGTGCAACCAGAGGACAATACTCCTCATGAAAACAATAACACCGATGAAATGGTGAATGATGGGATGGTCAGAGGCTTTATGCAATTCATGCAATAACAGGCGAAGGTAGCTCCTGTCCAAAATGCAGGTAAAAATACTGATAACTCTCGGACGGTCACCGTTAAGCAGTTTAAGGAGCAATTCATGCAACAACGGGAGAAGGCTGCTCCTGTTCATAATGCAGGAGGAAACAATGGCAACCCATGGTTGGTCACCGCTAAGCAATTCAAGGAGCTGGGACCACCGGAGTTTTTGGGAAAGCCAGAATCACTTAAGGCGGAGACGTGGTTAAAGTAGATCACCAAGATATTTGATGTCTTGGGATGCTCTGAGGAGCAAAAGGTTCCCTTCGCCACCTTCATGTTGCGTGAAGAGGCAGATTACTGGTGGGAATCTGTAAAACGTACCCAGCCTGACGCACTCAAGATGTCTTGGGAGAAGTTCCAAGAGCTGTTCAATAACAAGTACTTTCCCGAAAGTATTCGTCACATGAAGGTGGTGGAATTTATCAAGTTGAAGCAAAACAACATGACTGTGTCGCAGTACGAAGCCAAGTTTGCGGAGTTATCCCGGTTTGCGTCCCACTTGGTGGATAATGAAGAGAGAATGGCGCGAATTTTTTTAAGAGGTTTGAAGTCGGAGATACGTCAACATCTTATTTCTCATAAACTGTGTGTGTATTCAGATATTGTAAATAGGGCTCAGTTGGTGGAGCGCGATAACGAGTCAACCAAACCAAAAGAGAGCAGCCGGCAAAATGATAATACCGGTGATAACAGCCATCAAAGCGGTGATAATAAGCATGGAGGGAATCAATATATCAGAAATGGTAACCACTTCGGTAATAATCATGGCCAAAATAATAAGAATGGACATTTCAAGAAGAGAAGGTTCAACAATGACGTAAAGACGTCAGCACCAGCACCCGTTGTTAAGGAAGGAGAACGACCACCTATCATATGCTTCAAATGCGGAGGGGAGGGACACATCAGTCCAAACTGCGCGATGCCGTCCAAAGTATGTTATAATTGTGGAAGAGAAGGTCACTTAGCCCGATTTTGTCGTTCACCGAAGACAAGTTCAGCTAGGATGGAGGCACCAAAGGCCGTCCCAGAAAAGTCAAAGCCAGTAGTTTAAGAGAGAGCATTTTTTTTCGTGACAAGGAACCTGAATAAAATTATCACGGGTAAGTTAATCATAAGCTCTTACGAAGTCTATACCGTGTTAGATACCGGTTCTACTCACTCTTTTATTTCACCTAGTTGTGTTCAATGTTTGTACTTAACTCCGGAGAAGCTAAACTTTGATTTATCTATTGAAACTCCATTAGGAGAAACCTTCGTTACCTCCACTGTTTATAAATCTTGTTTGATTCAAATCAACACTTTCACGTTACCTGTCAATATTATCTCTTTGAAAATACTTGCCTTTGATGTGATTTTAGGAATCGATTGGTTAACTACTCATCATTCTTTTTGTAAGGTGGTTAGCTTTCATACTCCTAACCAACCTGTTATGCGAATTCAAAGTAACCAAACCACTAAAGTCAATCATTGTCATATCAAGCCATAAGTAAAGAGCCCCGATCCTTTCGTTGTTGACTTCCTTGTGTGGAATGCACCAAAGCCAGACTTTCTGTAGGCAACGTCGTGAATGAAGATGGCAAGTTTATAGGTATCATTGTGAGGTGCTATCTAGGTTAAGGGATAGAAGTCACAGTTGGTATCAATGTGACGTACTATCCAAGTCTTGGATGAGAGTCACAGTTTTGAATGATAATTCTATCATTAATAAATTTCTTGGCGTATTCTTGAAGACTTCTTAGCCTACCCTTAGAGCGTGAAATCGAATTTTGTATTGACCCCAGTACAAAACCCATTTCTTAAACCCTCAAATATTTCTTCAACTAAAACGAACATATATTGCTCCAAAGACGTTGACTCGAGTTGTTGAAGATTACGATCGTACTATTCAATATCATCGTGGAAGAGCGAACGTGGTAGCTGACGCGTTGAGTAGAAGATCGTATGCGTTTACGAGTGCGAATATACGGACCCACATGAAGATAACGAATATACGAGTAGAATCGACTTTAATCGATAAAGTTAAAGTCGCTCAAACTACGCACCCGGAACTGATGAATGTGAAGAAGAAGGTTCAAGAGGGCGTTATTCTAGAAGCAAGAATCGACGAAGAAAGGAAATCTCAACCCTCGATTTAATTGGCCCATTTGAAATCCTCGATTGAGTAGGAACTGTAGCTTATAGACTCGTTTTACCGCCAAGTATGCCGCGTGCTTATAACGTTTTTAACGTATCAATGTTACGTAAATATGTGGATGACCCGAACCACATTATTAATTTAGAACCGGACGAGATAGCGGATGATTTAACATTTGAGGAGATACGTGTTAAAATCTTGGATAAGAAGAATCGTATTCAACACTCAAATATTATACCTCAAGAGTTAGAATTTGAAGTGAAGTCAAGGTATCCTCACCTGTTCGGCATACTAGGTACGTACGTAAATTTCGAGGGCGAAATTCCATAAGGAGGGGAGAATGTAAAATCCCAGATTTTTCGTATAAAGAATTAATTTTCTCGAAATAATTTTTTTTATATTATGGTGTGAATTTGAGATAATGTTATAGTTGTGGGTAATATTTATAAATTTTTCAAAGTACGCAAGTTGTTATATAATATTCGATTGGTCGGGGAATATTCGTTTTAACAGGGAATATTCGTACAACGGCACAATCATTAGTGGACCCCACAACAGAATTATTGTCGGATTGAGAAAACGATAAAAATACTTTATGAAAATAACTGCGAAAGTTTTACCGTTAACTGTTGAAACACCCGGTGTTAAAAGTACAGTAATACGCGTTGTTGCATAGTAGCACACGGTATTGATTATTGATATTTATGTAAGAAGTCGCTCAGTTTGACTCAATTATTGTCGATTATTAATATGAATTATTATAGCGATAATGACGTTTTGTTTTAATTATTATAGCGATAATGACGTTTTGTTTTATTCTTATTATTAACGTAATAAAATAGAAATATCTTTTTATATAAAACAGAATACTTTATAAAAGATATTCTATAAATAGAATATATTATATTTTATTATGTATAGTGTTTGCATAGTGCCCGCATAGTATTTTGCATAGTAAAATCTTTTTATATAAAACAGAATATGTTAGTTCTTAATAGGCACAAGTTATCTAGAAGGGGGGGGTTGAATAGATATTTTAAAAATCTTTTCCGTTTTAAAATTGTTCTTAGATAGTGATTAAAACTTAGCGGAATTAGTATTTGTTTTAATCTTCTTAACCAAGCAGTATAGTTATGAACGAGTGAGGCAGTTATAGCAGATATGGCAGTTATAGCAAGAATGTAAATGACACAGCTGTTTTAAGTGGTTCAGAGCACACAAGGCTCCTAGTCCACTCTTCTACTCAACGAGTAGGATATCCACTAAGGATGTCTCTTACAAACTTCTGAATCCCACTGGATTCCTTCTAGACCAGCAGTCTAGGAACTTCTTTAGTTCACTCTTGAACTCTTCAAGTCCAGCAGACTTGGCTATCTTACAGTTCACTCTGGAACTCTTCAAGTCTAGCAGACTTGGTACACTTCTTCAGTTGATTGATAGTTGTTGTTTCGTTCTGAAGGTTGCTACTCAGTTAGCTGTGTAAGCACTGGTTCGTTGATGAACTGAGTAGCTGAGCAAGCTTTGTAATTTCTCAGATAGTAGAGTTGAGCCTTAGAGAATTGTTCACGTTGAATGTTTGATTGCTTGCTTCTTGCTCTCTCATCTGTCTGATCTGTATATATGTGATACAGAAAACTATCCGTTTGAATCCATCCGTTGTGGTATTAAATGCGTCTGAACTTTATGTACTGTGATGGTGACATTTCTGCTCATCTTCTGAATTCTGCATTCTGGACCACTGACACAGCAGACTGTTTTCCCACCTACCACCTGAAAAGGTGTTTTGTCCCTCTTTTCCATAGTACTATCCTTGGCTTCTTCAATACGTTTCTTTGTTGCGTCCTAAGGACATTTCTTACAAACTGGGACTGATGGGTACTGCAGCTTCTCAGATTCATTCCTCGTATCTTGAATTAATCAACTCATGAGGCTTGACGTTTTCTGACTGAGACAGATGAGCTCTACGATTTGGATCGCTGTGTTCTACGATCTAGATCGTAGTGTCTTGAGTTTCTCATTACGATGCTATCACTTGAGAGCACTATAATTTCTCTTAAACCTTTATGCACTACGATCTTCTCTTGCTCGTGTTGTTGACTCTACGTTCCCGAGAGCACACTACGATTGTCGACTTGCTCGTATAGTTCACTCTACGTTCCCGAGAGCACACTACGATCGTTGACTTGTAAACTTCATGTTTCCTTCAGCACACTACGATCGTTGAGTTGGCTCGGCGAACGTTGGGACCACTCTACGATATCCGAAGAGTTCCCTTCAAGGCAGGCACACTACGATCTTCAAGCTCTACGTTTTCTGCCTTGACTTCTGCAATGTTGATCAGATTGATGCACTACGATTTCTTCATGACTAATCTATTACATCTCAAGATCAACCTAATAGATTTGATCTTTCTATCTATACATTCTTCAATAGAATGATACACGTTGAAACCTTAGATCAACCTAACAATTTTTGATCTATCACTAAGTCCTTGTACATATATCTTTGAAGGACCTTACAAATAATCATGAACACATGCATTAAAAAAACATCAAATCTTAATATGCATTCTACCAACAATCTCCCCCTATTTGATGTTGACATAACCAAGGAGATTTGTTGTCATGATTATTAGTGACTAGATGCATTTGCAGGAATTTAAACATGACTTAGTTCTGAATGCATTTGCAGGAATTCAAATCTTAAACATGATTGTTGTTTCGTTCTGAAGGTTGCTACTCAGTTAGCTGTGTAAGCACTGGTTCGTTGATGAACTGAGTAGCTGAGCAAGCTTTGTAATTTCTCAGATAGTAGAGTTGAGCCTTAGAGAATTGTTCACGTTGAATGTTTGATTGCTTGCTTCTTGCTCTCTCATCTGTCTGATCTGTATATATGTGATACAGAAAACTATCCGTTTGAATCCATCCGTTGTGGTATTAAATGCGTCTGAACTTTATGTACTGTGATGGTGACATTTTTGCTCATCTTCTGAATTCTGCATTCTGGACCACTGACACAGCAGACTGTTTTCCCACCTACCACCTGAAAAGGTGTTTTGTCCCTCTTTTCCATAGTACTATCCTTGGCTTCTTCAATACGTTTCTTTGTTGCGTCCTAAGGACATTTCTTACAAACTGGGACTGATGGGTACTGCAGCTTCTCAGATTCATTCCTCGTATCTTGAATTAATCAACTCATGAGGCTTGACGTTTTCTGACTGAGACAGATGAGCTCTACGATTTGGATCGCTGTGTTCTACGATCTAGATCGTAGTGTCTTGACTTTCTCATTACGATGCTATCACTTGAGAGCACTATAATTTCTCTTAAACCTTTATGCACTACGATCTTCTCTTGCTCGTGTTGTTGACTCTACGTTCCCGAGAGCACACTACGATTGTCGACTTGCTCGTATAGTTCACTCTACGTTCCCGAGAGCACACTACGATCGTTGACTTGTAAACTTCATGTTTCCTTCAGCACACTACGATCGTTGAGTTGGCTCGGCGAACGTTGGGACCACTCTACGATATCCGAAGAGTTCCCTTCAAGGCAGGCACACTACGATCTTCAAGCTCTACGTTTTCTGCCTTGACTTCTGCAATGTTGATCAGATTGATGCACTACGATTTCTTCATGACTAATCTATTACATCTCAAGATCAACCTAATAGATTTGATCTTTCTATCTATACATTCTTCAATAGAATGATACACGTTGAAACCTTAGATCAACCTAACAATTTTTGATCTATCACTAAGTCCTTGTACATATATCTTTGAAGGACCTTACAAATAATCATGAACACATGCATTAAAAAAACATCAAATCTTAATATGCATTCTACCAACAATCTCCCCCTATTTGATGTTGACATAACCAAGGAGATTTGTTGTCATGATTATTAGTGACTAGATGCATTTGCAGGAATTTAAACATGACTTAGTTCTGAATGCATTTGCAGGAATTCAAATCTTAAACATGATTGTTGTTTCGTTCTGAAGGTTGCTACTCAGTTAGCTGTGTAAGCACTGGTTCGTTGATGAACTGAGTAGCTGAGCAAGCTTTGTAATTTCTCAGATAGTAGAGTTGAGCCTTAGAGAATTGTTCACGTTGAATGTTTGATTGCTTGCTTCTTGCTCTCTCATCTGTCTGATCTGTATATATGTGATACAGAAAACTATCTGTTTGAATCCATCCGTTGTGGTATTAAATGCGTCTGAACTTTATGTACTGTGATGGTGACATTTCTGCTCATCTTCTGAATTCTGCATTCTGGACCACTGACACAGCAGACTGTTTTCCCACCTACCACCTGAAAAGGTGTTTTGTCCCTCTTTTCCATAGTACTATCCTTGGCTTCTTCAATACGTTTCTTTGTTGCGTCCTAAGGACATTTCTTACAAACTGGGACTGATGGGTACTGCAGCTTCTCAGATTCATTCCTCGTATCTTGAATTAATCAACTCATGAGGCTTGACGTTTTCTGACTGAGACAGATGAGCTCTACGATTTGGATCGTTGTGTTCTACGATCTAGATCGTAGTGTCTTGACTTTCTCATTACGATGCTATCACTTGAGAGCACTATAATTTCTCTTAAACCTTTATGCACTACGATCTTCTCTTGCTCGTGTTGTTGACTCTACGTTCCCGAGAGCACACTACGATTGTCGACTTGCTCGTATAGTTCACTCTACGTTCCCGAGAGCACACTACGATCGTTGACTTGTAAACTTCATGTTTCCTTCAGCACACTACGATCGTTGAGTTAGCTCGGCGAACGTTGGGACCACTCTACGATATCCGAAGAGTTCCCTTCAAGGCAGGCACACTACGATCTTCAAGCTCTACGTTTTCTGCCTTGACTTCTGCAATGTTGATCAGATTGATGCACTACGATTTCTTCATGACTAATCTATTTCATCTCAAGATCAACCTAATAGATTTGATCTTTCTATCTATACATTCTTCAATAGAATGATACACGTTGAAACCTTAGATCAACCTAACAATTTTTGATCTATCACTAAGTCCTTGTACATATATCTTTGAAGGACCTTACAAATAATCATGAACACATGCATTAAAAAAACATCAAATCTTAATATGCATTCTACCAACAATCTCCCCCTATTTGATGTTGACATAACCAAGGAGATTTGTTGTCATGATTATTAGTGACTAGATGCATTTGCAGGAATTTAAACATGACTTAGTTCTGAATGCATTTGCAGGAATTCAAATCTTAAACATGATTGTTGTTTCGTTCTGAAGGTTGCTACTCAGTTAGCTGTGTAAGCACTGGTTCGTTGATGAACTGAGTAGCTGAGCAAGCTTTGTAATTTCTCAGATAGTAGAGTTGAGCCTTAGAGAATTGTTCACGTTGAATGTTTGATTGCTTGCTTCTTGCTCTCTCATCTGTCTGATCTGTATATATGTGATACAGAAAACTATCCGTTTGAATCCATCCGTTGTGGTATTAAATGCGTCTGAACTTTATGTACTGTGATGGTGACATTTTTGCTCATCTTCTGAATTCTGCATTCTGGACCACTGACACAGCAGACTGTTTTCCCACCTACCACCTGAAAAGGTGTTTTGTCCCTCTTTTCCATAGTACTATCCTTGGCTTCTTCAATACGTTTCTTTGTTGCGTCCTAAGGACATTTCTTACAAACTGGGACTGATGGGTACTGCAGCTTCTCAGATTCATTCCTCGTATCTTGAATTAATCAACTCATGAGGCTTGACGTTTTCTGACTGAGACAGATGAGCTCTACGATTTGGATCGCTGTGTTCTACGATCTAGATCGTAGTGTCTTGACTTTCTCATTACGATGCTATCACTTGAGAGCACTATAATTTCTCTTAAACCTTTATGCACTACGATCTTCTCTTGCTCGTGTTGTTGACTCTACGTTCCCGAGAGCACACTACGATTGTCGACTTGCTCGTATAGTTCACTCTACGTTCCCGAGAGCACACTACGATCGTTGACTTGTAAACTTCATGTTTCCTTCAGCACACTACGATCGTTGAGTTGGCTCGGCGAACGTTGGGACCACTCTACGATATCCGAAGAGTTCCCTTCAAGGCAGGCACACTACGATCTTCAAGCTCTACGTTTTCTGCCTTGACTTCTGCAATGTTGATCAGATTGATGCACTACGATTTCTTCATGACTAATCTATTACATCTCAAGATCAACCTAATAGATTTGATCTTTCTATCTATACATTCTTCAATAGAATGATACACGTTGAAACCTTAGATCAACCTAACAATTTTTGATCTATCACTAAGTCCTTGTACATATATCTTTGAAGGACCTTACAAATAATCATGAACACATGCATTAAAAAAACATCAAATCTTAATATGCATTCTACCAACAATCTCCCCCTATTTGATGTTGACATAACCAAGGAGATTTGTTGTCATGATTATTAGTGACTAGATGCATTTGCAGGAATTTAAACATGACTTAGTTCTGAATGCATTTGCAGGAATTCAAATCTTAAACATGATTGTTGTTTCGTTCTGAAGGTTGCTACTCAGTTAGCTGTGTAAGCACTGGTTCGTTGATGAACTGAGTAGCTGAGCAAGCTTTGTAATTTCTCAGATAGTAGAGTTGAGCCTTAGAGAATTGTTCACGTTGAATGTTTGATTGCTTGCTTCTTGCTCTCTCATCTGTCTGATCTGTATATATGTGATACAGAAAACTATCTGTTTGAATCCATCCGTTGTGGTATTAAATGCGTCTGAACTTTATGTACTGTGATGGTGACATTTCTGCTCATCTTCTGAATTCTGCATTCTGGACCACTGACACAGCAGACTGTTTTCCCACCTACCACCTGAAAAGGTGTTTTGTCCCTCTTTTCCATAGTACTATCCTTGGCTTCTTCAATACGTTTCTTTGTTGCGTCCTAAGGACATTTCTTACAAACTGGGACTGATGGGTACTGCAGCTTCTCAGATTCATTCCTCGTATCTTGAATTAATCAACTCATGAGGCTTGACGTTTTCTGACTGAGACAGATGAGCTCTACGATTTGGATCGTTGTGTTCTACGATCTAGATCGTAGTGTCTTGACTTTCTCATTACGATGCTATCACTTGAGAGCACTATAATTTCTCTTAAACCTTTATGCACTACGATCTTCTCTTGCTCGTGTTGTTGACTCTACGTTCCCGAGAGCACACTACGATTGTCGACTTGCTCGTATAGTTCACTCTACGTTCCCGAGAGCACACTACGATCGTTGACTTGTAAACTTCATGTTTCCTTCAGCACACTACGATCGTTGAGTTAGCTCGGCGAACGTTGGGACCACTCTACGATATCCGAAGAGTTCCCTTCAAGGCAGGCACACTACGATCTTCAAGCTCTACGTTTTCTGCCTTGACTTCTGCAATGTTGATCAGATTGATGCACTACGATTTCTTCATGACTAATCTATTTCATCTCAAGATCAACCTAATAGATTTGATCTTTCTATCTATACATTCTTCAATAGAATGATACACGTTGAAACCTTAGATCAACCTAACAATTTTTGATCTATCACTAAGTCCTTGTACATATATCTTTGAAGGACCTTACAAATAATCATGAACACATGCATTAAAAAAACATCAAATCTTAATATGCATTCTACCAACAATCTCCCCCTATTTGATGTTGACATAACCAAGGAGATTTGTTGTCATGATTATTAGTGACTAGATGCATTTGCAGGAATTTAAACATGACTTAGTTCTGAATGCATTTGCAGGAATTCAAATCTTAAACATGATTGTTGTTTCGTTCTGAAGGTTGCTACTCAGTTAGCTGTGTAAGCACTGGTTCGTTGATGAACTGAGTAGCTGAGCAAGCTTTGTAATTTCTCAGATAGTAGAGTTGAGCCTTAGAGAATTGTTCACGTTGAATGTTTGATTGCTTGCTTCTTGCTCTCTCATCTGTCTGATCTGTATATATGTGATACAGAAAACTATCCGTTTGAATCCATCCGTTGTGGTATTAAATGCGTCTGAACTTTATGTACTGTGATGGTGACATTTCTGCTCATCTTCTGAATTCTGCATTCTGGACCACTGACACAGCAGACTGTTTTCCCACCTACCACCTGAAAAGGTGTTTTGTCCCTCTTTTCCATAGTACTATCCTTGGCTTCTTCAATACGTTTCTTTGTTGCGTCCTAAGGACATTTCTTACAAACTGGGACTGATGGGTACTGCAGCTTCTCAGATTCATTCCTCGTATCTTGAATTAATCAACTCATGAGGCTTGACGTTTTCTGACTGAGACAGATGAGCTCTACGATTTGGATCGCTGTGTTCTACGATCTAGATCGTAGTGTCTTGACTTTCTCATTACGATGCTATCACTTGAGAGCACTATAATTTCTCTTAAACCTTTATGCACTACGATCTTCTCTTGCTCGTGTTGTTGACTCTACGTTCCCGAGAGCACACTACGATTGTCGACTTGTTCGTATAGTTCACTCTACGTTCCCGAGAGCACACTACGATCGTTGACTTGTAAACTTCATGTTTCCTTCAGCACACTACGATCGTTGAGTTGGCTCGGCGAACGTTGGGACCACTCTACGATATCCGAAGAGTTCCCTTCAAGGCAGGCACACTACGATCTTCAAGCTCTACGTTTTCTGCCTTGACTTCTGCAATGTTGATCAGATTGATGCACTACGATTTCTTCATGACTAATCTATTACATCTCAAGATCAACCTAATAGATTTGATCTTTCTATCTATACATTCTTCAATAGAATGATACACGTTGAAACCTTAGATCAACCTAACAATTTTTGATCTATCACTAAGTCCTTGTACATATATCTTTGAAGGACCTTACAAATAATCATGAACACATGCATTAAAAAAACATCAAATCTTAATATGCATTCTACCAACAATCTCCCCCTATTTGATGTTGACATAACCAAGGAGATTTGTTGTCATGATTATTAGTGCCTAGATGCATTTGCAGGAATTTAAACATGACTTAGTTCTGAATGCATTTGCAGGAATTCAAATCTTAAACATGATTGTTGTTTCGTTCTGAAGGTTGCTACTCAGTTAGCTGTGTAAGCACTGGTTCGTTGATGAACTGAGTAGCTGAGCAAGCTTTGTAATTTCTCAGATAGTAGAGTTGAGCCTTAGAGAATTGTTCACGTTGAATGTTTGATTGCTTGCTTCTTGCTCTCTCATCTGTCTGATCTGTATATATGTGATACAGAAAACTATCCGTTTGAATCCATCCGTTGTGGTATTAAATGCGTCTGAACTTTATGTACTGTGATGGTGACATTTCTGCTCATCTTCTGAATTCTGCATTCTGGACCACTGACACAGCAGACTGTTTTCCCACCTACCACCTGAAAAGGTGTTTTGTCCCTCTTTTCCATAGTACTATCCTTGGCTTCTTCAATACGTTTCTTTGTTGCGTCCTAAGGACATTTCTTACAAACTGGGACTGATGGGTACTGCAGCTTCTCAGATTCATTCCTCGTATCTTGAATTAATCAACTCATGAGGCTTGACGTTTTCTGACTGAGACAGATGAGCTCTACGATTTGGATCGCTGTGTTCTACGATCTAGATCGTAGTGTCTTGACTTTCTCATTACGATGCTATCACTTGAGAGCACTATAATTTCTCTTAAACCTTTATGGACTACGATCTTCTCTTGCTCGTGTTGTTGACTCTACGTTCCCGAGAGCACACTACGATTGTCGACTTGCTCGTATAGTTCACTCTACGTTCCCGAGAGCACACTACGATCGTTGACTTGTAAACTTCATGTTTCCTTCAGCACACTACGATCGTTGAGTTGGCTCGGCGAACGTTGGGACCACTCTACGATATCCGAAGAGTTCCCTTCAAGGCAGGCACACTACGATCTTCAAGCTCTACGTTTTCTGCCTTGACTTCTGCAATGTTGATCAGATTGATGCACTACGATTTCTTCATGACTAATCTATTACATCTCAAGATCAACCTAATAGATTTGATCTTTCTATCTATACATTCTTCAATAGAATGATACACGTTGAAACCTTAGATCAACCTAACAATTTTTGATCTATCACTAAGTCCTTGTACATATATCTTTGAAGGACCTTACAAATAATCATGAACACATGCATTAAAAAAACATCAAATCTTAATATGCATTCTACCAACAATCTCCCCCTATTTGATGTTGACATAACCAAGGAGATTTGTTGTCATGATTATTAGTGACTAGATGCATTTGCAGGAATTTAAACATGACTTAGCATTTCAGTGAGCAGCTGAAATTTCTAGAGAATAAGCATGAATTTATTGATGATCAATAGATATTATAATGTAGCATTACATCAATAAAACATTAAACTCTGTACTTAAATCTGTTTTCTTGGTCTTTTGTGAGGAGGTGGATTTGTGTATTCTTCAGCCTTTCTTTTCCTTTGAGCTTCTTCATTTCTTGCTAACTCCTCCAGCTCGCTTCGACTTAGAACTGGATTCTCCTCATGTTTACGCATAAATGCAGGATCTCCAGTTGGCATTCGAAGGTGTACAGTAGTCACGTCTTGCGAACTAGGAGTTGACTGCTGATGGCTCAGAGGAATAGCTGTTACAATTGTCTGCTGACCAGATCGTTGAGTATGTGATGGTCTTGCAGGAGGGCTTCTTGATGATTGACCATGAAATTGACTTCTTCCCCTTTCTTGAATTGCATAACCTCCTCTGCCTCTGCCTTTCCCTTGGTCTCCTTTCCCTTCTTGATCTCCTTTCCCTTTAGCTTTCTCCCCCTTTATGTCAGCATCAAGGGTTCGAATATCTGCAGATAGCCTGTTAACCCCTTGGACAAGCTCGTTGAGTTGACTTTGAGTTTGAGCAATGTCCTCCTTATTCTCCTTGATCTGTTGTTCAGCTCTAGCTTCTTTCTTCTGGAGGATGGTCATAATCGTATCATTATGCTTCTCCTGATTTGTGTACGATTTCTGGAAGTCATATACTGAAGCTTTTAAGTTGAGAATATTATCCAGCATGATCCGATGTTGACGATCTTGATTTTTCTGAATTTAAAGCATAGCCTCCTTTTGTTTGGCAGCAACCTGGAAGTGAATCTCATCTCTGTCTGATATACTTTTCAGAATCTCTTTGATGATTTCCTGTAGCTTTGTGGTAAGCTCAGTATTCAGTGTACTTGGGAATTTATTAGCAGCTTGAATCATCTGATTTAGTCGGATGTTGAGGAGATCAGAGTGAGATTCCAGGCTTGCTTCAATGGTTTTGATCATTTGCTCAGAGGTTTCTTTCAGATCATCCTTGGTGGGCATGCTTGTAAGGGTATTTTCTAGTTGAGGATTGTCCACAGGAGGGGTTCTTGATTGATCTTGCAGGTTGTACAGAGCTAGATCAAGACTAAAATAGTCATTTATGGAGGAGGATGGTATGTCAGTTGGGGGTGCTTGGGTTTGGACATTTTGTGCAGGTGACTCTACGATCTCAATGACTGACTCTATGATATGGCTAGAGTCTGAAATCGTAGAGTTGTTTATTGGAGAGAGGATTTCTTCTGGTACTTCAGTTACAGAATTTTGAGATTCTGCAGCTGGAAACTGGTTGATAGGATTGAGAGTCACTTCTAGCCACGTAGGAAATTCATAGAAATAACCAATTGAAGATGATGGCAGGTGATTTACTCTAAAGCTTGTAGGGATAGTCAATACCTCAAGTTTGGCTTTTGACGAGGACTGATTAGTAAGTAACTTTTTGGCAAAACTGACTTCCCTTGGATATCCATGAGCTAGCATTGAGATTGATGGATATTCCTTGAAGCTCCAGAACATGTGATCCCATGATTTCTGGATCAGAGCTTGATGATATGCCATCATGGGTAGGTAAGAGAACATCTGGTTGTACAGATAGCTTCTGTATCCATCTTTCCCTACACTTGTGATCATAAGCTCATCATCACTGTCATCTTCTTCTTCTCCAATCTCTTCATTTGAGGATTCCATTATTTTAATGGCCTCTGGAATGTTTGACTTTGTTACAACTTTGTCTTGGACAGGAGCCTCTTCTTCTGCCATTGGTACATCTTGAGGCTCCCCCTCAATATGATCATCTTCTTGGAGGTTTTTTGTAAGCTCCCCCTCAGCATGTACATCCTCTTCACGGTTCAGACAGTCCTTTTTGGCTTGACCATCTTCTTGAGCTGAGGACTTCTCCCCCTCAGCTGGTGTATACTCAATCATGAGTATTTCAGGGTTCTCCCCCTCAGCTGGAGCCTTTTCCTCTTCTGTTGAATGGGACAGTTTTACTATTTCAGGCACGCTCTTGGCTTCTTTCTTCAGTATCTTCTTATTCTCAAGAATGTACTTCTTGACCAGTCTTTTCTTTGGCTTGCTGGTTTTAGTCATTACTTGATCAACCACTGCCCTGGTAGCAGCTTCCTCCATTTCTGCCACACTTGGCCCGGTTTCAGAGAACAACAGAGTCTCTACGATCGAAGACACTGTTGGTCTTTTGGACTTATGGCCAGTCTTGTTCTTCTTTAGGATCTGTGAAATGGTTGTTTGATCCTCTTCAGCTTCTTCTTGCTGTTGCATCTTTCTTAGTTTCCTTAGAGTCTCTATATCAGAGGACTCTACAGGAATATTGGTTGTTGATCCTCGAGGTTCTTCAATCTGTTTAGCTCTCAGCTTCCTTTTGCCCTTATTTTTTCTTACAAGAGCAGATGGTTCTTCCTTGTTAGCTTCACCTTCTTCTTCTACTTCTCTGACAATAGACATATCTCCTTTAAAGCCTGCTTTCTTTTGCTCCTCAGATCTTCCACTTGACTTTGTCATCATTCTTACATAATCAGCAGGGTTCCTTTCCCAATTTTTGAACAACTACTGTGTTATTCTTCGGTTTGGGTTAATGGCTTCTCCTTCATCATCCCCAATTTTGTTACCCAAAGCAGATTGCAGAATGATGCCAATGAACCTCCCATACAGCATCTTTGGGGTGCTCTTTGACTTCTTCGAGCTTATGATCCACTTACCGATCCATTCGAGCAATATGGCCCCATAGTTGAGTTGGATACCATACACTATGGCAATCATAAGCTTGAGCTGAGCCTCATTAACTGAGTCATGTCCTGAGCTCTTACAGCAGATGCATTTTCCAACAATGTCTGCTAGAAATTCATACCTTTGAGGAAACTCATTTTTCTTGTAGCCTTTCACAGAGGGGTTCTTTTTGTGATGCATCTTCTTCAGACCCTCTTGAAATCTCATGCTGTCCAGAAATGGGTGCCCTACATTTTGGAAGCCTAGGGCCAGATTGACATTTTCTTCCCTTAGCTCTATTTCAAATCCTCGAACTCGTGTGGTGAAGATGTTGTTTTCGTACACTCCATTTTTATAGAACTCCTTCGCCAGTTGAGGATAGACGAGCGTATCGGTGCTGAGCGCCTCTTCGAGACCAGCTTTCTTTAGTAAGGCTAAGATCTTGTGAAACTTAGGAGGAGCAGTTTTGAACTCGTCAAAACAGAGTCTGTAGCCCGAAATCACGTTGGAAGCAGCCATTGATTCTGTAGTTTGAGAAGAGAGATGGAACTGAGCTTTCTTCTGAGTTAGGGTTTTGCTTTTGAGAGAGAGAGAATGAGAGATAAGCCTTTGAACTTCAGTATTTCAAAATCACGGTTCCAACTGTACTTATAACTTCCCTCTCCCTTTTTGACTTAGTGAGACATGTGTCTCCTTTTGCTTGGCTCTACGATCTTGTCTACGTGGGAAAATACTGATTTGCCCTTTGAGTCTTCAGAGCTGAGGTGTCCTTAGTATGACTATGATCGTAGAGTTAGTCTTCTGGTCGTTGAGTCTGATCAGCATTCGTAGAGTCTGTCCCGCGATCGTTGAGTCTGTCCTACGATCGTTGAGTCTGTCCGGCAGTCGTCGAGTCTGATCAGCATTCGTAGAGTGTCTGTCGAGTCTGTCCTACGATCGTCGAGTTTGTCCTACTATCGTCGAGTCTGTCTGGATCCTAGTGATGAGTTTTGACTAAGCATTCTTTTTAAGGTAACTCAGGAAGGGCCAACCTCTTGGTGTGATTCAAGGGTTAGGTTTGTCCCTGAGACACCTCTTGAAGAGATTGCTTTGTTATGAATCTTGTCATCACAGGATTCACTTTGCTTGTTGAAAGGACTTTTGGTCATCGTCGAGTCTGCACCATGATAGTTGAGTCTTTGCTACGATCGTTGAAGTAGTTTTCTGTTCAGCTCTACGATCGTGACCTTTTCTTTGTCATGTCTACGATTTTGAGTTCAGCCTTTATATCTGTCATTGTTAGCACAGTCTAGAGCACATTTTCATGATGATAGATTTAGCATGCCTAACTCACTTATTAACTTATTAAATCTGGATTCATCTAGTGGTTTTGTAAACACATCAGCAAGTTGATATTCAGTAGGGATATATTGTAACGAAATAGTTCCATTTTGCACATGATCCCTAATGAAGTGATACCTTATTTCTATATGCTTTGTCCTAGAATGCATGACAGGATTATGAGTTATAGCTATGGCACTTGTATTATCACAATGTATAGGTATAGATTTGAAATCAAACCCATAATCAGCTAGTTGATTTCTCATCCATAGGATCTGAGCACAGCAGCTGTCAGCAGCTATGTATTCAGCTTCAGCAGTTGAAGTGGATACAGAATTTTGCTTTTTGCTGAACCAAGACACAAGTCTGTTTCCAAGAAGTTGACAAGTGCCACTTGTACTTTTTCTGTCTATTTTGCATCCTGCATAATCAGCATCTGTGTATCCTATAAGATCAAAAGAGGATTCCTTGGGATACCACAGTCCCAAGTAGGGTGTACCCTTAAGATATCTGAATATCCTCTTTACAGCAGACAAATATGATTCTTTAGGGTTAGCCTGAAATCTAGCACATATGCTGTTGCAAACATTGTGTCTGGTCTACTAGCAGTTAGGTATAAAAGAGAGCCTATCATACCTCTGTATTGAGTTATATCAATACTCTTACCATTCTCATCCTTGTCAAGCTTGGTTGCAGGAGCAATTGGTGTTTTCATGGGAGAGGCTGATTCCATGCCATACTTCTTTAATAAGTCTTTGATGTACTTGGCTTGGTTTATGAAAATTCCTTCTTCAGTCTGCTTCACTTGCAGTCCAAGGAAGAAATTCAGCTCACCCATCATGCTCATTTCAAACTTGCTCTACATTAGCTTAGAGAATCTCTTGCATAGCTTTTCATCAGTAGAATCAAAAATGATATCATCAACATATATTTGAACTAGTAAGACTTTGTCTTTATGCTTTCTAAGAAATAATGTAGTATCTACTCTACCTCTAGTGAACTCATTTTCTATTAAAAAGCTAGTCAGTGTTTCATACCATGCTCTAGGTACTTGTTTAAGACCATATAAAGCTTTATCTAATCTATAGACATAATTGGAAAGAGATGGATTGATGAAACCTGGAGGTTGTTCTACATAGACTTCTTCTTGAAGATCTCCATTTAGAAATGCACTTTTGACATCCATCTGAAAGACTTTGAACTTCATGTGGGCAGCAAAGGAAAGAAAGATTCTGATGGCTTCAAGTCTGGTAACAGGTGCAAATGTCTCATCATAGTCAATGCCTTCTTCTTAAGAATAGCCCTTTGCCACTAATCTTGCCTTGTTTCTTGTAATTACCCCATCCTCATCCATTTTGTTCCTGAAGACCCACTTGGTTCCTATGACAGAATGACTCTTTGGTCTTGGTACCAGTCTCCAGACTTTGCTTCGTTCAAACTGGTTGAGTTCTTCCTGCATGGCTTCTATCCAACTGGAGTCTTCCATAGCATCCTCTATCTTCTTTGGCTCTATCTGTGATAAGAAGCTTAGGTAGAAGCATTCATTCTGAGTAGCAACCCTTGTCTTGACTCTAGCACTTGGATCTTCAATGATTAGATCCTGAGTGTGATCTCTTGCCCATCTGTTACCAGTTGGGACATCTGTCCTTATTCCTTCCTGTCTTAGACCTTCAAGGTCTATCTCTTCTTCTTGGGGGGGAGACTCGCTGTCTTGGATGGACCTCTCTACGACCTCATTATCACGCTCTACGATTTCACTATCTGGCACTACGATCGTAATGTTGAGCTCTACGACTTCATTCGTGGTGTCTGTATTACCGGTCGTAGTGTCTTGAGGCACTGATTTGTCTAAGTCAGTTTCATCAAAAATGATGTGTATTGAGACTTCGACACTCAGTGTCTTCTTGTTGAACACCCTGTAGGCTTTGCTGTCTGAAGCATATCCAAGAAAGATTCCTTCATCTGACTTGGGCTGGAATTTTGTCAGATACTGTTTTCCATTGTTGAGAATGTAGCATGCACAGCCAAAGACATGGAAATAGCTGATACTTGGTTTTCTTCCTTTTCATAGTTCGTAGGGTGTCTTCTTGATCGTATAGTGGATTAATGATCTGTTCTGAGTGTAGCATGCAGTGTTGACAGCTTCTGCCCAGAAGTATTCAGGCAGATGGGCTGCTGCTAGTAGAGTCCTTCCAGCTTCTATCAGGGTTCTGTTCTTTCATTCAGTAACTCCATTTTGTTGAGGAGTTTGTGGAGCTGAGAAGTTATGACTGATGCCATTGTCTGTGCAGAACTGATCCATTTCCGAGAAATCGAATTCTCTGCCATGATCACTCCTTATGGTCTTGATTTTCTCTCCTTTTTCATTCATTACCAGTCTGAACAACTTGATTAACTCGGAGCTCGTTTCATCCTTAGAAGTTAAGAAAAATACCCACGTGAATCTAGTGTAGTCATCAACTACAACTAGTGAGTATCTTTTTCCTCCAAGACTGGTTGTAGGGATTGGCCCGAAGAGATCCATGTGAAGCAACTGCAGGGGGTTGTCAATGAAGTTGGCAGTCTTGCTTTTAAATGAGCTTCTGGTTTGCTTTCCAAGCTGGCAGGCGTTGCATGGTCTTTCTTTCACAAAGTTGAATTTGTGTAGACCAGCTACAAGATCTTTTGATGCCAGTTTGGACATGTTCTTGAAGTTTAAGTGGGACAGCCTTCTGTGCCATAGCCAGCTCAATTCCTCGGATGCTTTTGCCAGAAAGCATATTGTTTCTTCAGAGCTAAGTTGACCAAGGTCTATAGTGTAAACATTTCCTTCTCTTATTTCGGTCAGCTTTATAGCAGATGTCTTCAGATCTCTGACTTGACATTGATTGTTGAGAAATGTTACTTGATGACCCTTGTCGCAGAGTTGGCTGATGCTTAGAAGGTTGTGTTGAAGTCCTTCCACATAGGCTACTTTGCTAAAAGATATTGCACTATTGCCAGCAGATCCATAGCCTCTTGTCTTGCCCGAGCCGTTATCTCCAAAAATGACTGATGGACCCTCCTTTTCTACATAGTTGGATAGTAGAGCTTTGTTCCCTGTCATATGCCTTGAGCATCCACTGTCTAGATACCATGTTGAGGTCGTGGAGCTCTTTTCCTGTCAAAACATTTGAACCTTCATTTTGGTACCCATATTCGCATGGGTCCTTCTTTATTAGTTCCTTTGGGAACCCAAACTTGTCTAGTCTTGGGTCTTTTATGCAGGGAGTTATAATAACATTTTGTAGCTCTATGACCATGTTTGTCACATATGAAACATCTATTATGATGCATGCCCGTGTGTGTGTGATGATTCATCTTCCACGCGTCCTTTGGTTTCATAAATAGTAATGAGTGTACCTTACCTCTACTGTACCTTCCCAGTTGATTCGTAGAGTTAGTTTTCCTTGACTCTACAATTCTTCGAGGTTGATAAGTAGGGGTTGGGTTGCTCTTCTCCTTTATGAAGCCTAGACCAGCATGTGATCCCTTACTCCTTTGAGTATAACTAGAATCAGTGGAATATGGTTGAACTTGTTCTTCCAACTTTGAGGTTTTAACAAAAGCAATGCCTCTACTAAAACTTGAAACATTACTTGAGCTAGTTTCCATTGTCCTTTCCACACTTGGCTCTAGGATCGATTCCCCAAAGCCTAAGCCTGTTCTGTCGAATGTGCTTCTTTGACTAGATAGCAGGCAGTCCATGGATGATGAGGATTTGTTCCATGCAGAGATAGTCTTTTCTAGTTCCTCAATTTTAGAGGCTAGCTTAGACTCCCTTTGTGTGTGATGTGAGTTTATTTGCTTTAAAGTTTCATTCTCAGCTTCAAGCTTGGAGAGAAGATTAGAACTTAGAAGGGCTGTTTCAAGCTCTTCTTGAACTTTCTTCTTCTCCTCTTGAAGAAGTGAATGATCCTTAGATAACACTCTGAACCACTTCATATACTGATGTAGATCATTTGTTATGCCACGCAATGCAGTTCTTAAGTCATTCATATCTACATCAGGTGAGTTGAAATCAAATACCTCATCGAGATCTACATTGTGAATGTTGAGGCTTTGTTTGTCCTTTGCATGTTTGGCCATCAAGCACAGATTGGCCATTTGTGGTTCTTCCTCATCTCCAGACTCAGCATTTGAGTCATTATCTGAATCACTCCATGATCCTCCAGCTACTAGGCCTTTATCTCTTTTCTGAGGCCTTTTGCTCCCTTTGTATTCTTTCTTTCCATGTTGCTTCTTCTTAAGCTCTTCTCTTAGAGGTTTGTTGCAGTTGGTAATGAAGTGGCCAGGCTTTTTGCAGTTGTAACATAGGTCATTTATTTGCTCCTGGCTTGGATAGTTGTTGACCTTCTTTTGCTTCCCAGCTTTGCCTTGACGCATAAATCTTCTTAGTTTTCTTACCATAATCATGGCAAGATCATCATCATCGTCTTCATCATCGTCAGATTCATCATTAGTGATGACATTAGAGGCATTTTCGGTTGCTTTGAGAGCAACACCCTTTTCCTTTCTTCTTCCTTCAGAAAGAGTTTCAGCACGTTGAGTTAGCTCCAGCTCGTATGTCAGGAGATTGCCATACAGTTGTTGAACTGTCATCTCATTAAGATTCTTTGACTCTCTTATTGCAGTGGTCTTGGCATCCCACTTGCTCGGTAGGGCTCTCATGAACTTTATGGTCAGATCTTTGTTAGGATAGACCTTTCCATATGCTCGTAGAGAGTTGAGCAGAATGTTGAATCTTTCATAAGTGGCAGTTACGTTCTCTCCTTGTATATGAGCAAACATCTCGTACTGCTGTGTTAGAAGAGACTGTTTGTTCTCTCTAACTTCTTCAATACCTTCGTGCATGATCAGCAGTGCTTCCCAAACTTCGTTGGCTATTTTGCAATTTACAACGTTGTCAAACAGATTGTCCTCCAAGGATTGGAACAAGATGTTTTTAGCCTTCTTGTCAAGTTGGACAGCCTTCTTTTCTGAGTCTGTCCATTCTTCCTTAATCTTGATTTGCACTTTGTTTGGCTCGTCAATGGTTGGTGCAAGCTTTGTTGGTATGTAGGGCCCATTGAGTACTGTCTCAAATAGATCTTCATCTATTGAGTCCATGTAAGCTTGCATTCTAACCTTTTAGTTAGCAAATTTATCTTTGTTGCACATTGGTGGCTTGCTGCCTCCACCGGTCCTGGATTCGCTTGGTATGAATGCCATTGTGGATCTACTAAAGCTTGTGAGCTGTAAAATAGAACCTGCTCTGATACCAATTGTTAGTTCTTAATAGGCACAAGTTATCTAGAAGGGGGGGTTGAATAGATATTTTAAAAATCTTTTCCGTTTTAAAATTGTTCTTAGATAGTGATTAAAACTTAGCGGAATTAGTATTTGTTTTAATCTTCTTAACCAAGCAGTATAGTTATGAACGAGTGAGGCAGTTATAGCAGATATGGCAGTTATAGCAAGAATGTAAATGACACAGCTGTTTTAAGTGGTTCAGAGCACACAAGGCTCCTAGTCCACTCTTCTACTCAACAAGTAGGATATCCACTAAGGATGTCTCTTACAAACTTCTGAATCCCACTGGATTCCTTCTAGACCAGCAGTCTAGGAACTTCTTTAGTTCACTCTTGAACTCTTCAAGTCCAGCAGACTTGGCTATCTTACAGTTCACTCTGGAACTCTTCAAGTCTAGCAGACTTGGTACACTTCTTCAGTTGATTGATAGTTGTTGTTTCGTTCTGAAGGTTGCTACTCAGTTAGCTGTGTAAGCACTGGTTCGTTGATGAACTGAGTAGCTGAGCAAGCTTTGTAATTTCTCAGATAGTAGAGTTGAGCCTTAGAGAATTGTTCACGTTGAATGTTTGATTGCTTGCTTCTTGCTCTCTCATCTGTCTGATCTGTATATATGTGATACAGAAAACTATCCGTTTGAATCCATCCGTTGTGGTATTAAATGCGTCTAAACTTTATGTACTGTGATGGTGACATTTCTGCTCATCTTCTGAATTCTGCATTCTGGACCACTGACACAGCAGACTGCTTTCCCACCTACCACCTGAAAAGGTGTTTTGTCCCTCTTTTCCATAGTACTATCCTTGGCTTCTTCAATACGCTTCTTTGTTGCGTCCTAAGGACATTTCTTACAAACTGGAACTGATAGGTACTGCAGCTTCTCAGATTCATTCCTCGTATCTTGAATTAATCAACTCATGAGGCTTGACGTTTTCTGACTGAGACAGATGAGCTCTACAATTTGGATCGCTGTGTTCTACGATCTAGATCGTAGTGTCTTGACTTTCTCATTACGATGCTATCACTTGAGAGCACTACAATTTCTCTTAAACCTTTATGCACTACGATCTTCTCTTGCTCGTGTTGTTGACTCTACGTTCCCGAGAGCACACTACGATTGTCGACTTGCTCGTATAGTTCACTCTACGTTCCCGAGAGCACACTACGATTGTTGACTTGTAAACTTCATGTTTCCTTCAGCACACTACGATCGTTGAGTTGGCTCGGCGAACGTTGGGACCACTCTACGATATCCGAAGAGTTCCCTTCAAGGCAGGCACACTAAGATCTTCAAGCTCTACGTTTTCTGCCTTGACTTCTGCAATGTTGATCAGATTGATGCACTACGATTTCTTCATGACTAATCTATTACATCTCAAGATCAACCTAACAGATTTGATCTTTCTATCTGTACATTCTTCAATATAATGATACACGTTGAAACCTTAGATCAACCTAACAATTTTTGATCTATCACTAAGTCCTTGTACATATATCTTTGAAGGACCTTACAAATAATCATGAACATATGCATTAAAAAAACATCAAATCTTAATATGCATTCTACCAACAGAATACTTTATTAAAGTTATTCTATATATAGAATATATTATATTTTATTATGCATAGTGTTTGCATAGTGTCTGCATAGTGTTTGCATAGTAAAAATCTTTTTATATAAAAATCTTTTTATATAAAAATAGAATATATTATATTTTATTTAAAAGATTTTTCTTTAAATATGGACCGTCAGATTAAAGTAAATCAATCTGGACCGTTCATTGATTAGTTACAATGCATTCTATTTTTCTATAAATAGAAGCTCATTCATTCATTATTTTCTTACGAATTCACTGAACCTCTAGAGAGATAAACTATAGAGAGAAAGAAGAAAGTATTCTGCTACTTCACTACTTATATATCCAGTACTCTTCTTCTTAAGGTAGGGAATATTATTTGTTGTACTCGTAAGGGGTGTTATTCTTTCTTATTCATGAAGAGAACTGTTGTTATTCCATTTCTTCTTATTCTGTTGGAATAACCTGTATACGCGGTCTACCCTATACATGGTGACATTCTTCTATTATTCTGTTGGAACATCTGTATGTGTGTTTTACACCGGACCTAGTTCCGTCTTATTATTATTCTGTCAGAATATCCTGTCTGTGCTATACGCCGGACCTGGTTCCATTTTTATTATTCCGTCTTTATTATTAGGTCGGAATATCCTGTCTGTGCTATACGCCGGACCTGGTTCCATCATTTATTATTTCGCATTTATTATTCTGTTGGAACATCCTGTCGGTGTGAATTTCACCTGACCTGGTTCCGTTATTATTATTTTGTTGGAATAACCTGTCTATGCGAAGTACCGCATGCATGGTGATTTCTTTTGTTATTCCATTCGGTATTATACTCAGTTGATTAAAATTTTGACTTCTATACTCCATGAAATTAGTGGAATATCCTTGATATTTGCGCTTCATCCAGTATTTTTCATAGAAATATTCTTCTGAGCATTCTTGAATTTTATTCTACAAAGAAGTATCATGTTGACAATTTGGACGTTAATAATTCCTGGATAAAATAATTCTTGAACTTGTTTTATTGAATTATTATATCATTGTCATCATCCTCATGTTTATATTTTGTTGAAAGTCATCTGTGGCCTGTAGTGCATAGATGGACTTGGTATGATTATGACCAGGGATTATTCGATGTAATCATGACCGTAATGTTACAAATGATGTGGTAAAAGTTCTCATTGGCCCGTAGTGCATTGTTGGACAGTTGTTGGCATGATCATGACCATTAATGAATACACAAATATTCTTAGCCCGTAGTGCAAGGATAATTGTGGTCGTGATACTAAAGAATATTCTTGGCCGTAGTGCAGGGGTGATTCGATGATGTGGATTATTTATTAAGCTGAGTCTCAGCGATAACAGTGATGAAAAACCTTTTTAATCATAAAAGATAGTAGATTTTATTTTCTACTTGACACTTTTAATGGATTGCTTGTTCCGCTGCAGTTAAACTTGATATCTATTATATTTTATCAGTTTAACATTGTTGGAGACTAATGATAATTTATTCTGCATTATCTTAGTCATAATATTTCTTACTGAGCTAGTTGAGCTCACCCTTTCTTTCACTGTTCTCTTCAGGAAATGAGAACGTAGCTGGGACTAGTCGGGGAACGGAGTGATGGTCCGAGATGGTGTCTTAGTAGTCCTCACTATTCTGTAAAATAGTGTGATAATAAATGTAACGAGGACTCCTTTTGAGTTTGAATAATCTCTAGAAGACGATATTTGTATTCAAACTCACAGCATATGTTTTGTCGTATTGTACACGACAGTTGTATTATTAAGTTGTATTTGAATTATGTACCATGTAAGTGGCAACCCAAGATGGGTGATGTATACCTAATTTTGGGGGCGTCACATTGACAATTTGGAAGTTATTGATTTCTGGATAAATTAAAATTATAAATCTTTAAAATTTATCATTGAACTTGTTTTATTGAATTATTATATCATTGTCATTATCCTCATGCTTATAGTTTGATGAAAGTCATCTTTGGCTTACGTGCATAGATGGACTTGGTATGATTATGACCAGGGATTATTCGGTATAATCATGACCGTAATGTGACGAATGATGAGGTAAAAGTCCTCATTAGCCTGTAGTTCATTGATGGACAGTTGTTGGTGTAATTATGACCAGGGATTATTCGGTATAGTCATGACCATTGATGATTACATGAATATACTTGGTCGTGATGCAGGGATGATTCGATTTTATTTATTAAGCTGAGTCTCAGCGATAAAGTTGATGAAAAACTTTTTAAATCATAGAAGATAGTAGATTTTATGCTATACTTGA
Source organism: Panax notoginseng (assembly GCA_016801055.1). NCBI lineage: Eukaryota > Viridiplantae > Streptophyta > Magnoliopsida > Apiales > Araliaceae > Panax > Panax notoginseng. Next base: position 14,556,883 of record CM029015.1, read on the forward strand.
CTCTTCTAATGGATTGCTTGTTCCGCTGCAGTTAAACTTGTTGTCTATTATATTCTATATGTTTAATATTGTTGAGGGCTAATAATAATTTATTCTGCATTATCTTAGTCATAATATTTCGTACTAGGCTAGTTGAGCTCACCCTTTCTTTCACTGTTCTCTTCAGGAAATGAGTGCGTAGCCGGGACTAGTCAGGGAACGGAGTGACGGTCCAGATGATAGCATTAGTAGTTCTCACTATTCTGTTAAATAGTGTGACAATAAATGTAATGAGGACTCCATTGAGTGTGGATATTGTCTAGATGACAATATTCTTATTAAAACTCTTAGATTATGTTTTGTCGTATTTTGCACGACTGTTGTATAATTAAGTTATATTTGAATTTTGTACCATGTATTTGGCGACTCAAGATAGGTGATGTATACCTGTTTTGGGGGCGTCACAGTTGGTATCAAAGCTTAGGGATATGATCCCTGGCTGAGATGTGAGACAAGAACTAGGAGGGGAGAGACGGGTAATTTCTTCGCTAGTATGACCTACCTAAGTTTATTTGGTATTTAATTGGTCGGTCAGAGTATATGGATAATATGTGATATGATAATTAACCCTTATTTTGTGGCAGTATTGGAAAATGGCAGCTGAAAATGTTAACAATGGAGTGAATGAGATCGTGGAGACACCTCTAATCACCAACCAGAATAATGTGATGTCAGGCGAAGAAGGAATTAGAGATATCCATGTGGTGAGTGAAGAATTGATAGCTGCACCAGAGATAGTCGCAGAGGTAGCAGCTGAGAGTGAGGAAGAAGAGGAAGAAGTGGAACCTGAGGAGAATTTATTAGAAGAATTTTATGATCGAAATTTAGAATTTCAAAATCGTGTTCATAAGTTAGAAGAGCAGACTGAAGAACGGTAGGCGGTCGTGGAACAAAAGGATGCAACAATTCAAGCTTGTGTTACCCGATATGTGATGCTTGAACAGAAGCACTCTTTGGCAGAGTATAAGATGATAAAGCTGGAATCTGAGCTGAAAGAAGAAATAATTGAACGAGTGAGAATGAGTGATGCATGGGTAAAAGCCGTACGACGTGTTGATATTGTGGAAAGAGATGTCTGATCTAAGAAGGCTAAAATAGATGATATGTATTTCTCTTTTTGGACAGCAATTGAGAGAACCCAACATCGAGTTTTGAATTACCCGGTACATTGCGGTCAACCCCAATTTGATATGGATTGAAGATTAATGATTCAGATCATGAAACAGGAGTACGATAAAGCAGTTGAGGGTGGAATATGCCCTATAGAAAGTCAATTTCAACGGCAGTGATGACACCAAATGCTACCCCAAACAAGTCAAAGCCGAGTAGTTTAAGGGAGAGCGGTTGTCATGACTTCCCAACAAGTGAGGAACCCAAATGAAGTTATCACGGGTTAGTTAATTATAAATTCTTGCGAATTCTATACCTTATTAGATACCGGTTCTACCTATTATTTTATATCTCTTGCTTGCGCTCAACGTTTAAATTTGACCCTAGAGAAGTTAGACTTTAACTTATTGGTTGAAACTTCGTTAATAGAAACCTTCATTTTCTCCACTGTTTATAAATCTTGTTGATTCAAATCGACACTTTCACGTTACCTGTCGATCTTATCTCTTTGAAAATACTTGGCTTTGATGTGATTTTAAGAATCGATTGGTTAACTACTCATCATTGCCAAAATTGATTATTTTCGTAAGGTTGTTAGCTTTCATATTCCTAACCAACCTGTTATGCAAATTCAAGCAACCAAACCACTAAAGTTAATCACTGTTATATCAAGCCATAAGTAAAGAGCCCCGAGCCTTTCGCTGGTGACTTCCAAGTCTTGGGATGCACCGAAGCCAGACTTTCCGTAGGCGACGGTGTGAATGACGATGACAAGTTGATAGGTATCAATGTGACGTGTTATCCAAGTCTTGGATGAGGGTGACAGTTTTGAATGATATTTCTATTGTTAATAAATTTCCTGGCGTATTCTTGAAGACTTCTTAGCCTAACCCTAAAGTGTGAAATCGAATTTTGTATTGACCCCAGTACAAAACCTATTTCTAAAACCCTCAAATATTTCTTCAACTAAAATGAATGTAACATGCGCCAAAGGCGTTGGCTCGAGCTATTGAAGATTATGATCATACCATCCAATACCATCCTGGAAAAACGAATGTGGTAGCTAACGCATCGAGTAGAAGATCATATGCGGGTACGAGTGCGATATTGTCAACGCAAAGGCCCATTTTGTATGACTTACAAAGGATAGAGATAGAGTTAAAGACTCCAGGGACCCATATGATGCTGGCGAATATATGAGTAGAATCGACTTTAATCGATAAAGTTAAATATGCTCAAGCTACATACCTGGAGTTGATGCGTATGAGGAAGAAAGTACAAGAAGGTGCTATTTCGGAAGCAAAAATCGATGAAGAAGGAATACTTTGAGTCAACTCCAGACTTTGTGTTCCTAACTATTCTGACTTGAAGTATAAAATCATGATGGAGGCGCACAACACACCGTTTGTAATTCATCTTGGGAGTACCAAAATGTAGCGTGATCTTCGATATACATTTTGGTGGAGCAATATGAAGAGAGAGATAGCGGGGTTTATCTCAAGGTGTCTAACTTGTCAACGAGTCAAGGCGAAACATCAAGTGCCAAAAGGTCCATTGCAACCACTTGAAATTCCAGAATGGAAGTGGGAGCACATTACCATGGATTTTGTTATTAGTCTTCCCAAGGTTTCTCAAGGCATAAATGCGATTTGGGTCATTGTTGATAGATTGACCAAGTCTGCTCATTTCTTACCGATACGAGAAACTTATTCACTTGAACGTCTTGCTAGTATGAACATAAATGAGATTGTAAGATTGCATGGTATGCCAGTATCCATAGTTTTTGATCGAGACCCAAGATTCACTTCAAGATTTTGGGTTAGTTTGTAAAAAGCTATGGGCACGGATTTACGATTTAGTTCGGCATATCATCCTCAAACGGATGGGCAGTTGGAAAGGACCATTCAAACTCTTGAAGATTTATTAAAACTATGTGTCCTTGACTTCAAGGGAAGTTGGGACAAGTTCTTACCATTGGTGGAGTTTTCCTACAATAATAGTTATCAAGCAAGTATTGGCATGGCTCCATTTGAGGCGTTGTATGGAAGAAAGTGTCGTTCTCCAATATGTTGGGATGAGGTGGGTGAAGCAACGTTTTTGGGACCGGATTTGGTACGTATGACTATGGAAAAGATTCAAACGATCCGACAACGTATAAAAACCTCACAAGATCGACAAAAGAGTTATGTTGATCTTCATCGAAAGGACGTGGAATTCAATATTGGAGATCATGTGTTATTACGTGTTGCTCCATGAAAAGGAGTTACGAGATTTGGGAAGAAAGAAAAGCTCAATCCTCGATTCATTAGCCCATTTAAAATTCTCGATCGAGTAGGAACTGTGGCCTATAGACTCGCCTTACCGCCAAGTATGTCTCGTATTCATAACATTTTTCACATATCTATGTTACGTAAATATGTGAAAGACCCGAACAACATTATTGAATTAGAACCAGACGAGATAGAGGAAGAATTAATGTATAAAGAGTTACCTGTTAAAATCTTGGATAAGAAGGATCATATTCTACGCTCCAAGGTTATACCTCAAGTCAAAGTTTTGTGGAGAAACCACGATGTGGAAGAAATGACCTGGGAGTTAGAATCTGAGATGAAGTCAAGATATCCTCACCTCTTTGATATACCAGGTACGTACCCTAATTTCGAGGACGGAATTTCATAAGAAGGGGAGGTTGTAAGACCCCAACTTTTATGAATAAAGCATAATTTTCTCGAAATATATTTTTGAATATTATGGTGTGGATTTGATATAATGTTATAATTGTGGGTAATATTTATAAATTTTACAAAGTAAGCAAGTGGTTATATAATATTCGATTAGTCGGAGAATATTCGTTTTAAACAGGGAACATTCGTATGATGACACAATCATTGGTGGACCCCACAACGGAAGTATTGTCGTAGTTAGAAAACGACATAATTATCTTTTATTAAAAATAATAGCGAAAGTGTTACCGTTAAAACTGTTGAACTACCCAGTAGTAAAAGTACAGTAATACGCGTGGTTGCATAGTAGCACACGGTATTGGTTATTAATGCTTACGTGAGAAGTCACTCAGTTATACTCAATTATTCCTACAGTAATTACTGCATCATATCTCTCATATTATTGATTCAATTATTGTTACAGTATCATCTGCATAATATGTTATATTATTAAATCAATAATTGAGACGGTAAAGTTATTCATATTATTATTTACAATATTGATAATGTCTAGAAGTTCTGTCAAGGAGAGGTTTGGTCACCTAATTGCGCGCCAATAAGAAGAAATCCTTATCGGAAAGCCCCCACTTTCTTGGGAACGACTTAGTTGTTAAATATTGTGAGTTATAATATTAATGATGAATAAGTTCGTGTTGATTAAAGATGAAATTGATAGTTCCATTGTGTGAGAATTATTATTGTTAGTGGAAATCAACATTTATTTCGATATTAATTAATGTCTGGAAGTTATACTGACCAGTCGGGTAATTAATCGGATAAATGAGCAATTAATTGTTATTAATTCACATGATTATAACTATTTGTTCACATGTGTGTACTATTGATTCACATTCTTGTACTATTAGGGGAGCAAGATAGATAATACTTGCATGACTAAGTTAAAAATAGAAGTATAGTTGAATGTGCTATACTGTAATTCGTAGTTTCACATGATTATAACTATTGATTCATATGATTGAACTATTAATTCACATGATTTACTAGTAGGGGAGGTGGTGCAAATTTGATAATACTTGCATGACTAAATTAAAAAAGAAAAAAAAGAGGAAGGTATTATACTATAATATTTCGAGCTCCAAAATATGCAATTATTGAAACTATATTTTTCTATAAATAAAAGCTCATTCTTTCGTCATTTCTCACCAATTCACTAAGTCTCACAAGAGCAATTATTATAAAGAAATTATAGAGAAGGCTACTACATCACTATTCCAGCATCCAGTCTTCTTTTGAGGTAAGGGGTATTATTTTTTTCGTATTCATGAAGAGAGCTTTTGTTATTCAATTCCTTATTATTATATTGGAATAACCTGTCTATGCGAAGTACCGTATACATGGTAAAATTCTTTTGTTATTCCATTCTTTATTATTCTATTGGAATAACCTGTCTGTGCGGTCTATCGCATGCCTGGTGAATTCTGTTGTTATTTCATTCTTTATTATTCTGTTAAAATAACCTGTCTGTGCGGTCTATCGTATGCCTGGTGAATTCTGTTGTTATTTCATTCTTTATTATTCAGTTGGAACATCCTGTCTGTGCGGATTACGCATGACCTGTTTTCATTCTTTATTATTCTATTGGAATATCATGTCTGTGCGTATTACGCATGACCTAGTTCCATTCTTTATTATTATGTTGAAATAACCTGTCTATGCGAAGTACCGCATACATTGTGAAATTCTTCTATTATTTCATTCTTTATTATTCTGGTGGAATAACCTGTCTATACGAAGTACCGCATACATGGTGAAATTGTTCTATTATTTCATTCTTTATTATTCTGTCAGAATAACCTGTCTATGCGGACTACCGCATGCATGGTGAATTCTTCTATTATTTCATTCTTTATTATTCTGTTGGAATAACATGTCTATGTGGATTACCACATGCATGGTGAATGATCCTTCGTATTCATTCATTATTAAATTGTGGAAATGATCTGTCTATATGGATTACCGCTTGGCGGGCGAAAATCTATTTGCAGTTTCATATATTCTCTTATACTCAGTTGGTTAAAGTTTTGGCGTCTATACTCCATGAAATTAGTGGAATATCCTTGATATTTGCGCTTCATCTAGTATCTTTTCATGGAAATAATCTTCTGAGCATTCTTGAATTTTACTCCACAAAGAAGTATCATGTTGACAATTTGGACGTTAATGATTTCTGGATAAATAAAAATTATAAATCTTTAAAATTTATCCTTGAACTTGTTTTATTGAATTATTATGTCATTGTCATCATCCTCATGCTTATATTGTGATGAAAGTCATCTTTGGCTTACGTGCATAGATGGACTTGGTAAGATTATGACCAGGTATTATTCGGTATTGTGACGCCCCCAAACAGGTATACATCACCCATCTTGGGTCGCCAGATACATGGTACAAAATTCAAATAAAAACTTAATTATACAACTGTCGTGTAAAATACGATAAAACAAATGTTGTGAGTTTTAATACAAATATTGTCATCTAGATAATATCCACACTCAATGGAGTCCTAATTATATTTATTGTCACACTATTTAATAGAATAGTGAGGATTACTAATGCTATCATCTGGACCGTCACTCCGTTCCCCGACTAGTTCCGGCTACGTTCTCATTTTCTGAAGAGAACAATGAAGATAATGCAGAATAAATTATCCTTAGCCTTCAACAGTATAACAACTTACAGAATATAATAGACAACAAGTTTTAGATCAACAACTGCAGCGGAATAAGCTATCCATTACAAGAGTCAAGTAGAGCATAAAACCTACTATCTTCTATAATTTAAAAAGATTTTCATCAACTTTATCACTGAGACTCAGCTTAATAAATAAACCACATCATCCCTGCACCACGGCCAAGGATATTCATGTAATCATCAACGGTCATGATTATACAGAATAATCTCTGGTCATAATCATACCAACAACTGTCCACCAATGAACTACATGCCAATGAGGACTTTTATCACATCATTCGTCACATTACGGTCATGACTATACCGAATAATCCCTGGTCATAATCATACCAAGTCCATCTATGCACGTAAGCCAAAGATGACTTTAATCATAATATAAGCATGAGGATGATGACAATGACATAATAATTCAATAAAACAAGTTCAAGGATAAATTTTAAAGGTTTATAATTTAATTTATCCATAAATTAATAATGTCCAAATTGTCAACATGATACTTCTTTGTGGAGTAAAATTTAAGAATGCTCAGAAGAATATTTCCATGAAAAGATACTGGATGAAGCGCAAATATCAAGGATATTCCACTAATTTCAAGGAGAATAGAAGCCAAAACTTTAACCAAATGAGTATCATAGAATATATAAAACTGCAAATGGATTTTCGTTCGCCATGTGGTAATTCACGTAGACAGATCATTTTCACAATTTAATAAGGAATGAATACGAAGGAATATTCACCACGCATGTGGTAATCCACATAGACAGGTTATTCCAACAGAAATAAAGAATAGAATAACAGAAGAATTCACCATGCATGCGATAAATCGCACAGACAGGATATTCCAACAGAATAATAAATAATGGAATCAGGTCATGCGTAAAACGCACCGACAGGATATTCTAACAAAATAATAAAGAATGGAATAACAGAAGAATTTTACCATGTATGCGATAGACCGCATAGACATATTATTCCAACAGAATAATAAATAATGGAACCAGGTCATGCGTAAAATGCACCGACAGGGTTGTAAGACCCCAATTTTTATAAATAAAGATGAATTTTCTATAAATATCATTTTTGAATATTATGGAGTTAATTTGATATAATGTTATAGTTGTGGGTAATATTTATAAATTTTGCAAAGTAAGCAAGTTGTTATAAAATATTCGTTTGGTCGGAGAATATTCTTTTTGTCGAGGAATATTCGTACGACGGCACAATCATTGGTGGACCCCACAACGGAATTATTGTCGGATTGAGAAAACGACAGAATTATCTTTCTATAAAAATAACGGCTGAGGTGTTACCGTTAAAATCGTTAAAACTGTTGAACTACTTGGTAGTAAAAGTACAGTAATACGCGTGGTTGCATAGTAGCACACGGTATTGATTATTGATGCTTACGTGAGAAGTCACTCAGCTATACTCAATTATTGCTATAGTAATTGCTGCATCATATCTCTTAAATTATTGTCATAGTATCGTCTGTATAATATGTTATATTATTAAATCAATAATTGAGACGTTGTGGTAAGTTTGGTTATTTTATGGGGGGCCATATGTCATCATCTAAGAGTCTCTTCGTCAATAGTAATTACCGTCGTCAATAGTAATTACCGTCGTCAATAGTATTTACCTTGGTCAATAGTAATTACCTTCGTCAATAGTATTTACCTTGGTCAATAGTATTTACCTTGGTCAATAGTAATTACCTTCGTCAATAGTATTTACCTTGGTCAATAGTAATTACTTTCGTCAATAGTAGTTGTCCCTTCAATATTACCAAGAGTCATTTGACCCTTCGTTAAGACCAAGAGTCATTTGACCCTTCGTTAAGACCAAGAGCCACCCTCAGTTTTTCTATAAATAGAGGCCTAGGGCTTCATTATTTTTCACGAATTCATTCAAGCTATAGAGAGAGAAAGTATAGAGAGAATAAGAGAGAGAGAGAATAAAAGTATTCTGCTACATCACTTTTCCAATATCCAGTTCTTTTAAGGTAGGGAATATTATTTCTTTTATATTCATGAAGAGAACTTCTGTTATTCCATTTGTTATTATTCTGTTGGAATAACCAGTATACGCGGTCTACCCTATACTTGGTGACATTCTTCTATTATTCTGTTGGAACATCCTGTCTGTGTGTTTTACACCGGACCTGGTTCCGTTTATTATTCTGTTGGAACATCCTGTCTGTGTGTTTTACACCGGACCTGGTTCCGTTTTATTATTATTCTGTTGGAATATCCTGTCTGTGTGTTTTACACCGGACCTGGTTCCATTATTTATTATTCTGTCGGAATATCCTGTCTGTGCGTTTACGCCGGACCTGGTTCCATTATTTATTATTCTATTGGAATAACCTGTCTGTGCGGTCTATCGCATGCATGGTGATTTCTTTTGTTATTCCATTCTTTATTGTACTCAGTTGGTTAAGTTTTGACTTCTATACTCCATGAAATTTGTGGAATATCCTTGATAGTTGCGTTTCATCCAGTATCTTTTCAAGAAAATATTCTTCTAAGCATTCTTGAATTTTACTCCACAATGCAGTATCATGTTGACAATTTGGACGTTGTTAATTCCTGGATAAATTAATTCTTGAACTTGTTTTATTGAATTCTTATATCATTGTCATCATCCTCATGTTTATAAAATGTTGAAAGTCATCTGTGGCCTGTAGTGCATAGATGGACTTGGTATGATTATGACCAGGGATTATTCGGTATAATCATGACCGTAATGTTACAAATGATGTGGTAAAAGTCCTCATTGGCCCGTAGTGCATTGATGGACAGTTGTTGGCATGATCATGACCATTAATGAATATACGAATATCCTTGGCCGTAGTGCAGGGGTGATTCGATGATGTGGATTATTTTATTAAGCTGAGTCTCAGCGATCACAGTGTTGAAAAACCTTTTAAATCATAAAAGATAGTAGAGTTTATTTTCTACTTGACTCTTTTAATGGATTGCTTGTTCCGCTACAGTTAAACTTGATGTCTATTATATTTTATCAGTTTAACATTGTTGAAGGCTAATGATAATTTATTCTGCATTATCTTAGTCATAATATTTCTTACTGGGCTAGTTGAGCTCACCCTTTCTTTCACTGTTCTCTTCAGGAAATGAGAACGTAGCTGGGGCAAGTCGGGGAACGGAGTGATGGTCCGAATGATAGTATTAGTTAGTAGTCCTCACTATTCTATGTAATGGTGTGTTAATAAATGTAATGAGGACTCCTTTTGAGTATGAATACTCTCTAGAAGATAATATTTGTATTCAAACTCACAGTTTATGTTTTGTCGTATTGTACACGACAGTTGTATTAATCAGTTGTATTTGTATTCTGTACTATGTATCTGACGACCCAAGATGGGTGATGTATACCTAATTTTGGGGGCGTCACAGTTGGTATCAGAGCTTAGGGATATGATCCCTGGCTAAGATGTGAGAATAGAACTAGGAGGGGAGAGACGGGGAATTCCTTCGCTAGTATGACATACCTAAGTTTATTTGCATGGTATTTAATTGGTCGGTCATAATATAAGGATAATATATGACATATCAATTAATTTTTATTTTGTGGCAGTATCTGAAAATGGCATCTGAGAATGTTGAGAATAGCAATGGAGCACAGACGACTGTTGATTCACCACATATCAATAATCAGGATAATGTGCATCAGGAAGGTGTCAATCCTCATGCAAACAACAACACTGACCAAATGATGAATGATCAAATGTTCAGAGGCTTTATGCAATTCATGCAACAACAGGTGAAAGCGGCTCCTGTCCACAACGTAGGTGGAAATACTGGAAACTCTCAGGCGGTCACCGCTAAACAGTTTAAGGAGCTGGGACCACCGGAGTTTAAGGGAGAACCCAAACCACTTGTAGCTGAAACATGGATAAAGCAGATCACCAAGATATTTGATGTCTTGGGTTGCTCCGAGGAGCAAAAGGTTCCCTTTGCCGCCTTTATGTTGCGAGGAGAGGCAGATTACTGGTGGGAATCGATAAAGCGTACTCAACCTGCCGCACTGAAGATGTCTTGGGAGAAGTTCCAAGATCTGTTTAACGACAAATACTTTCCCGAGAGTATTCGTCACATGAAGGAGGTGGAGTTCATCAAATTGGAGCAGAATAATATGACCGTGTCGCAGTACGAGGCAAAATTTGCGGAGTTATCCCGGTTTGCGTCCCACCTGGTGGATAATGAAGAAAGAATGACGCGGATGTTTTTAAGAGGTTTGAAGCCGGAGATACGTCAACATCTTGTTTCTCATAAACTGTGTTTGTATTCAGATGTTGTAAATAGGGCTCAGTTGGTGGAGCGCGATAACGAGACAACGCAACCAAAAGAGAGCAGCCGGCAAAATGATAATACCAGTGAGAGCAGTCATCGAAGCGGTGACAACAAGCGTGGAGGGAATCAACAGGCCAGAAATGGTAACCACTTCGGTGGTAATCAGGGCCAAAACAATAAGAATGGACATTTCAAGAAGAGGAGATTCAACAATGATGGAAAGACGTCAGCACCAGCACCTGTCGTTAAGGAAGGAGAACGACCACCTATCATATGTTTCAAATGCGGAGGGGAGGGGCACATCAGTCCAAACTGCGCGATGCCGTCCAAAGCATGTTATAATTGTGGAAGAGAAGGTCATTTAGCCCGATTTTGTCGTTTACCGAAGACAAATTCAGCTAGGATGGAGGCACCAAAAGCCGTCCCAGAAAAGTCAAAACCGGTTGTGCAAGGGAGAGCGTTTGTTGTGAACTCCCAGAGAGCAAGGAACCCGAATGAGGTCATCACGGGTAAGCTTATTATAAACTCTAAAGAAGTTTATACTTTATTTGATACCGGTTCAACCCATTCTTTTATTTCTCCTACTTGCGCTCATCGATTAAATTTGATTCCGGAGAAATTAGACTTTGACTTATCTGTGGAAACTCCGTTGGGAGAAACCTTCATTACCTCCACTGTTTATAAGTCTTGTTTGGTTCAAGTTGGTACCCACACATTACCTATCGATCTGATTTCATTAAAAATACTTGCATTTGACGTGATTCTAGGGATTGATTGGTTAACTACTCATTATGCAAAAATTGATTGTTTTCGTAAGGTTGTTAGCTTTCATATTCCTAATCGACCTATTATGCGAATTCAAGCAACCAAACCATTAAAATCAATCGCTGTCATCTCAAGCCATAAAGCTATTCGTTTATTGAAAAACGGATGTCAAGCTTTCTTAGCTCATGTCACAGATCTAAACAAAAATACGTCAGTTTTGAATGATATTTCTATTGTTAATAAATTCCCTGACGTATTCCCTGAAGAACTTCCTGGCCTACCCCCAGAGCGTGAAATTGAATTTTGTATCGACCTTGAACCCGGTACAAAACCCATTTCCAAAGCCCCATATCGAATGGCTCCTATTGAACTTCAGGAGTTAAAGATCCAACTGCAGGAATTGTTAGACATTGGTTTTATTCGTCCTAGTACTTCTCCTTGGGGTGCTCCTGTTCTGTTCGTGAAGAAGAAAGATGGGAGTATGCGACTTTGTATTGATTATCGGGAGTTGAATCATGTCACCATCAAAAATAGGTACCCATTGCCACGTATTGATGACCTGTTTGACCAGTTGCAAGGAGCACAATTCTTTTCAAAGATCGATCTTCGTTCTGGATATCATCAGCTGAAGGTTAGAACTGAGGATATTCCAAAGACGGCTTTTAGAACTCGGTACGGGCATTATGAATTCCTAGTCATGTCCTTTGGATTGACTAATGCTCCTGCTGCCTTCATGGATATGATGAACCGGGTATTCAAGGAATATTTGGATCACTTTGTGGTCGTCTTTATTGATGACATCCTTATTTATTCCAAAAGCCGTGAAGATCATGAGCAACACTTGAGGCTGGTACTCCAAAAGCTTCGTGAATACAAGCTTTATGCCAAGTTGAAGAAATGCGAGTTCTGGCTGGAGGAGGTAGCATTCCTTGGGCACGTAGTATCAAGTCGTGGAATATCGGTTGACCCGGCAAAGATTGAAGCTATTCAAAGCTGGGAGCAACCTAAATCAGTGACCGAGGTACGTAGCTTTCTTGGTTTAGCTGGTTATTATCGGAGATTCGTGGAAGGATTTTCTCGAATCGCTACTCCATTAACTCAGCTGACTCGGAAAGATACAAAGTTTGGTTGGAGCGAAGAATGTGAGCAGAGTTTTCAAGAACTCAAGAGGAGACTCATTTCAGCACCTGTTCTAACAATACCATCTGGCTCGGAGGGATTTGTCATCTACAGTGATGCTTCGAGCAAAGGGTTGGGATGCGTTCTCATGCAACATGGAAAAGTCATAGCCTATGCATCAAGACAACTCAAGGAATATGAGAGGAATTATCCTACTCATGATCTAGAGTTGGCAGCTGTTGTCTTTGCACTTAAAATTTGGAGGCATTACTTGTATGGGGAGAAAGTGGAGATCTTTACGGATCATAAAAGCCTCAAATATTTCTTCACTCAAAAGGAACTCAACATGCGACAACGACGTTGGCTTGAACTGTTGAAAGATTATGATCATACCATTCAATACCATCCTGGAAAAGCGAACGTGGTAGCTGACGCATTGAGTAGAAGATCATATGCGGGTACAAGTGCAATATTAACAACGCAAAGGCCCATTTTGTGTGACTTGCAAAGGATGGAGATAGAGTTGAAGACTCCAGGGACCCATGTGATGATGGCGAATATACGAGTAGAACCGACTTTAATCGATAAAGTTAAAGCTGCTCAAGCTACAGACCTGGAGCTGATGCGTATGAGGAAGAAAGTGCAAGAAGGTTCTATGCCGGAAGCAAGAATCGATGAAGAAGGAATACTTCGAGTCAACTCCAGACTTTGTGTTCCTAACAACCCTGATTTAAAGTATGAAATCATGATGGAGGCGCACAACACACCGTTTGCAATCCATCCTGGAAGTACCAAAATGTATCATGATCTTCGTCATACATTTTGGTGGAGCAATATGAAGAGAGAGATAGCGTTGTTTATCTCAAGGTGTCTAACTTGTCAACGAGTCAAAGCGGAGCATCAAGTACCAAAAGGTCCATTGCAACCACTTGAAATTCCAGAATGGAAGTGGGAGCACATTACCATGGATTTCGTTACCGGTCTTCCTAGGGTTTCTCAAGGTATTGATGCGATTTGGGTCATTGTTGATAGATTGACCAAGTCTGCTCATTTCTTACCGATACGAGAAACTTATACACTTGAACGTCTTGCTCGTATGTACATAAACGAGATTGTAAGACTGCATGGTATGCCAGTATCCATAGTTTCTGATCGAGACCCAAGATTCACTTCACGATTTTGGGTTAGTTTACAAAAAGCTATGGGCACGGAGTTACGATTTAGTTCAGCATATCATCCTCAGACGGACGGACAATCAGAGAGGACTATTCAAACTCTTGAAGATCTATTAAGACTCTGTGTCTTTGACTTCAAGGGAAGTTGGGACAAGTTCTTACCATTGGTGGAGTTTTCCTACAACAACAGTTATCAAGCAAGTATTGGCATGGCTCCATTCGAAGCATTGTATGGAAGAAAATGTCGTTCTCCAGTATGCTGGGATGAGGTGGGCGAAGCAACGTTGTTGGGACCGGAGTTGGTACGTATGACTACAGAAAAGATTCAAACGATCCGACAACGTATAAAAACCTCACAAGATCGACAAAAGAGTTATGCTGATCTTCATCGAAAGGACGTGGAATTTGATGTAGGAGATCATGTGTTCTTACGTGTTGCTCCATGGAAAGGAGTTACGAGATTTGGAAAGAGAGGAAAGCTAAATCCTCGATTCATCGGTCCATTTTTAATCCTCGATCGAGTAGGAACTGTGGCTTATAGACTCGCTTTACCGCCAAGTATGTCTCGTGTTCATAACGTTTTCCACATATCCATGTTACGCAAATATGTGGAAGACCCGAACCACATTATTGAGTTAGAACCGGACGAAATAGCGGAGGATTTGACGTATGAAGAAGTTCCTGTTCAAATCTTGGATAAGAAGGAACATATTCTACGCTCCAAGGTTATACCTCAAGTTAAAGTTTTGTGGAGAAACCACGATGTTGAGGAAATGACTTGGGAGTTAGAATCAGAAATGAAATCAAGGTATCCTTACCTCTTCGACATACCAGGTACGTACCCTAATTTCGAGGGCGAAATTTCATAAGAAGGGGAGGTTGTAAGACCCCAATTTTTATAAATAAAGATGAATTTTCTATAAATATCATTTTTGAATATTATGGAGTTAATTTGATATAATGTTATAGTTGTGGGTAATATTTATAAATTTTGCAAAGTAAGCAAGTTGTTATAAAATATTCGTTTGGTCGGAGAATATTCTTTTTGTCGAGGAATATTCGTACGACGGCACAATCATTGGTGGACCCCACAACGGAATTATTGTCGGATTGAGAAAACGACAGAATTATCTTTCTATAAAAATAACGGCTGAGGTGTTACCGTTAAAATCGTTAAAACTGTTGAACTACTCGGTAGTAAAAGTACAGTAATACGCGTGGTTGCATAGTAGCACACGGTATTGATTATTGATGCTTACGTGAGAAGTCACTCAGCTATACTCAATTATTGCTACAGTAATTGCTGCATCATATCTCTTAAATTATTGTCATAGTATCATCTGTATAATATGTTATATTATTAAATCAATAATTGAGACGTTGTGGTAAGTTTGGTTATTTTATGGGGGGCCATATGTCATCATCTAAGAGTCTCTTCGTCAATAGTAATTACCGTCGTCAATAGTAATTACCGTCGTCAATAGTATTTACCTTGGTCAATAGTAATTACCTTCGTCAATAGTATTTACCTTGGTCAATAGTATTTACCTTGGTCAATAGTAATTACCTTCGTCAATAGTATTTACCTTGGTCAATAGTAATTACTTTCGTCAATAGTAGTTGTCCCTTCAATATTACCAAGAGTCATTTGACCTTTCGTTAAGACCAAGAGTCATTTGACCCTTCGTTAAGACCAAGAGCCACCCTCAGTTTTTCTATAAATAGAGGCCTAGGGCTTCATTATTTTTCACGAATTCATTCAAGCTATAGAGAGAGAAAGTATAGAGAGAATAAGAGAGAGAGAATAAAAGTATTCTGCTACATCACTTTTCCAATATCCAGTTCTTTTAAGGTAGGGAATATTATTTCTTTTATATTCATGAAGAGAACTTCTGTTATTCCATTTGTTATTATTCTGTTGGAATAACCAGTATACGCGGTCTACCCTATACTTGGTGACATTCTTCTATTATTCTGTTGGAACATCCTGTCTGTGTGTTTTACACCGGACCTGGTTCCGTTTATTATTCTGTTGGAACATCCTGTCTGTGTGTTTTACACCGGACCTGGTTCCGTTTTATTATTATTCTGTTGGAATATCCTGTCTGTGTGTTTTACACCGGACCTGGTTCCATTATTTATTATTCTGTCGGAATATCCTGTCTGTGCGTTTACGCCGGACCTGGTTCCATTATTTATTATTCTATTGGAATAACCTGTCTGTGCGGTCTATCGCATGCATGGTGATTTCTTTTGTTATTCCATTCTTTATTGTACTCAGTTGGTTAAGTTTTGACTTCTATACTCCATGAAATTTGTGGAATATCCTTGATAGTTGCGTTTCATCCAGTATCTTTTCAAGAAAATATTCTTCTAAGCATTCTTGAATTTTACTCCACAATGCAGTATCATGTTGACAATTTGGACGTTGTTAATTCCTGGATAAATTAATTCTTGAACTTGTTTTATTGAATTCTTATATCATTGTCATCATCCTCATGTTTATAAAATGTTGAAAGTCATCTGTGGCCTGTAGTGCATAGATGGACTTGGTATGATTATGACCAGGGATTATTCGGTATAATCATGACCGTAATATTACAAATGATGTGGTAAAAGTCCTCATTGGCCCGTAGTGCATTGATGGACAGTTGTTGGCATGATCATGACCATTAATGAATATACGAATATCCTTGGCCGTAGTGCAGGGGTGATTCGATGATGTGGATTATTTTATTAAGCTGAGTCTCAGCGATCGCAGTGTTGAAAAACCTTTTAAATCATAAAAGATAGTAGAGTTTATTTTCTACTTGACTCTCTTAATGGATTGCTTGTTCCGCTACTGTAAGACCCCGAATTTTATGAAATAAAAGTATTCAATTTTTCTATTCAGTAAATGGTTAAATTGATAAATGTTAAAGTTAAGGGTGATATATAAAATATTCATTATTGTCGGGAAATATTCGTTTGGTCGTGGAATATTCTTTCTGTCGGGGAATATTCGTACGACGGCGCAGCTATTTGTGGGCCCCATAACGAATAACTGTCGGATGAAGAAAATGACAAATTTGAGTTTTTACAAATAACGGCGTAGTTGTTACCGTTAACACTGTTAGAATACCCAGTGGTTAAAATACAGTAATACGCGTTATTGCACAGTAGCACACGGTATTGCATAGTATTTTTGAAATTATTGATTCTTACGTAAGAAGGCACTACTCAATAATTGTTACAGTAATTACTGTTCAATATTTTATTTTATTGATTCAATAATTGCTACGTTGAAATTTTGTATTATTGTTGTTCAATAATTGTTGCTGCACAGTATTTTCTATTATCAGATCAATAATTCATATTATTTGAATAATATTATTAGATAACATTATTGTCAATGTCTAGAAAGTTCTGTCTAAGGAGAGGTTTGGTCATCTAATTGCGCGCCAGTAAGGAAAAATTCTTATTGGAAAGCCCCCTCTTTCCTGGGAACGGCCTGGTTGTCATAAATGTGATTCTATAATATTATTTATGAATAATTAATTATTGATTCATATGATAAGGAAATATTTATTTTATGTGGATATAAACGAGGGATATATTTTTGTGGTTAAAAATGAAGGAGTTAATGTTGAGATTTTTATCCGTATTTTTGTCGGAATGGAGGTATTAAAAATCAGGGTTTTTGAGATATTTTGCGGGGGTTATAATTTTTAATCCGACCGTTGGATCGTGGTAATTTTTGGATATGTTATACATATATAAGTTGAGTATATGCCCACAAATTTTGAACCGTTAAAAATGAACGTATGATTTATTATGAATTTTACGAGATGACTGGTTCAGAAATTGTTGAATTTTCGGAGTTTATCATTTTGGTGGAAAATTCTAGAATTGGTGGGCTCCACTTGTGGTTGGTGAAGAAATGTGCTGAATTATATTTCAAATGTGGTGGGTGGGAATAGTAGCAGGTAAAGTCATCAGGTTGCAGGTCAAACCTACCAAAATTTTCCTATAAATAGAGGGCTAAGTTAGAATTGAAAATCACACCAGAAACATAAGCTTTCTCTCTTTCTCTCTCTATATTATGAAGCATATTTTGTGAGTTTTTAGATACTTGGTGAGTTGCTATTCATCAGTGCAAGTTTCCTTCAGCATCATATCCGATATCCAGTCAGAAGTACTGCTCTTTTGAGGTAAGGGATTGTATGGGATTGTGAGGGATAGTGAGGGATAGTAATAGATTTTATTGTGGAATTTTTATCTTTTGTGTCGGGGTTACTATTCATGAGTTACTATTCACGATTTACTATTCATGAGTTACGAATATTACTCTTGAGGTTAAAACAATATGTTAATCATATTATTTTTATCATCATATATAACATTTTTATAACCCTGATGTTGAAATTCTCTTTCACTGGAGTGTAAAGATGGATAGATTATTGGTATGATCATGACTAGGGTTCTCTTTGGCCTGTAGTGCAAAGTTGAATTGTGACTGGTATGATCATGACCATTGAATTTATAATTGAATATCTTAAGCTTAAGTGCAATGGTGAATTGATCAACATGGTTATAATTATTGTTTATATAAATTCTGAAATGATTATATATTTCTTTGAGATATGAATATATTTGGCCTGTAGTGCAAATATGAATTGTTGATGAATATCTTTGGCATGTAGTGCAAAGATGGCCTGTTGATGAATATCTTTGGCCTGTAGTGCAAAGATGAACTGTTGTTGAATATCTTTGGCCTGTAGTGCAAAGATGGTTTGTTGATGAATATCTTTGGCCCGTAGTGCAAAGATGGATTTGTTAGTATGATTATAAACAGGAACTGTGATTTGGTATAACCATGATCTTTGATGTTTCAGGTAAAGACAGGTGATGAAAATATTCTTCGTCCTGGGTGCGAAGAAAAATTTATAGTCACAATTATGATTATGAGTTATTCATATGATTGTGGAAAGGAACTATTGAGTGATGTTACATGGATAAAACATTGTTGGTGGATTTTTAACATGGAAGAGATAATGGACTTTATGGTCTATTTGACTCTTCTAATGGATTGCATGTTCCGCTGCAACTATGGTTGAAATTTTTATCATTTACCATATGTTCTAAATCTCTGATTTATTATTGATGAAGGCTATTGATAATTTAATTATCTTTAGTCATGATATACTTTACTGAGCTAGTTGTGCTCACCCTTTTGCTTCACATTTCCTTTCAGGTAATAAGAGTGTAGCTGGGTCGAGTGGGGGTAACAAGGGAATAGAACGTTGGTCATCATTTAGTAGTTATATTTGGGGAATCATCTAGGGTGAAGCGAACCCAACGTTGGAAGGGTGTTTTGTTACTATCATACAAGATGTCTAATGACATACAACTTCGTGTCATCATAAGACAGGGTTGTGCTCATCCACTTGCTGAGTATATCTATGGGCACTACCTATATAATCTTGGTGTTTGTTTGAAGTATAATTCTCAATTAGAGACAGTAGAGATAATGATATGTCAAGAGAAGACTCACCATTGAGAAAAATATGATAGTAATCTTCTCGTTTTTCTTTGGGGTCTATTGGGTCAACCAAGGATAATTCTGTGGCCATATGATATCTATCATAACCTAGACGCGTGGCCTCCCATGTACGAAGGTTTCCTTGAGCACTTCCCAAATATTCTAGTTTCTAAAACAGTTTTTGACTATACCCTTATGTAAGGTGTTACTGTGAGGTGCTGTCCACGGTTGGGACATGTGTCACATTTGGTATATATTTGTATTCAAACTCACAGCATATGTGTTGTTGTATTTTGTACGACAATTGTTATAATAGAGTTGTAGTTATTTTCTGTACCATGTATTTGACGACTCAGAATGGGTTGGATGGAATGGACCTATTTTGGGGTTGTCACAGGTGGTATCAGAGCTTAGGGATATGATCTTTGGCGGAGATCGGGGAATATAACTAGGAGGGGAGAGATGAGTAAATCCTTTGCTAGTGTGTCCTACCTAAGCTTATTTGTTGGTCAGTCATAATATCGAGATATTATGTGATATGTTAATTTGTTAAATTAACCCTTGTTTTGAAGCTGTATTCTAGAAAGATATATGAAATACAGAAGATGAGCAATGGAGAAATCATGATGATAAGGAAGATGGAATCTGAAATGAAAGCAAGGTATTCTCAACTCTTTGAAATACCAGGTACGTAAATTTCGGGGACGAAATTTCATAAGGAGGGGAGATTGTAAGACCCCGAATTTTATGAAATAAAAGTATTCAATTTTTCTATTCAGTAAATGGTTAAATTGATAAATGTTAAAGTTAAGGGTGATATATAAAATATTCATTATTGTCGGGGAATATTCGTTTGGTCGTGGAATATTCTTTCTGTCGGGGAATATTCGTACGACGGCGCAGCTATTTGTGGGCCCCATAACGAATAACTGTCGGATGAAGAAAATGACAAATTTGAGTTTTTACAAATAACGGCGTAGTTGTTACCGTTAACACTGTTAGAATACCCAGTGGTTAAAATACAGTAATACGCGTTATTGCACAGTAGCACACGGTATTGCATAGTATTTTTGAAATTATTGATTCTTACGTAAGAAGGCACTACTCAATAATTGTTACAGTAATTACTGTTCAATATTTTATTTTATTGATTCAATAATTGCTACGTTGAAATTTTGTATTATTGTTGTTCAATAATTGTTGCTGCACAGTATTTTCTATTATCAGATCAATAATTCATATTATTTGAATAATATTATTAGATAACATTATTGTCAATGTCTAGAAAGTTCTGTCTAAGGAGAGGTTTGGTCATCTAATTGCGCGCCAGTAAGGAAAAATTCTTATTGGAAAGCCCCCTCTTTCCTGGGAACGGCCTGGTTGTCATAAATGTGATTCTATAATATTATTTATGAATAATTAATTATTGATTCATATGATAAGGAAATATTTATTTTATGTGGATATAAACGAGGGATATATTTTTGTGGTTAAAAATGAAGGAGTTAATGTTGAGATTTTTATCCGTATTTTTGTCGGAATGGAGGTATTAAAAATCAGGGTTTTTGAGATATTTTGCGGGGGTTATAATTTTTAATCCGACCGTTGGATCGTGGTAATTTTTGGATATGTTATACATATATAAGTTGAGTATATGCCCACAAATTTTGAACCGTTAAAAATGAACGTATGATTTATTATGAATTTTACGAGATGACTGGTTCAGAAATTGTTGAATTTTCGGAGTTTATCATTTTGGTGGAAAATTCTAGAATTGGTGGGCTCCACTTGTGGTTGGTGAAGAAATGTGCTGAATTATATTTCAAATGTGGTGGGTGGGAATAGTAGCAGGTAAAGCCATCAGGTTGCAGGTCAAACCTACCAAAATTTTCCTATAAATAGAGGGCTAAGTTAGAATTGAAAATCACACCAGAAACATAAGCTTTCTCTCTTTCTCTCTCTATATTATGAAGCATATTTTGTGAGTTTTTAGATACTTGGTGAGTTGCTATTCATCAGTGCAAGTTTCTTTCAGCATCATATCCGATATCCAGTCAGAAGTACTGCTCTTTTGAGGTAAGGGATTGTATGGGATTGTGAGGGATAGTGAGGGATAGTAATGGATTTTATTGTGGAATTTTTATCTTTTGTGTCGGGGTTACTATTCATGAGTTACTATTCACGATTTACTATTCATGAGTTACGAATATTACTCTTGAGGTTAAAACAATATGTTAATCATATTATTTTTATCATCATATATAACATTTTTATAACCCTGATGTTGAAATTCTCTTTCACTGGAGTGTAAAGATGGATAGATTATTGGTATGATCATGACTAGGGTTCTCTTTGGCCTGTAGTGCAAAGTTGAATTGTGACTGGTATGATCATGACCATTGAATTTATAATTGAATATCTTAAGCTTAAGTGCAATGGTGAATTGATCAACATGGTTATAATTATTGTTTATATAAATTCTGAAATGATTATATATTTCTTTGAGATATGAATATATTTGGCCTGTAGTGCAAATATGAATTGTTGATGAATATCTTTGGCATGTAGTGCAAAGATGGCCTGTTGATGAATATCTTTGGCCTGTAGTGCAAAGATGAACTGTTGTTGAATATCTTTGGCCTGTAGTGCAAAGATGGTTTGTTGATGAATATCTTTGGCCCGTAGTGCAAAGATGGATTTGTTAGTATGATTATAAACAGGAACTGTGATTTGGTATAACCATGATCTTTGATGTTTCAGGTAAAGACAGGTGATGAAAATATTCTTCGTCCTGGGTGCGAAGAAAAATTTATAGTCACAATTATGATTATGAGTTATTCATATGATTGTGGAAAGGAACTATTGAGTGATGTTACATGGATAAAACATTGTTGGTGGATTTTTAACATGGAAGAGATAATGGACTTTATGGTCTATTTGACTCTTCTAATGGATTGCATGTTCCGCTGCAACTATGGTTGAAATTTTTATCATTTACCATATGTTCTAAATCTCTGATTTATTATTGATGAAGGCTATTGATAATTTAATTATCTTTAGTCATGATATACTTTACTGAGCTAGTTGTGCTCACCCTTTTGCTTCACATTTCCTTTCAGGTAATAAGAGTGTAGCTGGGTCGAGTGGGGGTAACAAGGGAATAGAACGTTGGTCATCATTTAGTAGTTATATTTGGGGAATCATCTAGGGTGAAGCGAACCCAACGTTGGAAGGGTGTTTTGTTACTATCATACAAGATGTCTAATGACATACAACTTCGTGTCATCATAAGACAGGGTTGTGCTCATCCACTTGCTGAGTATATCTATGGGCACTACCTATATAATCTTGGTGTTTGTTTGAAGTATAATTCTCAATTAGAGACAGTAGAGATAATGATATGTCAAGAGAAGACTCACCATTGGGAAAAATATGATAGTAATCTTCTCGTTTTTCTTTGGGGTCTATTGGGTCAACCAA
Organism: Panax notoginseng; assembly: GCA_016801055.1. Lineage (NCBI taxonomy): Eukaryota > Viridiplantae > Streptophyta > Magnoliopsida > Apiales > Araliaceae > Panax > Panax notoginseng. Next base: position 14,579,840 of record CM029015.1, read on the forward strand.
GGATAATTCTGTGGCCATATGATATCTATCATAACCTAGACGCGTGGCCTCCCATGTACGAAGGTTTCCTTGAGCACTTCCCAAATATTCTAGTTTCTAAAACAGTTTTTGACTATACCCTTATGTAAGGTGTTACTGTGAGGTGCTGTCCACGGTTGGGACATGTGTCACATTTGGTATATATTTGTATTCAAACTCACAGCATATGTGTTGTTGTATTTTGTACGACAATTGTTGTAATAGAGTTGTAGTTATTTTCTGTACCATGTATTTGACGACTCAGAATGGGTTGGATGGAATGGACCTATTTTGGGGTTGTCACAGCTACAGTTAAACTTGATGTCTATTATATTTTATCAGTTTAACATGGTTGAAGGCTAATGATAATTTATTCTGCATTATCTTAGTCATAATATTTCTTACTGGGCTAGTTGAGCTCACCCTTTCTTTCACTATTCTCTTCAGGAAATGAGAACGTAGCTGGGGCAAGTCGGGGAACGGAGTGATGGTCCGAATGATAGTATTAGTTAGTAGTCCTCACTATTCTATGTAATGGTGTGTTAATAAATGTAATGAGGACTCCTTTTGAGTATGAATACTCTCTAGAAGATAATATTTGTATTCAAACTCACAGTTTATGTTTTGTCGTATTGTACACGACAGTTGTATTAATCAGTTGTATTTGTATTCTGTACTATGTATCTGACGACCCAAGATGGGTGATGTATACCTAATTTTGGGGGCGTCACAAGGATATTCCAACAGAATAATAAAGAATGGAACCAGTTCATGCGTAATCCGCACAGACAGGATATTCCAACAGAATAATAAAGAATGGAATGACAGAAGAATTTCACCATGTATGTGGTACTTCGCATAGACAGATTATTCCAACAGAATAATAAGGAATGAAATAACAATAACTCTCTTCATGAATACGAAAGAAATAATACCCCTTACCTTAGAAAGAAACTGGATACTGGAGTAGAAAGGTAGTAGACTTCTCTTATTCTTTATCTCTATAATAATTGCTCTATAGCTATAGTGAATTGGTGAGAAATGAAGGAAGAATGAGCTTCTGTTTATAGGAAAATATAGTTTCGATAATTGCAGGTTTTAGGGCTCGAAATATTACAGTATAATACATTCCTCTCTTTTTTCATTTTTAATTTAGTCCTGCAAGTATTATCAAACTTGCACCACCTCCCCTAATAGTAAATAATGTGATTCAATAGTAAATCATGTGAACAAATAGTTCTAGACATGTAAAAATACGAATTACAGTATAGTACCTCCATACATACCTCCTTTTTTAACTTAGTCATGCAAGTACTATCAATCTTACACCAACTTCCCTAATAGTAAATGAATGTGAATCAATAGTACACACATGTGAACAAATAGTTATAATCATGTGAATTAATAGCAATTAATTGCTCATTTATCCGGTTAATTACCCGATTGGTCAATATAACCTCCAGACATCAATTATTATCGAAATAAATATCGATTTTCACTAGCACTAATAATTCCAACACAATGGAACTATCAATTTCATCTTTAATCAAGACAAACTTATTCATCATTAATATTATAATTCACAATATTTAACAACTAGGTCGTTCCCAGGAAAGAGGGGTGATGAGTGAGTTTTATACTCATAACTGAGTGCGTTTGAGCTTAATCTTTTGGTTGTTTTTATGTGTTTGTGTCTACTCATGCATTTTTTTTATGTTGTTTTGTAAGAATTCGGATAAAAGTTACTTGGATCGACGTTTGGGGTGGCTAGATTCGTGTTTTCGGCTTGCCATTTATACAGTAGTCACTTCAGAGCCAAATTGGATTTGTAACCTATAAATACATGATGTAAGGCATAAAATAAAGAGAGATTACATAGATTAGATTAGAGATACACTCCATTATATTAGAACATAAACCCTAGTTCTTATTAGTTTTGGAGATTGAAGCAACTTGGAGACCATTAAAGAAAAAGAGCAGGAGCTTGAGGAAGATAGAGATTTGCTAACAACAGATTTATTCTTTTATCTAATCTTACTTTTATCTCTTAATGTCTATTCAGTTGTGAATTCTTAGTTTTAATTCATTAATTATGAACTAACTCTTTATTTAAGATTTCAATTGAACATTTTATGTCTATAAATTAGTTATTCAATTTATTCCAATTATTTGTGTCAAAGTGAATTGTTTATCTTGCCATATGCTCATTGACTAATTATTTGATCAGTAATTACCTTGTTTGTAAGACCCCGAATTATTAATAAATGAAATTTAATTTTCCTCTATTTATTATTTTGAAATAGTAAGGGTTGATTTGATTAATGTGGTTAGTTATGGGTAAAATGCACAAATATTTTAAATAAGCAGGTGGTTATAAAATATTCATTTTTGTCGGGAAATATTCGTTTGGTCGTGGAATATTCTTGCTGTCGGGGAATATTCGTACGACGGCGCAGTCTTTTGTGGGCCCCATAACGGAAAACGATTGGATGAAAAAAATGACAAGTATAAGTTGTTTATAATTAACGGCGCAGTTATTACCGTTAATACTGTTGGAATACCTGGTGGTTAAAACACAGTAATACGCGTTGTTGCACAGTAGCACACGGTATTGCACCAATTATTGATTCTTACGTAAGAATGCACTACGCAATAATTGTTACAGTAATTACTGTTCAGTATTTTATTTTATTGATTCAATAATTGCTGCGTTGATATTTTATATTACTGTTGTTTCAATAGTTGTCACAACACAGTATTTTCTATTATCGAAGTAATAATTCATATTATCTGAATAATATTATTAGAAAACATTATTGGCAATGTCTAGAAAGTTCTGTCTAAGGAGAGGTTTGGTCACCTAATTGCGCGCCAGTAAGGAGAAATTCTTATTGGAAAGTCCCCTCTTTCCTGGGAACGGCCTGGTTGCCAGTACAGTGATTCTGTAATATTATTTGTGAATAATTAATTATTGATTTATATGATGAGGAAAATATTAATTTTATGTGGATATAGATGGAGAAAATTTTTAAAGTGACAATTGGTGAAAAATGATATTTTATCTTTTCTGATAAAATAATTTATTATTATATTTTAATAATATAATAATGATGATATTTTTACAATGAATGTGGGATATATGAGTATATGAGGAGGAAGAATATTTTTGTTGCATTAAATGATTAACACATGTTTTGTGTGTCGGTGGACCCCATTTCTTGACTGAAATTTGATTATAGCCTGTAAAATCACCCGTTTATGGATTTCGGTCAATTTTTGTTTGGAATTTGGAAAAACTTCCTTCTGCAAAGTTGTAGATAATTGAATTTCCTATGAAAGCTCGAGAAATTTGAATTTTCTGATAAAAGGGCTATTTATTATGAATTATTGAAGTTCCGTAGTTCCGAAATAGTTAATTTTTGGAAGTTTTAATTATTTTAAATAATAAAAACGTTTTTTTGTTTGTTTTGTGGGCTACAACATGTGCATAATGAGCTGAGTTCAGATCTTAGGTGTGCGTAGGAATTTATATATAATATATTAATATTATATTAAATTTTCTGCTTTGGTGTTCTAAACATTTTCCTATAAATAGGGTGCTTAGGTTAGAATTGAAAATCACACCAAAAACTACAGATTTCTCTCTCTTTCTCTTTCTATATATTGAGCGTATTCTTGTGAGTATTTTAATACTTTGAGTGTTGCTATACGGTGTAAGTTCAAGTCATAATTTATATCCGGTGTTTCAACTAGAAGTACTGTCTTTACAAGGTAAGGGATGTTATTTTCTTCTCAAATGATATTATTTCTTCAATATCATTATGCTGAAATATTGGTTGGAATTTTTTATCAAATTTGAAACTTTTTCATGTCGGGGTTACTATTCATGAGTTACTATTCATGAGTTACTATTCACGAGTTACTATTCACGAGTACTATTCACGAAGCGTGATGATGTTTTTTGTGAAATTTTTATCTTTTGGTGTCGGAGTTACTATTCACGTATATGGCACTATTCACGTATACGGCACTATTCACGAATACGACATTATTCACCGAAAAATTAAATTTTCGTTTTTCGTCCAAAATATCTATTATGGATACTAGCTTTGATTGTATCCATGTTTTGATCATTCTTGAATTTTACTCCACTATGATTATTTATGAGATATTTTTGGACATGAAATAGCTGATATACGAATCCTTAATATTTATTATTTTGTTTTACTGGATTCGTTTCATTTAAAATATTTTTCATCATCCTCCGTCCTAAATGATGATATAATTGAATATCTTTGGCCTGTAGTGCAAAGATGAATGATTTTTGATGAATATCTTTGGCCCGTAGTGCAAAGATGAACAGGTGTTTAGATGAACATGACCAACTGATGAATATCTTTGGCCTGTAGTGCAAAGATGAATATTTAATTCCAGATATATATTGATTGATGTTACAGGGATAAAATATCGACGATGAGCTTTTAAATTCATATATAGAAGATAGTAGTTTGCATTCTCTACTTAACTCTTCTAATGAATTATTATTTCCGCTGCGAATATTGATTTAAAACTTATTGTCTATTGTATTATATTAGATTTTTTCCTGTTGAAGACTAACGATAATTTGTTCTGTATTATCTTAGTCATAATGTTCTTTACTGGGCTAGTTGAGCTCACCCTTTTCCTTTTTGTTCTATTTTTCTTCTCAGGAGGCGAGAATGTAGCGAGTACGAGTCGGGGTATGGAATGATGGTTCTAGAGAGAGTTATTTAGTAGTCCTCACCATTTGTTTTTGTAAAATAATGTATCAATAATTATAATGAGGATTTATTTACATATGGATATTGTCTAGATGGCAATATCTGTATTTAAACTCACAGTTTTTATGTTGTAATAATAAAGTTGTAGTTGTTTCTGTACCATGTATTTGACGACTCAGAATGGGTGTTGTATACCTATTTTGGGGGCGTCACAGTTGGTATCAGAGCTTAGGGATATGATCTCTGGCGGAGATCGGGGAATAGAACTAAGAGGGGAGAGACGAGTAAATCCTTCGCTAGTGTGTCCTACCTAAGCTTATTTGTTGGTCGGTTATAATATAGGGGTATTATGTGATTTGTTAAATTGTTTAATTAACCCTTGTTTTATGGCAGTATTGAGAATGTCGACTGAGAATGTTAACAATGGAGTAAATGAAACCGTGGAGACGCCTGTACTCACCAACGAGGAGAACGTGAAACAGGCTGACAATGTTCCTCCTGTGAACAACACCAATAAGCAGACGATGAACGACGGGATGTTTAGAAGCTTTTTGCAGTTCATGCAAAACCAGACGAGGGAGACTCGTGTACAGAATATGGGTGGAAATGATAGCAACGCGCGGCTTGTCACGGCCAAGCAGTTCAAAGAGTTGGGACCACCAGAATTTAAGGGAAAGCCGGATCCGATCATGGCGGAAACGTGGATCAAGCAAATTACCAAGATATTCGATGTCTTGGGATGCACGGAGGAACAGAAGGTTCCATTTGCCACCTTTATGTTCCGTGGAGAGGCAGACTACTGGTGGGAGTCTGTGAAACGGACCCATCCTGCCGCACTCAGCATGTCTTGGGAAACGTTTCAGAAACTTTTCTACGAAAAATACTTTCCTGAAAGTATTCGCCATATGAAGGAGGTAGAGTTTATTAGAATAGAACAAAACAACATGACGGTGTCCCAATACGAGGCGAAGTTCGCAGAGTTATCCAGGTTTTCACCTCATTTGGTAGAGAATGAGGATCGAATGACGAGGATGTTTCTGAGAGGTTTAAATCCCGAGATTCGGCAATATCTTATCTCTGATAAATTTGCTTTATATTCAGATGTTGTCAACAGGGCTCAATTATTAGAGCGAGATAGTGAGTATGTTCAACCAAGGGACCGCAATCAGGGTCATACCGGTGGCAGCAGTCATCGGAGCAATAAAAACCAGCAAGGAGGAAAATATTCAGACAAAAGCGGTAACCACTCTGGTGGTAATCGTGGCCATAAAAGTAGAAGAAGCGAGTCGGGGGGAGATTTTAAAAAGAGGAGATTCAACAATGACACTATGAAGACGTCGGCACCAGCAGCGACTGGTTTTAAGGGAGGAGAACGACCACCGGTCATATGCTATAAGTGCGGAAAAGAAGGACATATCAGCCCAAACTGCCCACAACAGTTTAAGGTATGTTATAACTGTGGAAAGAAAGGACATATCGCTCGAGATTGCACTGTAGCGAAACCAAGTCCAGCGGGGATGGTGACTCAAAAGGCTGTCTGTAACAACCCCAAAATAGGTCCATTCCACCCAACCCATTCTGAGTCGTCAAATACATGGTACAGAAAACAACTACAACTTTATTACAACAATTGTCGTGCAAAATACAACAACACATATGCTGTGAGTTTGGATACAAATATATACCAAATGTGACTCATGTTCCAATCGTGGACATCACCTCACAATGACACCTTACATAAAGGTATAGTCAAAAACTGTTTTAGAAATTAGAATCTTTGGAAAGTGCTCAAGGAAACCTTCGTACATGGGAGGCCATGCGTCTAGGTTATGATAGATATCATATGGCCACAGAATTATTCTTGGTTGACCCAATAGACCCCAAAGAAAAACAAGAAGATTACTATCATATTCTTCCCAATGGTGAGTCTTCTCTTGACTTATCATTATCTCCACTGTCTCTAATTGAGAATTATACTTTAAACAAACACCAAGATTATATAGGTAGTGCTCGTATATATACTCAGCAAGTGGATGAGCACATCCCTGTCTTATGATGACACGAGGTTGTATGTCGTCAGACATCTTGTATGATAGTGGCAAACCACCCTTCCAACGTTGGGTACACCTTACCCTATTGGATTCACCAAATATAACTACTAAATGAACTTTTCTATACTGCTTCGGGAGAACATCCACAGCTAGAGACCACTGTTCTATTTCCCCGTTACCCTCGCTCGACCCAGCTACACTCTTATTACCTGAAAGGAATTGTGAAGCAAAAGGGTGAGCACAACTAGCCCAGTAAAGAATATCATGACTAAAGATAATTAAATTATCAGTAGCCTTCATCAATAATAAATCAGAGATTTAGAACATATGGTAAATGATAAAAATTTCAACCATAGTTGCAGCGGAACGAGCAATCCATTAGAAGAGTCAAATAGACTATAAAGTCTATTATCTTCTCCATGTTAAAAATCCATCAACAATGTTTTATCCCTGTAACATCAATCAACAGTTCCTTTCCACAATCATATGAATAACTCATAATCATAATTGTGATTCTAAATTTTTCTTCGCACCCAGGACGAAGAATATTTTCATCACATGTCTTTACCTGAAACATCAAAGATCATGGTTATACCAAATCACAGTTCCTGTTCATAATCATACTAATAAATCCATCTTTGCACTACGACCAAAGATATTCAACAACAGTTTATCTTTGCACTACGGGCCAAAGATATTCATCAACAGACCATCTTTGCACTACAGGCCAAAGATATTCATCTACAATTCATCTTTGCACTACAGGCCAAAGATATTCCTCAACCGTTCATCTTTGCATTACTGGCCAAAGATATTCAACAATAGGTCATCTTTGCACTACGGGCCAAAGATATTCATCTACAATTCATCTTTGCACTACAGGCCAAAGATATTCCTCAACAATTCATATTTGCACTACATGCCAAATATATTAATACCTCAAAGAATATATAATCATTTAAGAATTTATATAAACAATAATTATAACCATGTTGATCATTTCACCTTTGCACTTAAGCTAAAGATATTCAATTATAAATTCAATGGTCATGATCATACCAGTCAACAATTCAACTTTGCACTACTGGCCAAAGAGAACCCATAGTCATGATCATACCAAAAATCTACCCATCTTTACACTCAAGTCAAAGAGAAATATCATCATTAGGGTTATAAAAATGTTATATATGATAATAAAATCAATATAATCAACATATCGATTTAATCTCAAGAGTAATATTCATAAATCAACTATAATTTGGTTAGAAAAAGAAACCAATTTTGTCGTGAATAGTAACTCGTGAATAGTACCTCATGAATAGTACCTCATGAATAGTAACTCGTGAATAGTAACTCGTGAATAGTAACTCGTGAATAGTAATCCCGACACAAAAAGGTAGAAATTCCACAATATAATACATACCAATATTTCGGTATAATGATATTGAAAGAATAATATTTCTTAAGCTTATAAACAATTTATTTTAATTGTTTGCACTTTATTAAATAATGCATTTAATCATTCAAAAATACCAAACTCATAAGATTTCATCACCAATAATCAAAACCCTCATCAAAAATTTGCATATACCTCATATATAGGATTCTCAAGCCATAAAATCCTATTTTCCAATTTTCTTACTTCACATAACATATTTAATTTATTTTCTCATAACTTGTCCATTTTCATGAAAAATACCAAATCAGTTCCAAAAATATTTCTTTTCTGGGATTTATCAGAATATAGTCCCATATTGAACATATATTTTTCTCAGAATTTTTAAAAGTCATTTACTATTTTTCATATGGTCAAAACAGCCGAATATTTAGACATTTATCAAAAATTGTACTTTTGTCCAAAAATTCTGAAATTAACAGAGTATACTTCCATCATATACATGTACTCCCAATAAAAATTTCATCAATTTTGGAGTTAACCACAAGAAATTATAAGCTGTTACTTTTAAATTAGTCTTTTCTCATAAAATTCATAACTCTCAATCTATACATCCAAAAATCACCATTTTTGGACACAATCAAGAAAACTCATCAAAATATCATTTCAAATTTTTCCAGGATTTTTGAAGATCAGAAAAATTACGAAACTGAAAATCATAACAACCCTTAAAATCCCTTAATATCCCTTACTATCCCTTACCTCAAAAGAGCAGTACTTCTGACTGGATATCGGATATGATGCTGAAGGAAACTTGCACTGATGAATAGAAACTCACAGAGTATCTAAATACTCACAAAATACACTCAATAATCTAGAGAGAGAAAGAGAGAAAACTTATGTTTTTGGTGTGATTTTCAATTCTAACTTAGCCCTCTATTTATAGAAAAATTTTGGTAGGTTTGACCTGCAACCTGATGGCTTTACCTGCTACTATTCCCACCCACCACATTTGAAATATAATTCAGCACATTTCTTCACCAACCACAAGTGGGGCCCACCAATTCTAGAATTTTCCATCAAAATGATAAACTCCGAAAATTCAATAATTTCTGAACCAGTCATCTTGTAAAATTCGTAATAAATCATACGTTCATTTTTAACGGTTCAAAATTTGTGGACATATACTCAACTTATATATGTATAACATATCCAAAAATTACCACGATCCAACGGTCGGATTAAAAATTATAACCCCCGCAAAATATTTCAAAAACCCTAATTTTTAATACCTCCATTCTGACAAAAATACTGATAAAAATCTCAACATTAACTCCTTTATTTTTAACCATAAAAATATATCCCTCGTTTATATCCACATAAAATAAATATTTCCTTATCATATGAATCAATAATTAATTATTCACAAATAATATTACAAAATCACATTTATGACAACCAGGCCATTCCCAGGAAAGAGGGGGCTTTCCAATAAGGATTTCTCCTTACTGGCGCGCAATTAGATGACCAAACCTCTCCTTAGACAGAACTTTCTAAACATTGCCAATAATGCTATCTAATAATACTATTCAAATAATATGAATTATTGATCTGATAATAGGAAATACTGTGCAGCAACAATTATTGAACAACAATAATACAAAATTTCAACGTAGCAATTATTGAATCAATAAAATAAAATATTGAACAGTAATTACTGTAACAATTATTGAGTAGTGCCTTCTTACGTAAGAATTAATAATTTCAAAAATACTGTGCAATACCGTGTGCTACTGTGCAATAACGCGTATTACTGTATTTTAATCACCGGGTATTCCAACAGTGTTAACGGTAACAACTACACCGTTATTTGTAAAAACTCAAATTTGTCGTTTTTCTTCACCCGACAGTTATTCGTTATGGGGCCCACAAATAGCTGCGCCGTCGTACGAATATTCTCCGACAGAAAGAATATTCCACGACCAAACGAATATTCCCCGACAACAATGATTATTTTATAACCACTTGCTTATTTTGAAAAATTTTCACATTTCATCCATAACTTTAACTTTTTATCAATTTAACCATTTACTGAATTGTAATTATAAGAAAAATTGAATACTTTTATTTCATAAAATTCGGGGTCTTACACTGTCCCAGAAAAGTCAAAGTCAACGATTCCTGGAAGAGCGTTTGTCGTGACTGGTCAACATGCGAGGAACCCAAACGAGGTGATCACGGGTAAGCTAATCATAAATTCATGCGAAGTTTATACATTACTTGATACCGGTGCTACCCATTCATTAATTTCTCCTGCTTGTGCTCAACGTTTAAACTTGATTCTGGAGAAATTAGACTTTGACCTATCTGTGGAAACTTCGTTAGGAGAAACTTTCATCACATCCATTGTTTATAAATCTTGTTTGATCCAAGTTGGCACCATCACATTACCCGTTGACCTTATCTCTTTAAAGATACTTGCTTTTGATGTGATTTTAGGGATTGATTGGTTAACTACTCATCATGCCAAAATTGATTATTTCCGTAAAGTTGTTAGTTTTCATATTCCTAATCAACCTGTTGTGCGAATTCAAGCAACTAAACCATTAAAATCAATCACTGTCATATCAAGTCATAAAGCTATTCGTTTATTGAAAAACGGATGTCAAGCTTTCTTAGCCCATGTTATGGATTTGAATAAAGACACGTCAGCTTTGAATAATATTCCTGTTGTTAGTGACTTTCCTGACGTATTTCCTGAAGAACTTCCCGGTCTACCCCCAGAACGTGAAGTTGAATTCTTTATTGACCTTGAACCTGGTACAAAGCCCATTTCTAAAACCCCATATCGAATGGCTCCTATTGAACTCCAGAAGTTAAAGGTCCAACTACAGGAGTTGTTGGACATCGGTTTCATTCGTCCTAGTACATCTCCTTGGGGTGCTCCTGTTTTATTTGTAAAGAAGAAAGACGGGAGTATGCGACTTTGTATTGACTATCAGGAATTGAACCATGTCACTATCAAGAATAGGTATCCGCTACCTCGTATTGATGATCTGTTTTACCAGTTGCAAGGAGCACAATTCTTTTCAAAAATTGATCTTCGTTCTGGATATCATCAGCTGAAGGTTAAAACTGAGGATATTCCAAAGACTGCTTTCAGAATTCGGTATGGGCATTATGAATTCTTAGTCATGTCTTTTGGATTGACTAATGCTTCTGCTGCTTTCATGGATATGATGAACCGAGTATTCAAGGAATATTTGGATCAGTTCGTTGTTGTATTTATTGATGACATCCTCATCTATTCCAAAAGCCGTGAAGATCATGAGCGCCATTTGAAGCTGGTACTGCAAAGGCTTCGTGATAACAAGCTATATGCCAAGCTGAAGAAATGCGAGTTCTGGCTTGAGGAAGTAGCATTCCTTGGGCACATGGTGTCAAAACATGGAGTGTCTGTTGACCCGGTGAAGATTGAAGCAATACAAAGTTGGGAGCAACCAAAGACGGTGACCGAAGTACGTAGCTTTTTGGGCTTAGCTGGTTATTATCGGAGATTTGTGGAAGGATTTTCTAGTCAGCTGACTCGTAAAGATACAAAATTCATATGGAGTGAGGAATGCGAGAAGAGTTTCCAAGATCTCAAGAGGAGACTCATTTCGGCACCTATTTTGACAATACCATCTGGTTCGGATGGATTTGTTATCTACAGTGATGCTTCAGGCAAAGGGTTAGGATGTGTTCTCATGCAACGTGGAAAAGTCATAGCCTATGCCTCGCGACAACTTAAAGAATATGAGAGGAATTATCCTACTCATGATCTAGAGTTGGCAGCAGTCGCTTTCGCTCTAAAGATCTGGAGGCACTATCTTTATGGGGAGAAAGTGGAGATATATTCAGACCATAAAAGCCTCAAATATTTCTTCACTCAAAAAGAACTCAACATGCGGCAACGACGTTGGCTCGAGCTGTTGAAAGATTACGACCACACTATTCAATACCATCCTGGAAAAGCAAACGTAGTAGCTGACGCATTGAGTAGAAGATCATATGCAGGAACGAGTGCGATGGTGTCAAATATACGTATAGAACCAACTTTAATCGAGAAAGTTAAAATTGCTCAAGCCACAGACCCGGAGCTGATGCGTATGAAGAAGAAAGTGCAAGAAAGTGCTATTCCAGAAGCAAGAATCGATAAAGAAGGAATACTTCGAGTCCACTCCAGACTTTGTGTTCCTTACGATTCTGACTTGAAGCATAGAATCATGATGGAGGCACACAACACACCGTTTGTAATCCATCCTGGAAGTACCAAAATGTATCGTGATCTTCGACATACCTTTTGGTGGAACAATATGAAGAGAGAGATTGCAAAGTTTATCTCTATGTGTTTAACTTGTCAACGTGTAAAGGCAGAGCATCAAGTGCCTAAGGGTCCATTGCAATCACTTGAGATTCCAAAATGGAAGTGGGAACACATTACCATAGATTTCGTTACGGGTCTTCCCACGGTTTCTCAAGGCATAAATGCGATTTGGGTTATTGTTGATAGATTAACCAAGTATGCCCATTTCTTGCCGATACGGGAGACTTATTCCCTTGAACGTCTTGCTCATATGTACGTAGATGAGATTGTGAGATTGCATGGCATGCCAGTATCCATAGTTTCGGATCGTGACCCAAGATTCACTTCAAGATTTTGGGTTAGCTTGCAAAAAGCTATGGGGACGGATTTACGATTTAGTTCGGCATACCATCCTCAAACGGACGGACAATCAGAGAGGACTATTCAAACTCTTGAAGATCTATTAAGACTCTATTTCCTAGACTTCAAAGGTAGTTGGGATAAGTATTTACCATTGGTGGAATTCTCCTACAACAACAGTTATCAGGCAAGTATAGGTGTGGCTCCATTTGAAGCATTGTATGGGCGAAAGTGTCGCTCTCTAATATGTTGGGATGAGGTGGGTGAAGCAACATTGTTGAGACCTGAGTTGGTACGTATGACTACAGAAAAGATCCAAATGATTCGACAACGTATACAAACGGCACACGATCGACAAAAGAGTTATGCGGATCTTCATCGAAATGATGTGGAATTTAGTATTGGGGATTATGTATTATTATGTGTGGCTCTATGGAAGGGAGTTACAAGATTCGGAAAGAGAGAAAAGCTCAATCCATGATTTATTGGTCCATTTCAGATTCTTGATCGAGTAGGAAATGTGGCCTATAGACTCGCGTTACCTCCAAGTATGTCTCGTGTTCATAATGTTTTTCACGTATCCGTGCTTCGTAAATATGTGAAAGACCCGAACCATGTTATTGAGTTAGAACCGGACGAGATAGCCGAAGACTTAACGTATGAAGAGGTACCTGTCAAAATCTTGGATAGGAAGGAGTATGTCCTACGCACGAAGGTCATACCACAAGTTAAGGTTTTGTGGATGAATCATGCTATTGAAGAAATGACCTGGGAGTTGAAAACGGAAATGAAAGCGAGGCATCCTCATCTTTTCGAAACACCAGGTACGTACGTCAATTTCGAGGACGAAATTTCATAAGGAGAGGAGGTTGTAAGACCCCGAATTATTAATAAATAAAATTTAATTTTCCTCTATTTATTATTTTGAAATAGTAAGGGTTGATTTGATTAATGTGGTTAGTTATGGGTAAAATGCGCAAATATTTTAAATAAGCAGGTGGTTATAAAATATTCATTTTTGTCGGGGAATATTCGTTTGGTCGTGGAATATTCTTGTTGTCGGAGAATATTCGTACGACGGCGCAGTCTTTTGTGGGCTCCATAACGGAAAGCGATTGGATGAAAAAAATGACAAGTATAAGTTGTTTATAAATAACAGCGCAGTTGTTACCGTTAATACTGTTGGAATACCTGGTGGTTAAAACACAGTAATACGCGTTGTTGCACAGTAGCACACGGTATTGCACCAATTATTGATTCTTACGTAAGAAGGCACTACGCATTAATTGTTACAGTAATTACTGTTCAGTATTTTATTTTATTGATTCAATAATTGCTGCGTTGATATTTTATATTACTGTTGTTTCAATAGTTGTCACTACACAGTATTTTTCATTATCGAAGTAATAATTCATATTATCTGAATAATATTATTAGAAAATATTATTGGCAATGTCTAGAAAGTTCTGTCTAAGGAGAGGTTTGGTCACCTAATTGCGCGCCAGTAAGGAGAAATTCTTATTGGAAAGCCTCCTCTTTCCTGGGAACGGCCTGGTTGCCAGTACAGTGATTCTGTAATATTATTTATGAATAATTAATTATTGATTTATATGATGAGGAAAATATTAATTTTATGTGGATATAGATGGAGAAAATTTTTAAAGTGACAATTGGTGAAAAATGATATTTTATCTTTTCTGATAAAATAATTTATTATTATATTTTAATAATATAATAATGATGATATTTTTACAATGAATGTGGGATATATGAGTATATGAGGAGAAAGAGTATTTTTGTTGCATTAAATGATTAACACATATTTTGTGTGTCGGTGGACCCCATTTCTTGACTGAAATTTGATTATAGCCTGTAAAATCACCCGTTTATGGATTTCGGTCAATTTCTGTTTGGAATTTAGAAAAACTTCCTTCTGTAAAGTTGTAGATAATTGAATTTTCTATAAAAACTCGTGAGATTTGAATTTTCTGATAAAAGGGCTATTTATTATGAATTATTGAAGTTCCGTAGTTCCGAAATAGTTAATTTTTGGAAGTTTTAATTATTTTAAATAATAAAAACGTTTTTTTTGTTTGTTTTGTGGGCTACAACATGTGCATAATGAGCTGAGTTCAGATCTTAGGTGTGCGTAGGAATTTATATATAATATATTAATATTATATTAAATTTTCTGCTTTGGTGTTCTAAGCATTTTCCTATAAATAGGGTGCTTAGGTTAGAATAAAAAATCACACCAAAAACTACAGATTTCTCTCTCTTTCTCTCTCTATATATTGAGCGTATTCTTGTGAGTATTTTAATACTTTAAGTGTTGCTATACGGTGTAAGTTCAAGTCATAACTTATATCCGGTGTTTCAACTAGAAGTACTGTCTTTACAAGGTAAGGGATGTTATTTTCTTCTCAAATGATATTATTTCTTCAATATCATTATGCTGAAATATTGGTTGGAATTTTTTATCAAATTTGAAACTTTTTCATGTCGGGGTTACTATTCATGAGTTACTATTCATGAGTTACTATTCATGAGTTACTATTCACGAGTTACTATTCACGAGTACTATTCACGAAGCGTGATGATGTTTTTGTGAAATTTCTATCTTTTGGTGTCGGAGTTACTATTCACGTATACGGCACTATTCACGTATACGGCACTATTCACGAATACGATACTATTCACCGAAAAATTAAATTTTCGTTTTTCGTCCAAAATATCTATTATGGATACTAGCTTTGATCGTATCCATGTTTTGATCATTCTTGAATTTTACTCCACTATGATTATTTATGAGATATTTTTGGACATGAAATAGCTGAAATACGAATCCTTAATATTTATTATTTTGTTTCACTGGATTCGTTTCATTTAAAATATTTTTCATCATCCTCCGTCCTAAATGATGATATAATTGAATATCTTTGGCCTGTAGTGCAAAGATGAATGATTTTTGATGAATATCTTTGGCCCGTAGTGCAAAGATGAACAGGTGTTTAGATGAACATGACCAACTGATGAATATCTTTGGCCTGTAGTGCAAAGATGAATATTTAATTCCAGATATATATTGATTGATGTTACAGGGATAAAATATCGACGATGAGCTTTTAAATTCATATATAGAAGATAGTAGTTTGCATTCTCTACTTAACTCTTCTAATGAATTATTATTTTCGCTGCGAATATTGATTTAAAACTTGTTGTCTATTGTATTCTATTAGATTTTTTCATGTTGAAGACTAACAATAATTTGTTCTGTATTATCTTAGTCATAATGTTCTTTACTGGGCTAGTTGAGCTCACCCTTTTCCTTTTTGTTCCATTTTTCTTCTCAGGAGGCGAGAATATAGCGAGTACGAGTCGGGGTATGGAATGATGGTTCTAGAGAGAGTTGTTTAGTAGTCCTCACCATTTATTTTTATAAAATAATGTATCAATAATTATGATGAGGATTTATTTGCATATGGATATTGTCTAGATGGCAATATCTGTATTTAAACTCACAGTTTTTATGTTGTAATAATAAAGTTGTAGTTGTTTCTGTACCACGTATTTGGCGACTCAGAATGGGTGTTGTATACCTATTTTGGGGGCGTCACATTGTTACTCTAGAAGGAATTAAAAGAGGAATTCTAGGGTTAAAAATGGTCATGATAACATGTGACTTAGTTATTTGCATGGTGAATAATTAGGTTTGTGAATTGAATGGAAATATTTGTTCACCGCATGTAACACATAAGGAATTAGAATTAAAGGAGTTTAATTCAATTGGTTTGCATAGGAATATAGCAAGATTAATTTGGATTAAATAGAAGTCAATTGATCACTTGGAAAAAGACTTTTGGAATTTGAGAATTCCTGTTAACAATTCAGTAGACATAATAATTGGCATAATTAGATAATTGGTTTATAGTTTATAATTGGGAATATCGTAGTCTTAACCTTTATTTATTTGAAGTCATTTATAAAGAAATTCAGTTTAATTAGTTAATTTAGTTTTCTTAATTAGAAAAATCACGATTTGAGATTGTTTAAATAAAATTAGTTTTGTTAAGAACTAGTACTTGGTGATTTTTATTAAATAATTCCTCGTGAGAACGATACTCTACTTTCACTTTATTACTTGTTGACCGTGTATACTTACGTATTCATTGATTGCGAAATCAATCAACAAGGAGGCTTTCCGATAAGGATTTCTCCTTATTGGCGCACAATTAGATGACCAAACCTCTCATTGACATAACTTCTAAACATTGTAAATATTATAATTTAATAATATGAATAACTTTGTCGTCTCAATTATTGATTTAATCATATATCATATTATACAGATGATATTGTGACAATTATTGAATCAATAATATGAGAGATATGATGCAACAATTACTGTAGCAATAATTGAGTATAACTGAGTGACTTCTCACGTAAGCGTTAATAATCAATATCATGTGCTACTATGCCACCACGCGTATTACTATACTTTTACTACCGGGTAGTTCATCAGTTTTAACGGTAACACTTTCGCCGTTATTTTTATAAAAAGATAATTCTATCGTTTTACGACAATACTTCTGTTGTGGGGTCTACCAATGATTATGCCATCGTACGGATATTTCCCGACAAAAAGAATATTTTCCGACCAATCGAATATTATATAACAACTTGCTTACTTTGCAAAATTTATAAATATTACCCACAACTATAACATTATATCAAATCTACACCATATTATTCAAAAATATATTTCGAGAAAATTATTCTTTATTCATAAAAGTTGGGGTCTTACAGGTATAATCATGATCGTAATGTGACGAATGATGTGATAAAAGTCTTCATTGGCCTGTAGTTCATTGATGAACAGTTGTTGGTGTGATTATGACCAGGGATTATTCGGTATAGTCATGACTATTGATGATTACATGAATATCCTTTGCCGTGATGCAGGGATGATTCGATTTTATTTATTAAGCTGAGTCTCAGTGATAAAGTCGATGAAAAACTTTTTAAATCATAGAAGATAGTAGATTTTATGCTCTACTTGACTCTTCTAATGGATTGCTTGTTCCACTGCAGTTAAACTTGTTGTCTATTATATTCTATCAGTGTAACATTATTGAGGGTTAATGATAATTTATTATGCATTATCTTAGTCATAATATTTCTTACTAGGCTAGTTGAGCTCACCCATTCTTTCACTGTTCTCTTTAGAAAATGAGAACGTAGATGGGACTAGTCGGGGAACAGAGTGACGGTCCAGATGATAGCATTAGTAGTCCTCACTATTCTGCTAAATAGTGTGACAATAAATGTGACGACCCCAAAATAGGTTCATTCCACCCAACCCATTCTGAGTCGTCAAATACATGGTACAGAAAACAACTACAACTTTATTACAACAATTGTCGTGCAAAATACAACAACACATATGCTGTGAGTTTGGATACAAATATATACCAAATGTGACTCATGTTCCAACCGTGGACATCACCTCATAATAACACCTTACATAAAGGTATAGTCAAAAACTGTTTTAGAAATTAGAATCTTTGGGAAGTGCTCAAGGAAACCTTCGTACATGGGAGGCCACGCGTCTAGGTTATGATAGATATCATATGGCCACAGAATTATCCTTGGTTGACCCAATAGACCCCAAAGAAAAACGAGAAGATTACTATCATATTCTTCCCAATGGTGAGTCTTCTCTTGACATATCATTATCTCTACTGTCTCTAATTGAGAATTATACTTTAAACAAACACCAAGATTATATAGGTAGTGCTCGTATATATACTCAGCAAGTGGATGAGCACATCCCTGTCTTATGATGACACGAGGTTGTATGTCGTTAGACATCTTGTATGATAGTGGCAAACCACCCTTCCAACGTTGGGTACACCTTACCCTATTGGATTCACCAAATATAACTACTAAATGAACTTTTCTATACTGCTTCGGGAGAACATCCACAGCTAGAGACCACTGTTCTATTTCCCCGTTACCCTCGCTCGACCCAGCTACACTCTTATTACCTGAAAGGAATTGTGAAGCAAAAGGGTGAGCACAACTAGCCCAGTAAAGAATATCATGACTAAAGATAATTAAATTATCAGTAGCCTTCATCAATAATAAATCAGAGATTTAGAACATATGGTAAATGATAAAAATTTCAACCATAGTTGCAGCGGAACGAGCAATCCATTAGAAGAGTCAAATAGACTATAAAGTCTATTATCTTCTCCATGTTAAAAATCCATCAACAATGTTTTATCCCTGTAACATCAATCAACAGTTCCTTTCCACAATCATATGAATAACTCATAATCATAATTGTGATTCTAAATTTTTCTTCGCACCCAGGACGAAGAATATTTTCATCACATGTCTTTACCTGAAACATCAAAGATCATGGTTATACCAAATCACAGTTCCTGTTCATAATCATACTAATAAATCCATCTTTGCACTACGACCAAAGATATTCAACAACAGTTTATCTTTGCACTACGGGCCAAAGATATTCATCAACAGACCATCTTTGCACTACAGGCCAAAGATATTCATCTACAATTCATCTTTGCACTACAGGCCAAAGATATTCCTCAACCGTTCATCTTTGCATTACTGGCCAAAGATATTCAACAATAGGTCATCTTTGCACTACGGGCCAAAGATATTCATCTACAATTCATCTTTGCACTACAGGCCAAAGATATTCCTCAACAATTCATATTTGCACTACATGCCAAATATATTAATACCTCAAAGAATATATAATCATTTAAGAATTTATATAAACAATAATTATAACCATGTTGATCATTTCACCTTTGCACTTAAGCTAAAGATATTCAATTATAAATTCAATGGTCATGATCATACCAGTCAACAATTCAACTTTGCACTACTGGCCAAAGAGAACCCATAGTCATGATCATACCAATAATTTACCCATCTTTACACTCAAGCGAAAGAGAATTTCAACATCAAGGTTATAAAAATGTTATATATGATTATAAAAATAATATGGTCAAAACATGGATTTAATTTCAAGAGCAATATTCATAAATCAACTATAATTTGGTTAGAAAAAGAAACCAATTTTGTCGTGAATAGTAACTCATGAATAGTAACCTCGACTCAAAAAGGTAGAAATTCCACAATAAAATCTATACCAATATTTCGGTATAATGATATTGAAAGAATAACATTTCTTAAGCTTATAAACAATTTATTTAAATTGTTTACACTTTACTAATTAATGCATTTAATCATCATAAAATGTCAACTCTTAAGATTTCATCATCAATAGCCAAAACCCTCATCAAAAATCTGCATATACCTCATATAGGATTCTCAAGCCATAAAATCCTATTTTCCAATTTTCTTTCCTCACAAAACATATTTAATTCATTTACTCATAACTAGACCATTTTCATAAAAAATACCAAATCAGTTCCAAAAATATTTC
Organism: Panax notoginseng; assembly: GCA_016801055.1. Taxonomy (NCBI): domain Eukaryota; kingdom Viridiplantae; phylum Streptophyta; class Magnoliopsida; order Apiales; family Araliaceae; genus Panax; species Panax notoginseng. The sequence continues at coordinate 14,600,256 of CM029015.1, forward strand.
TTTTCTGGGATTTAGCATAATATAGTCCCATAGTGAACATATATTTTTCTCAGAATTTTTAAAAGTCATTTACTATTTTTCATATGGCCAAAATAGCCGAATATTTAGACATTTATCAAAAATTGTACTTTTGTCTAAAAATTCTGAAATTTACAGAGTATACTTCTATCATATACATGTACTCCCAATAAAAATTTCATCAATTTTGGAGTTAACCACAAGGAATTATAAGCTGTTACTTTTAAAATAGTCTTTTCTCATAAAATTCATAACTCTCAATCTATACATCCAAAAATCACCATTTTTGGACACAATCAAGAAAACTCATCAAAATATCATTTCAAATTTTTCAGAATTTTTGAAGATCAGAAAAATTACGAAACTGAAAATCATAACAACCCTTAAAATCCCTTAATATCCCTACTATCCCTTACCTCAAAAGAGCAGTACTTCTGATCGGTATAAGGCTGAAGGAAACTTGCACTGATGAATAGCAACTCACCAAGTATCTAAATACTCACAAAATACACTTAATAATCTAGAGAGAGAAAGAGAGAAAGCTTATGTTTCTGGTGTGATTTTCAATTCTAACTTAGCCCTCTATTTATAGGAAAATTTTGGTAGGTTTGACCTGCAACCTGATGGCTTTACCTGCTACTATTCCCACCCACCACATTTGAAATATAATTCAGCACATTTCTTCACCAACCACAAGTGGGGCCCACCAATTCTAGAATTTTCCACCAAAATGATAAACTCCGAAAATTCAACAATTTCTGAACCAGTCATCTCGTAAAATTCATAACAAATCATACATTCATTTTTAACGGTTCAAAATTTGTGGACATATACTCAACTTATATATGTATAACATATCCAAATATTACTACGATCCAACGGTCGGATTAAAAATTATAACCCCCGCAAAATATCTCAAAAACCCTGATTTTTAATACCTCCATTCCGACAAAAATACGGATAAAAATCTCAACATTAACTCCTTCATTTTTAACCACAAAAATATATCCCTCATTTATATCCACATAAAATAAATATTTTCTTATCATATGAATCAATAATTAATTATTCACAAATAATATTACAGAATCACATTTATGACAACCAGGCCGTTCCCAGGAAAGAGGGGGCTTTCCAATAAGGATTTCTCCTTACTAGCGCGCAATTAGATGACCAAACCTCTCCTTAGACAGAACTTTCTAGACATTGCCAATAATGCTATCTAATAATACTATTCAAATAATATGAATTATTGATCTGATAATGGAAAATACTGTGCAGCAACAATTATTGAACAACAATAATATAAAATTTCAACGTAGCAATTATTGAATCAATAAAATAAAATATTGAACAGTAATTACTGTAACAATTATTGAGTAGTGCCTTCTTACGTAAGAATCAATAATTTCAAAAATACTGTGCAATACCGTGTGCTACTGTGCAATAACGCGTATTACTGTATTTTAACCACCGGGTATTTCAACAGTATTAACGATAACAACTACGCCGTTATTTGTAAAAACTCAAATTTGTCGTTTTTCTTCACCCGACAGTTATTCGTTATGGGGCCCACAAATAGCTGCGCCGTCGTACGAATATTCTCCGACAGAAAGAATATTCCACGACCAAACGAATATTCCCCGACAACAATGATTATTTTATAACCACTTGCTTATTTTGAAAAAAAAATTCATATTTCACCCATAACTTTAAACTTTTATCAATTTAACCATTTACTGAATAGTAATTATAAGAAAAATTGAATACTTTTATTTCATAAAATTCGGGGTCTTACAATCTCCCCTCCTTATGAAATTTCGTCCCCGAAATTTACGTACCTGGTATTTCGAAGAGTTGAGAATACCTTGCTTCCATTTCAGATTCTATCTCTCAGATCATCATGATTTCTCCATTGTTCATCTCCCATGATAACTTCATTTGGGTTCCTCATTTGTTGGGAAGTCATGACAACCGCCATCCCTCGAACTACTCGGCTTTAACTTGTCTGGAGCAGCATTTGGCGTCATCATTACCGTTGGAATATACCTTTCTATAGGACATATTCCTCCCTCAACTGCCTCTTCGTACTCCTCATTCATGATCTGAATCATCAATCTTCGATCCATATCGGATTCAGGTTGACCGCTATGTACAGGGTAATTCAAAACTCGATGTTGGGTTCTCCCAATTGCTTTCCAAAAAGAGAAATTCATATCATCTATTTTAGCCTTCTTAGATCGAACATCTCTTTCCACAATATCCACGTGTCGTGCGGCTTTTGCCCATGCATCACTTATTCTCACTCGTTCAATTTTTTCTTCTTTCAGCTCAGATTCTATTTTTATCATCTTATACTCTGCCAAAGAATGCTTCTGTTCAAGCATCACATATCGGGTAACACAAGCTTGAATTGTTGCATCCTTTTGTTCCACGACCGCCTGTCGTTCTTCTGCCTGCTCTTCTAACTCATGAATACGATTTTGAAATTCTACATTTTGATCATATAATACCTCTAATAAACTCTCCTCTGGTACTTCTTCTTCCTCTTCTTCCTCAGTCTCAGCTGTTACCTCTGCGACTATCTCGGGTGCAACTATCAATTCTTCACTCACCACATAGATATCTCTAATTCCTTCTTCGTCTGACATCACATTATCATGGTTAGTGATTAGAGGTATCCCCACAGTCTCATTCACTCCATTGTTAGCATTCTCAGCTGCCATTCTCAAATACTGCCATAAAATAAGGGTTAATTAAACAAATTAACATATCACATAATATCCCAATATTATGACTAACCAACAAATAAGCTTAGGTAGGACACACTAGCGAAGGATTTACGCATCTCTCCCCTCCAAGTTATATTCCCCGATCTCCGCCAGAGATCATATTCCTAAGCTCTGATACCAACTGTGACGACCCCAAAATAGGTTCATTCCACCCAACCCATTCTGAGTCGTCAAATACATGGTACAGAAAACAACTACAACTTTATTACAACAATTGTCGTGCAAAATACAACAACACATATGCTGTGAGTTTGGATACAAATATATACCAAATGTGACTCATGTTCCAACCGTGGACATCACCTCACAATAACACCTTACATAAAGGTATAGTCAAAAACTGTTTTAGAAATTAGAATCTTTGGGAAGTGCTCAAGGAAACTTTCGTACATGGGAGGCCACGCGTCTAGGTTATGATAGATATCATATGGCCACAGAATTATCCTTGGTTGACCCAATAGACCCCAAAGAAAAACGAGAAGATTACTATCATATTCTTCCCAATGGTGAGTCTTCTCTTGACATATCATTATCTCTACTGTCTCTAATTGAGAATTATACTTTAAACAAACACCAAGATTATATAGGTAGTGCTCGTATATATACTCAGCAAGTGGATGAGCACATCCCATGTCTTATGATGACACGAGGTTGTATGTCGTTAGACATCTTGTATGATAGTGGCAAACCACCCTTCCAACGTTGGGTACACCTTACCCTATTGGATTCACCAAATATAACTACTAAATGAACTTTTCTATACTGCTTCGGGAGAACATCCACAGCTAGAGACCACTGTTCTATTTCCCCGTTACCCTCGCTCGACCCAGCTACACTCTTATTACCTGAAAGGAATTGTGAAGCAAAAGGGTGAGCACAACTAGCCCAGTAAAGAATATCATGACTAAAGATAATTAAATTATCAGTAGCCTTCATCAATAATAAATCAGAGATTTAGAACATATGGTAAATGATAAAAATTTCAACCATAGTTGCAGCGGAACGAGCAATCCATTAGAAGAGTCAAATAGACTATAAAGTCTATTATCTTCTCCATGTTAAAAATCCATCAACAATGTTTTATCCCTGTAACATCAATCAACAGTTCCTTTCCACAATCATATGAATAACTCATAATCATAATTGTGATTCTAAATTTTTCTTCGCACCCAGGACGAAGAATATTTTCATCACATGTCTTTACCTGAAACATCAAAGATCATGGTTATACCAAATCACAGTTCCTGTTCATAATCATACTAATAAATCCATCTTTGCACTACGACCAAAGATATTCAACAACAGTTTATCTTTGCACTACGGGCCAAAGATATTCATCAACAGACCATCTTTGCACTACAGGCCAAAGATATTCATCTACAATTCATCTTTGCACTACAGGCCAAAGATATTCCTCAACCGTTCATCTTTGCATTACTGGCCAAAGATATTCAACAATAGGTCATCTTTGCACTACGGGCCAAAGATATTCATCTACAATTCATCTTTGCACTACAGGCTAAAGATATTCCTCAACAATTCATATTTGCACTACATGCCAAATATATTAATACCTCAAAGAATATATAATCATTTAAGAATTTATATAAACAATAATTATAACCATGTTGATCATTTCACCTTTGCACTTAAGCTAAAGATATTCAATTATAAATTCAATGGTCATGATCATACCAGTCAACAATTCAACTTTGCACTACTGGCCAAAGAGAACCCATAGTCATGATCATACCAAAAATCTACCCATCTTTACACTCAAGTCAAAGAGAAATATCATCATTAGGGTTATAAAAATGTTATATATGATAATAAAATCAATATAATCAACATATCGATTTAATCTCAAGAGTAATATTCATAAATCAACTATAATTTGGTTAGAAAAAGAAACCAATTTTGTCGTGAATAGTAATTCATGAATAGTAACCTCGACTCAAAAAGGTAGAAATTCCACAATAAAATCTATACCAATATTTCGGTATAATGATATTGAAAGAATAACATTTCTTAAGCTTATAAATAATTTATTTAAATTGTTTACACTTTACTAATTAATGCATTTAATCATCATAAAATGTCAACTCTTAAGATTTCATCATCAATAGCCAAAACCCTCATCAAAAATCTGCATATACCTCATATAGGATTCTCAAGCCATAAAATCCTATTTTCCAATTTTCTTTCCTCACAAAACATATTTAATTCATTTACTCATAACTAGACCATTTTCATAAAAAATACCAAATCAGTTCCAAAAATATTTCTTTTCTGGGATTTAGCATAATATAGTCCCATAGTGAACATATATTTTTCTCAGAATTTTTAAAAGTCATTTACTATTTTTCATATAGCCAAAATAGCTGAATATTTAGACATTTATCAAAAATTGTACTTTTGTCTAAAAATTCTGAAATTTACAGAGTATACTTCTATCATATACATGTACTCCCAATAAAAATTTCATCAATTTTGGAGTTAACCACAAGGAATTATAAGCTGTTACTTTTAAAATAGTCTTTTCTCATAAAATTCATAACTCTCAATCTATACATCCAAAAATCACCATTTTTGGACACAATCAAGAAAACTCATCAAAATATCATTTCAAATTTTTTCAGAATTTTTGAAGATCAGAAAAATTACGAAACTGAAAATCATAACAACCCTTAAAATCCCTTAATATCTCTTACTATCCCTTACCTCAAAAGAGCAGTACTTCTGATCGGTATAAGGCTGAAGGAAACTTGCACTGATGAATAGCAACTCACCAAGTATCTAAATACTCACAAAATACACTTAATAATCTAGAGAGAGAAAGAGAGAAAGCTTATGTTTCTGGTGTGATTTTCAATTCTAACTTAACCCTCTATTTATAGGAAAATTTTGGTAGGTTTGACCTGCAACCTGATGGCTTTACCTGCTACTATTCCCACCCACCACATTTGAAATATAATTCAGCACATTTCTTCACCAACCACAAGTGGGGCCCACCAATTCTAGAATTTTCCACCAAAATGATAAACTCCGAAAATTCAACAATTTCTGAACCAGTCATCTCGTAAAATTCATAACAAATCATACATTCATTTTTAACGGTTCAAAATTTGTGGACATATACTCAACTTATATATGTATAACATATCCAAATATTACTACGATCCAACGGTCAGATTAAAAATTATAACCCCCGCAAAATATCTCAAAAACCCTGATTTTTAATACCTCCATTCCGACAAAAATACGGATAAAAATCTCAACATTAACTCCTTCATTTTTTAACCACAAAAATATATCCCTCATTTATATCCACATAAAATAAATATTTTCTTATCATATGAATCAATAATTAATTATTCACAAATAATATTACAGAATCACATTTATGACAACCAGGCCGTTCCCAGGAAAGAGGGGGCTTTCCAATAAGGATTTTTCCTTACTAGCGCGCAATTAGATGACCAAACCTCTCCTTAGACAAAACTTTCTAGACATTGCCAATAATGCTATCTAATAATACTATTCAAATAATATGAATTATTGATCTGATAATGGAAAATACTGTGCAGCAACAATTATTGAACAACAATAATATAAAATTTCAACGTAGCAATTATTGAATCAATAAAATAAAATATTGAACAGTAATTACTGTAACAATTATTGAGTAGTGCCTTCTTACGTAAGAATCAATAATTTCAAAAATACTGTGCAATACCGTGTGCTACTGTGCAATAACGCGTATTACTGTATTTTAACCACCGGGTATTTCAACAGTATTAACGATAACAACTACGCCGTTATTTGTAAAAACTCAAATTTGTCGTTTTTCTTCACCCAACAGTTATTCGTTATGGGGCCCACAAATAGCTGCGCCGTCGTACGAATATTCTCCGACAGAAAGAATATTCCACGACCAAACGAATATTCCCCGACAACAATGATTATTTTATAACCACTTGCTTATTTTGAAAAAAAAATTCATATTTCACCCATAACTTTAAACTTTTATCAATTTAACCATTTACTGAATAGTAATTATAAGAAAAATTAAATACTTTTATTTCATAAAATTCGGGGTCTTACAATAAATGTAATGAGGATTCCATTGAGTGTGGATATTGTCCAGATGACAATATTCTTATTAAAACTCTTAGATTATGTTTTGTCGTATTTTACACGACTGTTGTATAATTAAGTTGTATTTAAATTTTGTACCATGTATTTGGCGACTCAAGATGGGTGATGTATACCTATTTGGGGGCGTCACAGGTTAGGAATATGAAAGCTAACAACTTTACGAAAATAATCGATTTTAGCATGATAAGTAGTTAACCAATCAATCCCTAAGATCACATCAAATGCAAGTATCTATGCGAACTACCGCATGCATGGTGAATTCTTCTGTTATTACATTCTTCATTATTCTGTTGAAATAACCTGTCTATGTGGATTACCACATGCATGGTGAATGATCATTCGTATTCATTTATTATTAAATTGTGAAAATGATCTGTCCACGTGGATTACCGCATAGCGGGCAAAAATTTATTTGCAGTTTCGTAATTTTTCTGACCCTTAAAAATTCTGGAAAAATTTGAAATGATAATTTAATGAGCTTTCTAGATTGTGTCCAAAAATGGCGATTTTTGGATGTATAGATTAGGAGTTATGAATTTTACGGGAAAAGACTATTTTAAAAGTAAACCCTTATAACTCCTTGTGGTTAACTCCAAAATTGGTAAAAGTTTTATTGGGAGTACATATATATAACAGGAGTATACCCTGTAAATTTTAGAATTTTTAGACAAAAGTATAATTTATGATAAATGTCTAAATATTCGACAGTTTTGGCCATATGAAAAATAGTAAATGAATTTTAAAAATTCTGAGAAAAATATATGTTCAATATGGGACTATATTCTGCTAAATCTCATAAATGAATAATTTTTGGGACTAATTTGGTATTTGTTATGAAAATAATTTAGTTACGAACATATGAATTAAATATGTTATGTGAAGTTAAAAAATGGGTAAATAGGAGTTTATGGCTTGGAAATCCTATATAAGGTATATGCAGATTTTTGATTTTTGATTTGATCATTGGTGATGAAATTTTATGAGTATGGCATTTTTGAATGATTAAATGCATTATTTGCTAAAGTGTAAATAATTAAAATAAATTGTTTATAAGTTTAAGAAGTGATTAAAATATTGTTATAATATTAATAATATTAGATTATGAGTTTATTAAATGATTGATAATATTTGGATAAATTTAAAGTCTTTAATATTTATCCTTGATTTCGTTTGATTAATGCTTATATTATTGTCATCATCCTCATGCTTATATTGTGATGAAAGTCATCTTTGGCTTACGTGCATAGATGGACTGTTGATTATTGGTTTTACAGTTGTATATCTTTGGCTTACGTTCATAGATGGACTGTTGATTATTGGTTTTACAGTTGTATATCTTTGGCTTACGTGCAAAGATGGCCTGTTGATTATTAGTTTTATAGTTGTATATCTTTGGCTTACGTGCAAAGATGGACTGTTAATTATTGGTTTTACAGTTGTATATCTTTGGCTTACGAGCAAATATGAACTATTTATTGATGAGTATCTTTGGCTTATGTGCATAGATGAACTGTTTATTGGTATGATTATGACCAGGGATCATTCGGTATAATCATGACACGTAATATTATAGATGATGTGGTAAAAGTCCTCATTGACCCGTAGTGCATTGATGGACAGTTATTGGTATGATTATAACCAGGGATTATTCGGTATAATCATGACTATTGATGATTACATGAATATCCTAGGCCGTAGTGCAGGGATGATTTGATGATGTGGGTTATTTATTAAGCTGAGTCTCAACGAGAAAATATTGATTATACACTTTTAATTCGTAAAAGATAGTAGATATCATGCTCTACTTGACTCTTCTAAAATACAGTTGTATGTCTTTGGCCTGTAGTGCAAAGATGAATTGTTAATGAATATCTTTGGTCGTAGTGCAAAGATGAATTTATTAGTATGATTATGAGCAGGAATTGTGATTTGGTATAACCATGATTTTTGATGTTTCAGGAGAAGATAGGTGATAAAAATTATCTTCGTCCTGGGTGCGAAGAGGAATTTAGAACCACAATTATGATTATGAGTTATTCATATGATTGTGGACAGGAACTGTTAATTGATGTTACAGGGATAAAGCATTGTTGGTGGACTTTTAACATGGAGAAGATAATAGACCTTATGGTCTATTTGACTCTTTTAATGAATTTTTCATTCTACTGCAACTATGGTTGAAAAGTTTTATCATCTACCATATGTTCTAAATCTCTGATTTATTATTGACGAAAGCTATTGATAATTTAATTATTTTTAGTCATGATATTCTTTACTGGGCTAGTTGTGCTCACCCTTTTGCTTCACAAATCCTTTCAGGTAATAAAAGTGGAGCAGGGTATTAAGAGAATTAGAACGGTGGTATATAGCTGTTGAGGTTCTACCTAAATAGTATGGAAATAATTTTATTGAGAACTTTAGATAAGTGTGTCGTATTGTATACGTCATTTGATATTTAATTTTGGTAAACCGAATAGGGTGAGGTGAACCCAACTTTGGAAGGGTGTTTTGACACTATCATACAAGATGTCTAATGACATACAACCTCGTATTATCATAAGACAGGGTTGTGCTCATCCACTTGTTGAGTATATGTACGAGCACTACTTATATAATCTTGGAGTTTATTTGAAATATAATTTTCACTTGGAGACAACAGAGATAATTATATGTCAAGAGAAGACTCATAATTGAAAAGAAGATGATAGTAATCTTCTCATTTTTCTTTGGGGTCTATTGGGTCAACCAAGGATAATTCTGTGGACATATGATATCTATCATAACCTAGACGCATGACCTCCCATGTACGAAAGTTTCCTTGAGCACTTCCCAAAGATTTTAATTTCTAAAACAGTTTTGACTGTACTTTTATGTAAAGTACCATTGTAAGGTTTTGGTCGAGGCACCATGAGAGTTACATACATTTGTATTAAAACTCACAGTTTAACTGTGGTCGTATTCTGCACGACAGTTCAACAGTTGTATAAATGAAGTTTGTATTTGATTTTTATAGTATGATATCTGGCGACTCAGAATGGGTCCTGTGGACCTATTTTGGGGGCGTCACAATAATCATACCAACAACTGTCCATCAATAAACTACAGGCCAATGAAGATTTTTATCACATCATTTGTAACATTACGGGTCACGATTATACCGAATGATCCATAGTCATAATCATACCAATCAACAGTCCATCTATGCACGTAAGCCAAAGATAACTTTCATCACAATATAAGCATGAGGATGATGACAATGATATAAGTATTAATCAAACGAAATCAAGGATAAATTTTAAAGACTTTAAATTTATCCAGAGTTTAAAAATATCCAAATTGTCAACATGATACTGATTTGTGGAGTAAAATTCAAGAATAATATTCATGTATTAAAATAAATTTGGACATAAAAGAAATATATTTTTCGGGTGAATAATACCCCGTGAATAGTACCCTGTGAATAGTACTTCAGGAATAGTACCTCATGAATAGTACTCCGACATGAAAAGTGCTCCAAATACCCGAGTGAATAACATTCAAGTGAATAATAACTGAGGTGAATAGTAACCCATGAATAGTAACTTGTGAATAGTACTCTGGTAAGAAAAGTGCCCCGAATACCCGAGTGAATAATATTTGAGTGAATAATAACTAGGTGAATAGTAACCCGTAAATAGTAACTCATGAATAGTATTATGGTATGAAAAGATCAATAATTATCAAGAAAGCTCATAATAATATTTTCATGAAAACATACTTGATGAAGCGCAAATATCAAGGATATTCTACTAATTTCACTGAGTATAGAAGCAATACTTTAACAAAATGATTGTAGAATTAGGAATATGAAACGAAATAATATTACTCACATACAACAGAGTATGAAAGAAAATATTATTTCTACGAATACTGAAAAATATAATATCCCTTACCTCAGAAAAAGATTGGATACTGTAATAGTGAGGTAGCAGACTTCTCTTCTTCTTTCTCTCTATAGCTTCTCTCTCTATAGCTTCTTTCTCTATAATTACTTTTGTGAGTCTTAGTGAATTGGTGAGAATGGAAGAAGAATGAGCTTCTATTTATAGAAAAATATAGTTTCGATAATTGCACGTTTTGGGCCTCGAAATATTACAGTATAATACCTTCATCTTTTTTTTCATTTTTAATTTAGTCTTGCAAGTATTATCAAACTTGCACCACCTCCCCTAATAGTAAATCATGTGAATCAATAGTACATTCATGTGAATCAATAGTTCTATACATCTGAAAAAAATAGTTACAGTATAGTACATTCATCTATACCTCTATTTTTAATTTAGTCATGCAAGTATTATTAATCTTGCACCACCTCCCCTAATAGTACATGCATCTATATCAATAGTACATACATGTGAACAAATAGTTATAATCATGTGAATTAATAGCAATTAATTACTTATTTATCCGATTAACTACCCGATTGGTCAATACAACCTCCAAAAATCAAAAGGATTCGTATTTCGGTTTATTCATGTCCAAAAATACCTCAATAATAATCTTAGTGGAGTAAAATTCAAGAATGATCAAAAGATGGATACAATCAAAGCTAGTATCCATAATAGATATTTTGGACGAAAATAAAAATTTTCATTTTTTGATGAATAGTGTCGTATTCGTGAATAGTACCGTATACATGAATAGTGTCGTATACGTGAATAGTAATCCCGACACAAAAAGATAAGAATTTCACAAGAAAAATACTTCCAATATTCCGGCATAATGATATTGAAAGAAATAATATCATTTTTTAAAAAAATAATATCCCTTACCTCGTAAAGACAGTACTTCTAGTTGAAACAACGGATATAGGGTATGACTTGAACTTGCACCGTATAGCAACACTCAAAGTATTAAAATACTCACAAGAATACGCTCAATATATCGAGAGAGAAAACTTTAGTTTCTAGTGTGATTTTTAATTCTAACCTAAGCACCCTATTTATAGGAAAATGCTTAGAACACCAAAGCAGAAAATTTAATAAATTAATAATATTATTAACTTAAATTCTTACGCCCACCTTGCATAACTGAATTCAACCATGTTTAACAACAAATGAGCCCACCAAACATTTCAAAAACGTTTTTCTTTTAAAACAAATTTAAAACTTTTAAAAAATAATTATTTCGGAACTTCAGAACTTCAATAATTCATAATAAATAGCACTTTTATCAGAAAAATTCAAACCTCATGTCTTTTCCATAGGAAATTCCATTATCTACAACTTTGCAGAAGAAAGTTTTTCCAAATTCCAAACAGAAATTGACCGAAATCCAAAAACGGACGATTTTACAAGCTATAATCAAATTTCAGTCAAGAAATGGGGTCCACCGACACACAAAACATGTTTTTAACATTTATTGTAATAAAAATACTCTTCCTTCTCGTATACTCATATATCCCACATTCATTGTAAAATATCACCATCATTATATTATTATAATATAATAATATATTAAATGAATTATTTTATCAGAAAAGATAAAATATTAATTTTCAACCATTGTCACATTAAAAAATTTCTCCATCTATATTCACATAAAATCAATATTTTTCTCATCATATAAATTAATAATTAATTATTCACAAATAATATTACAGAATCACAATACTGACAACCAGGCAGTTCCCAGGAAAAAGGGGGCTTCCCAATAAGGATCTCTCCTTACTGGCACACAATTTTAGATGACCAAACATATCCTTAGACAGAACTTTCTAGACATTGCCAATAACGTTATCCAATAATATTATTCAGATAATATGAATTATTGCTCCGATAATGAAAAATACTATGTAGTGACAATTATTGAAACAACAGTAATATAAAATATCAACGCAGTAATTATTGAATCAATAAAATAAAATACTGAACAGTAATTACTGTAACAATTATTGAGTAGTGCCTTCTTACGTAAGAATCAATAATTGGTGCAATACCGTGTGCTACTGTGTTTTTAACCACCGAGTATTCTAATAGTATTAACGGTAACAACTACGCCATTATTTATAAACAACTTATACTTGTCGTTTTCTTCATCCAATCGCTTTCCGTTATGGGGCCCACACAAGGCTGCGCCGTCGTACGAATATTCTCCAATAACAAGAATATTCCGACAATAATAAATATTTTATAACCACTTGCTTATTTGAAATATTTGCGCATTTTACCCATAACTAATCATATTAATCAAATTAACCCTTACTATTTCAAAATAATAAATAAAGAAAATTCAATTTTATTTATAATAAGTTGGGGTCTTACAACCTCCCCTCCTTATGAAATTTCATCCTCGAAATTGACGTACGTACCTGGTGTTTCGAAAAGATGAGGATACCTCGCTTTCATTTCCGTTTCCAACTCCCAGGTCATTTCCTCTATAGCATGGTTCCTCCACAAAACTTTAACTTGTGGTATGACCTTTGTGCGTAGGACATGCTCCTTCCTATCCAAGATCTTGACAGGTACCTCTTCATACGTTAAGTCTTCAGCTATCTCGTCCGGTTCTAACTCAATAACGTGGTTCGGATCTTTCACATACTTACGAAGCACGGATATGTGAAAAATATTATGAACACGAGATATACTTGGAGGTAACGCGAGTCTATAGGCTACATTTCCTACTCGGTCAAGAATCTGAAATGGACCAATAAATCGTGGATTGAGCTTTCCTCTCTTTCCAAATCTTGTAACGCCCTCTTGAACCTTCTTCTTCACAATCATCCGCTCTGAGTGTGTAGTTTGAGCGGCTTTAACTTTATCGATTAAAGTCAATACTAATCGTATATTCGTTATCTTCACGTGGGTTCCTAGAGTCTTTAACTCCATCTTCATCATTTGTAAGTTATAAAAAATGGGTCTTTGTGTTAACAATATCACACTCATAAACGCATACGATCTTCTACTCAACGCGTCAGCTACCACGTTCGCTCTTCCACAATGATATTGAATGGTACGATCGTAATCTTCAACAGCTCGAGCCAACATCTTTGGCACATTATACGTTTGTTTTGGGTGAAGAAATACTTGAGGGTTTTAGAAATGAGTTTTGTATTGGGGTCAATACAAAATTCTATTTCACGCTCTGGGTTAGGCCAAGAAGTTTTCAAGAATACGTTAGGAAATTTATTAACAATAGAAATATCATTCAAAACGGTGACTCTCATCCAAGACTTGGATAGTATGTCACATTGATACCTATCAACTTGTCATAGTCATTCACGACATCGCCTACAGAAAGTCTAGCTTCGGTGCATTCCACACAAGAAAGTCAACAACAAAAGGATCGGGGCTCTTTACTTATGGCTTGATATGACAATGATTGACTTTAGTGGTTTGGTTAATTGAATTCGCATAACAGGTTGGTTAGGAATATGAAAGCTAACAACCTTACAAAAAGCATGATGAGTAGTTAACCAATCGATTCTTAAAATCACATCAAAGGCAAGTATTTTCAAAGAGATAAGATCGACTGGTAACGTGAAAGTGTCGATTTGAATCAAACAAGATTTATAAACAGTGGAGCTAACGAAGATATCTCTTAACAGAGTTTCAACCGATAAGTCAAAGTCTAATTTCTCCTGAGTTAAATTTAAACGTTGAGCGTAAGCAAAAGAGATAAAAGAATGGGTAGAACTGGTATCTAATAAGGTATAGACTTCGCAAAAATTTATAATTAACTAACCCGTGCTAACTTCATTCGGGTTATTCGCTTTTTGAGGAGTCACGAAAAACGCTCCTTGCACTACCGGCTTTGACTTTTCTGGGACGGCCTTTGGTGCCTCCTTCCCAGCTGGACTTGTCTTCGATGAACGACAAAATCGGGCTAGGTGACTTTCCCTTCCATAATTCTAACATGCTTTGGGTGGAATCGCACAGTTTGGACTAATGTGTCCCTCTCCTCCACATTTGAAGCATATGAAAAGTGGTCGTTCTCCTTCCTTAACGACGGGTGCTAATGTTGACGTCTTTCCATCATTGTTGAATCTCCTCTTCTTGAAATGTCCATTATTATTATTTTGGCCATGATTACCACCGAAGTGGTTACCATTTCTGGCATGTTCATTCCCTCCACGCTTATTGTCATCGCTTCGATGACTGTTATCACTGGTATTATCATTTTGTCGGCTGCTCTCTTTTGGTTGAGTTGACTCATTATCGCGCTCCAATAACTGAGCCCTATTAATAACATCTGAATACAAACATAGTTTATGAGAGATAAGATATTGACGTATCTCAGGTTTCAAACCTCTTAGAAACATTCGCGTTATTCTCTCCTCATTATCAACCAAATGGGACGCAAACCGGGACAACTCAGCAAACTTGGCTTCGTACTGCGACACGGTCATGTTGTTTTGCTCCAGCTTGATGAACTCTACCTCTTTCATGTGACGAATACTTTTGAGAAAGTACTTATCGTTGAACAGTTCTTGAAACTTCTCCCAAGACATCTTCAGTGCGGCAGGTTGAGTACGCTTTACAGATTCCCACCAGTAATCTGCCTCTGCCCGCAACATGAAGGTCGCAAAGGAAACCTTTTGCTCCTCGGAGCATCCCAAGACATCAAATATAGTTTCAAAATAAGGGTTAATTGACATGCCACATATTATCCCTATACTCTGACCGACCAATTAAATACCAAATAAACTTAGGCAGGTCATACTAGCGAAGGAATTCCCCGTCTCTCCCCTCCTAGTTCTTGTCTCACATCTTAGCCATGGATCATATCCCTAAGTTTTGATACCAATTGTGACTCCCCCAAAATAGGTATACATACCTATTCCGAGGCGCCAAATACATGGTACAGAATACAAATACAATCTTTAATATACAACAAGAGAGCTGTGAGTTTTAATACAAATACTGTCTTCAAGACAATATCCACTCTCAGAATAAGTCCTCATTACATTTATTGTCACACTATTTAACAGAATAGTGAGGACTACTAATACTACTATCTGGTTCATCACTCCGTTCCCCGACTCGTCCCAGCTATATTCTCATTTCCTGAAGAGAACAGTGAAAGAAATGGTGAGCTCAACTAGCCCAGTAAGAAATATTATGACTAAGATAATGCAGAATAAATTATCATTAGTCTTCAACAATGTTAAACTGATAAAATACAATAGACATCAAGTTTAACTACAGCGGAACAAGCAATCCATTAAAAGAGTCAAGCAGAGAATAAAATCTACTATCTTTCATGATTTAAAAGGTTTTTCATCACTTTTATCGCTAAGACTCAGCTTAATAAATAATCAACATCATCGAATCACCCCTGCACTACGGCCAAGGATATTCTTTAGTATCACGACCACAAATTATACATGCACTACGGGCCAAGGGCATTCGTGTGTTCATCAATGGTCATGATCATGCCAACAACTGTCCATCAATGCCTACGGGCCAATGAGGACTTTTACCACATCATTTGTAACATTACGGTCATGATTACACAGAATAATCTTTGGTCATAATCATACCAAGTCTATCTATGCACTACAGGCCACAGATGACTTTCAACAAAATATAAACATGAGGATGATGACAATGATATAAGAATTCAATAAAACAAGTTCAAAAATTAATTTATCCAGGAACTAATAACGTCCAAATTGTCAACATGATACTTCTTTGTAGAGTAAAATTCAAGAATGCTCAAAAGAATATTTTCATGAAAAGATAATGGATGAAGCACAAAAATCAAGGATATTCCACTAATTTCATAGAGTATAGAAGTCAAAACTTTAACCAACTGAGTATAATAAGGAATGGACTAACAAAAGAAATCACCAGGCATGCGATAGACCGCACATGCAGGTTATTCCAACAGAATAATAAATAACGGAACCAGGTCTGGCGTAAAACGCACAGACAGGATATTCCAACAGAATAATAAAGACGGAACCAGGTCCGGCGTAAAACGCACAGACATGATATTCCAACAAAATAATAAAGACAGAATCAGATCCGGCGTAAAACGCACAGACAGGATATTCCAACAGAATAATAAAGAATGGAATAACAGAAGAATTTCACCATGTATGCGGTACTTCGCATAGACAGGTTATTCCAACATAATAATAAAGAATGGAATAACAGAAGTTCTCTTCATGAATACAAAAGGAATAATACCCCTTACCTCAGAAGAAACTGGATACTGAAATAGTGAGGTAGCAGGCTTCTCTTCTTCTATAGATTTTCTCTCTACAATTTTTCTCTATAATAATTGCTCTATAGCTTTAGTGAATTGGTGAGAAATGAAGGAAGAATGAGCTTCTATTTATAAAAAAATATAGTTTCGATAATTGCACGTTTTGGGGGTCAAAAAATTACAGTACAATACCTCCAACTTTTTCTTTATTTTTAATTTAGTCATGCAAGTATTATCAAACTTGCATCACCTTCCCTAATAGTAAATAATGTGATTCAATAGTAAATCATGTGAATCAATAGTTGTGACGAACGAGATTTTGTAAATTAAATTTTTATATTTATTGAATTAAATAAATATTTTTCGATGATTTAATTATTGGATTAAATAATTAATTGATGCAATTGTGGTAGATTAATTTAATTATATGTGTTACATTTATTAAATTAATGTAGAGAATAATTTTTATTCAAATATATAATTATGTGAGCTTATTGAATTAAATAAAATATTTAATTAAGCATAATGTTATTTAATTAATTTAATTATTAATTAGAGAGTTAATAATTTGACATTATTTATTAATGAGAAAATTAATTATATGACTATGTGAATTTATAAGAAATTATTATATTTATTTAAAGTAGATTAAATAAAATATTGGATCTATTTTATAAGGAGTGTGACATTAATTAAACTATATGATAAAGTTTTATTAAATTAAATGACTTTGAACTAATTAAAGGTTGCCAAACAAGGCACTAAAGGGAGTTGGAAGCAGTTACCACTATTGGAGTAATTGACCATTATACGCGTTAGTTGGCTTAATTATTATACGTCTTCTCTTTATTTCTTTATTCATTATTTGCCTAAGTCTAGAGATACTGAGAGAGAGATTGAGAAATTCAAGAGAGAGTTCAGAGGATTTTGTGAGAACTCAGTGATTGAAGAAAGAATCTAAGCCTACATATATATACTTTATTCTCAGGGTAATCTCTCCCTCCCAAATTCCTTTTTCACGACAGTTAGTTTTTATATGAAAATGGCTTTTAAAGTTTTTGGTTTAACCTCTGTAATTGGGTTAGGAGTAATGATTATGGGTTGTATGTGTGTTATGACATATCAAATCGTGTTTAATTATATATATTATGTAAATCATATCATCAAATTCATGAAAACATGTCGTATATAATTTTTGCAAAATTACAGAGTATGGGTTTTGGCCTTATGGCCTTATACGTGATATTTTATGTATTGCTCGTATATTATCCCTAAATTTTGCACTCGTATGTTGTTATGCATGTTGATACGAAAAGACCAAAGTTTAAATAAACGGATTCGGTATTATAACGAATTCGTAGTGTCAATTTTTATGTAGTATTTTAAAAACCTTCATGAACATCAAAGTCAGTGAAATTCACATGCCTTAAATATGTTATTAAGTATTTAAATTGGTTAATGTCAGTATATAAATGTTGGGTTATGTTTATACATGAATTATTAACATGTGGGTATGTTAATTTAGTGAAATTAATGATTATTTAGTGTCCTTTTCGCTGAACTCTGTGTTCTTCGCGAACTGGGAATCAAAGTCTGGAGTCTCGCGTCGCGGCGCCAACTCCAAAACGGAAGTCCCGCGCCGCAGCGCCATGACTCGAGCCGCAGCGCCAAGTGTCCGGCCGTAGCGCCATCGCGCCGCAGTGCGAAGATCATGTATAACAGTGGCGCCGCAGCGCCACTCTCCAGAAAGTTCAAGAATGAGATTTTTAAAATGTTTAAGTCTAACAATGTGTTAGTGGATTAATGTAATGAACATGTAAACATGTTAGAAGAATAATGTGATGATAAAATAATTATATAACATGTAAATAACATAATTACATGTGGATTGAATTATTGAATACATAATTAGATTATTATTCATGAAGTGATATTATGTGACAGTAAATGTGATAAATAGACTAAGTATAGTCAATAATTAAAGTAGACAAAGAGAAAGAGTTTATGATGATTAGTTAAGTTATAATTAACTGGTATTGTGAATGTGAATGGTATGTAGGATTTAATTCAAAGAACGTGCTTAGTTAAAGTGTAATCTACGCACGAGGCAAGTTTCCTAGCCCTACTTGTCATTATTGTTCAAGTTTATTATTTACCTCGAGTAATTATCATTACTATTATTCAAGTTCGAATTATTATATTAAAGATTGATTATCTTTTCAAAGTATGATTTTGTTATACAATAATCGTTCTATTGTATACTCCTTAAGATTATTATTCTATTTGAATATCATTATTATTGAACCATATTAGACTAGCGAACCCTTATTGATTCGACTAGTCCATAGTTGATGAGCGTTCTAAATTTCAGAACCCTTGATGAATTATCCAAACCAAACTTGCTTTGGTGCGGACTCGAATGTCAAACTGAGATGAACAACCCTGCAAAGGGATTTACTTATGCGTTAGCATTAAGATATTGTGCACAGTATGGTACTAAGGGCAGATCCCCCTAAGTACGAGTAGAAAGATCCATAGTCTTATGACTGTTAAAGGTTTCAAGTATAACCCTTGATAACCTAGGACATAGTTCAAGGTCTTATAACCCTCAGAATTCTTTTGATTCTTGTTATTCATTCTTGATTCAAAAGTTGAGTTTTTATTCAGATGTCTTTGATTTACTCGCATGTTATTATACTCTTATTTTATTATTATACTTGTGGGCAATAGTGCTCACTCTTGCTTAATAATAACATTGCAGTTAAGAACGAAAGAACCGATGAACCTTCCACTAGTAAGGGCAAGGACAAAGTTAGCAAATGATGAAGACTTGTTATTTTATTTGATGATGTATTTATGTTAGACTTGAGTTAATGATGTTGTTTAAGACTTATTATTTATATTTCCGCACTGATGTTTAAGGTTAGTTCAACCTGGGATAATGTTTATTATTCGGATGTTGTAACCCCATAAGGGGAAGATTTTATTTCTATCTATTGCATGGTTTGCATTTATTATGGGTAGATAGTTAGATGATATTTGTACAGTGAACACCAAATCCCGTGGAATTGAAGTACCCGAATTTGGGGGTATCACAATAGTTCTAGACATGTGAAAATACGAATTTCAGTATAGTACCTCCATCTATACCTCCATTTTTAACTTAGTCATGCAAGTATTATCAATCTTGCACCAACTCCCCTAATAGTAACAAGAATGTGAAACAATAGTACACACATGTGAACAAATAGTTATAATCATGTGAATTAATAGCAATCAATTGCTCATTTATCCGGTTAAATACTCGATTAGTCAATATAACCTCTAGACATCAATTATTATCGAAATAAATGTCGATTTTCACTAACACAAATAATTTCAACACAATAAAACTATTTTTATCAACAATATAAATTTTAAAATTTCGAAGTTTGACTTTTCCCGAAAAAATCAACTGTTGACTTTTTGACCAAATAGTGAATCCCGAAAAATTTTGTGTTTATAGACTATTTTTACTAATTTCATCGTTCCGGACTCAAATATCACGTCCGCGTCTCCAAATTCAACTCCGAACACAACTTCAATTTTAATAACATTCATCATTAATATTATAACTCACAATATTTATCAACTAGGTCGTTCCCAGGAAAGAGGAGGCTTTCCAATAAGGATTTCTCCCTATTGGCGCGCAATTAGGTGACCAAATCTCTCCTTGACAGAACTTCTAGATATTGTAAATATTGTAATTTAATAATATGAATAACTTTGTCGTCTCAATTATTGATTTAATAAAATAACATATTATACAGATGATACTGTGACAATAAACGAATCAATAATGTGAGAGATATGATGCAGCAATTACTGTAGCAATAATTAAGTATAACTGAGTGACTTCTCACGTAAGCATCAATAATCAATACCGTGTGCTACTATGCAACCACGCGTATTATTGTACTTTTACTACCAAGTAGTTCAACAGTATTAATGGTAAAACTTCCGCCACTATTTTTATAAAAATATTTTTTTCGTTTTTTTAATTCGACAATAATTCTGTTGCGGGGTCCACCAATGATTGTGTCGTCCTACGGATATTCCCCGACAAAAAGAATATTATATAACAACTTGCATACTTTGCAAAATTTATAAATACTACCCACAACTATAACATTATATCAAATCCACACCATAATATTAAAAAAAATTATTTCGAGAAAATTAAATATTTATTCATAAAATTTGAGGTCTCACATTAATAATTTAATTCTTTATACATATACAAATTTTTTTCGTACTTTCAATGTGACACTAGAGTGTTACAATAAATAAAAGTCTCGTCATCCAATTTAGCAAGCAATTTACTTATCAATAAAAGCTTTTAGTGCCGGTTTGGCATTGCTACAACTTTTGCCATTACAAAATCGTACTAGTGCTGTGATTTGTGAGAGAATATGTTGTCTTTCAGTTTGATATGTCCCAATTAATATCCAACAATGAACACATAAATGGAAACAATTGACTTCTATTTTCTTCCTTTACACATTACTCGGAAATATTTTCATTAAAAGAAAAACATTAACATCTCAACCTTTCTACATTACCTCCCACCTATGACAAGATGACATTATGTGGAAGAGGGGGATATCATCATACGTACATTCTCCGATGACTCAGAACTTTCTTAAGAATCATGTTTCACGAGGGGCAAAGCTGTCATTGGTAAACCATCACAGATATCAAAGCATGATCCATTTTTGGTATTCCAAAAAGCTCACTCCAATTCCTTCAAAAAATCCATATTATCAACAAAAACCTGCAGAAATTGAGAAGAAGATATTAGCATTGAAATAATACATACTGAAAGGAGTTGAAGCAAAAAGCCTGTAGCACATGACTATCACCATACTACGTTTCTCGTATTTTAACTTGAAGGGGGCTATTAGAATTGATGCAAGGTCCAACAAGGGAAGAGATGAAATACTAGTTCGATAAATTCAAATCACAAGATTGGGTGCTTCATGCTCGATCGTAGGCATTTAGCATTTTCAAAATTCAGTGGATAAACAAGTTCAAATTTGTAGTTGTTTGTTCTTCGAGTTCATCCAAACCCTACAGCCTACTATTTTTACAACCTCTTTTGTAATTAAGAAAGTTAAAGATTTGAGGCATGTTAAAGATGTTTGCGTATCTCTTTTCATATACGCAAAATGACATATTGTGTGAAACGTTGTGATCAAGATCAAAGTTCAAGCACAAATCAAGTTCTCAGACAAAAGCCATACCGATTTCCAACCATCAGGATCCAGACATGCAGTAATCTTTGTGCCAATACCAGGTAGGGGTCCAGGTTCCCGTGTAATCATCCCACCACAGAGTTTAACTGCTTCTGCAGTTTTATAAACATCATCTGTACCTATAGCAATCTGTTAATATATACGAAAGGATCAGTCAGCTTATTTGGCTCCATAAAATGGGTCAAATTTGATGAGAACAAATATATCGTTCATCATGGTAGTGTAATTATAATACAGGAAGTTGCATGTGAAAAATAAAAAGAATCAACCTGAGCATAACCATTTCCTTTGTCGTATTCGGTGACCCCGTAGTTGTATGTCAATTCTAACACAGCACTTTTATCCTCAGGGCCATAACCCATCATTGCTATTGTATACTGGAAAGAAGACACAAGCTTACCTTAGCCGACAGATGCACACACATACTAACTACTGGAGAAAGGTTTGAATACAACAAACTTGAAATCAAAACAGGCAAATGTAAGCTGCATAACCATTGTTTAGGGAAATGAAACACATAGTCACAGAACGTGTAACTTGACTTCAGGTACCAAATACTAATTACAAATACCATGAAAAAAAAGAAGTGTAAGAGGCTTGCAAATGAGTTTATGTTGTTTCAGTATTCAAGAAGAGGCTTTCATATTACAACTTTGAGTAGTTTATCATCTAGTCATGAACACATATGATTAGAATTTTAAAAGGAAATAAAGACGCATCGAATGGTCAATGGACTGAGATTATTCTCAGCTATTTTCTTGAGGAACTGGCCAGAAAATTTCAGTGATCACAATGTTGCACGTTTCTTGCACAAGCAGATGTGCCCTCCCCCATGGGAAAAACTAGCATATATCACATATTTCTTCAACTCCAAATAAAAAATATCACTGCACTTGCACTGTAAGAAATTCGAGTGGATGGTGGTCATATTCATCAAATCTACATGCATACAACAATCAAAACACGCATACAGCTAATCTGTAAAAATGTTTAATTTAATATGCACTACACAACTGAAATCACTCGTTCCAACTATTGACAGGTATCATCTTGCAACTAAACACAG
The DNA here is from genome assembly GCA_016801055.1 of Panax notoginseng. Classification (NCBI taxonomy): domain Eukaryota; kingdom Viridiplantae; phylum Streptophyta; class Magnoliopsida; order Apiales; family Araliaceae; genus Panax; species Panax notoginseng. The sequence goes on from CM029015.1 coordinate 14,623,775, forward strand.
TTGATTCTATAATCCAACAAAATAACAAGTACTTGCATCTAGGATCATCAATCTCACAGACATCCTGATAGAACCTAGCAACTAACAAGCACATCCTTTAACCCCAGCAAGCCTAATCCAATTGAACCTGATACAAATCCAATGATAAAGGTATTAATATAACCAGGTAGACTTAAAAGAACCATCTCCAGATTAGAGAAACCTCTTCACATCAACTGGATAAGTGTCCATATAAGAAAGATTTACTAATATCTGGAACTTCAAGCAAGTGTACATATGCATATGAGAAAGAGAAAGCAGGGTAAGAGTAATCCTACTTTTTTCATTTGGCTAAAATATATAACGTAGAGGGCTTCATTAGTTGCAAAAATAAAATTTCTCACCTTAACTATCTAATAATAAATGTTAATTTACCTTGTATTCAGGGTTATCACGTTTGTGAAGAAGCTCCATGCCAAAGGCCTAAAGGACACAAAAGAGGCACATAATTAGAACTTAATACATGATCGTCAATGGGTAGGATAAAATTTAATGACCATTGACAAATAAGCAACAAAAGAATAATTAATATGAGGTATAGCAATGAGGGAGTGCATTGAACATGATGTGTGTGTGAGTATAGAAAATCCATTTTGCTGGAGGAACTCTCACTTTTTCATAAAAATTTATGGAACGGTCAAGATCTCCAACACGAAGCATAACTTGACATAGCGGTTCGGGTGTAAGACCCCTCTCTAGAAGCTCAAACTTATAACCATCAGGATCTTCAATAAATGCAATAACTGTTTTACAAGCTTTGGCAGGACCGGGTTCCCGGGTTACTTTTCCACGCTTAGCCTTTATAAGTTCCACGATCTTGGCAACCTACACAGATTCAACATCTGTTGATTAGTGTTTCAATTGAATTTGAAATTTTAACGATAAGGAACAGGAAACCTTACATAAAGCACTCATTATCCAGTACTGAAATAAACTCTTCAAGGTATAAAATATTTATTGCAAAAGGAGAAGTTATTAATTCTAATAAGTGCACAAGAATAGCCAAGCACATGTACAACTTTATCCAATAATGAGTACAAAAATTAATAAATAAACACTCATATCCAGGTGATAGGACTCGATGAAAGTAAGTCACAAGTCTTGAGTTTACAAGTTTGTAGCTCTGTGCCTCTGCTAGCAAAATTTTAAAATGTAGTCCCTCCATTCTAGAATATAGGATTAATTTTGACTTTTTTAAAATTCATTTAGAAATATTTTCAAATTGTGATTAATTTAAATTTTGAAAACAAAAATCTTGTAATTAGTAATATTTTTTTAGATAGTTTACTATATTCATAATTGTATTGGAAAAGATTAAATAAATTTTATCAATTTTTAATATGTCTCAAACTGACTTTAAAAGTCAAAATTGATCTTATATTTTATTTTAAAAATGAGGGAGTATATATATATACAGAACGGATCTAAAGCACTCCTCTTAAATAGCACTCTTTTATTAAAACTACGTCGTTTTGGAGATTTTTTTAAAATACAAAATAATATTAAAATAGAGTGGTCCCACTTGCTTTCTTTTTATATACAAAAATGTCACCGCAGCCCCACTTATTTTTTAAAAGAATTTTCAAAACGACGTAGTTTTAATAAATGAGTGTTATTTAAGAGTGAGTGCTTTAGATCCGTCCTATATATATATATATATATATATATATATATATATATATATAAAGAATGATCCATATCATGTATTTGCTATGGATCCTTATAGGGCATACATCATCTATACCATTAAAAACAAGAAGGAACGACCAAGATTAGAAACTAAAAATCGACTAATGGCCGACGGTAAAAAAACACACATCATCCGCTACTAATAGTAGCGGACGTTAAACCCTCGTTAATAAACCCTAAACATATGTTGGTCCTAAACATCATCTATACCCTAATGTAAGTGAGTTCTATTAATTATTTTATCATTATATAAATATTTTAACAAAAACTTACATTGTCAACTGCAATGCCGAAGTGGCCAAACCCAGATCCAATATCATACTTGTCAACTCCATAATCTAGCAGAATAATCAGGAGGAGGAAAAAAATAGAATCAATAATATGCACCTTTTATAGTGAAACTTACCACTGAAACATATCAAGAAAAAGGCCGATTCAGATTCAAGCATTATACATAAAATATAATGCGCTCACTTCTAGGAAATAATCATTAAATTAAGAGGTTTTAAGATGACTTACTGTAAGTGAGTTCTATTACAAAGTGAGAATCTTCTGGGCCATATCCAAGAAATGCATTTGTGTATCTCTCTTCAGGTATGTCACGTTTCCGCAACAGCTTCATCCCTAGGCATTCTGTGTAAAATCTGCACCAACAATTTGAGATCTATTTAAAGTTAAAACAACGTTCAGATACATAAAATATTAGAAGGTCACAAAGCATATCATAGTGTACATAAGGAGCTTACTTTATTGTCCGATCCAGATCACCAACACAATAAACAACATGGAGCATTCTTCGTTTGTCCTGTTTGACCCACTCTAGAACATTTTCCAGGATAGAAGCAGTGCTTGCTTGGGCAGCATTCCCCATGGTGCTAACAGCCAAGTTGTTAACCTCTCCTCTTAACAGCTTAGAAGCTTTTTGGCCGAAAACCTTTGACTGTGGAACCACTAAACAAACATACAAAAATCATACATCTATATAAAGTTTTGAATGGATTTCACCTTATTAGTAATTTGAAATTCAAAAGCATGAGGTGCAGGCCTCAACATAAATGAGACGTAATTATGTAAGCCTCTTCAGTCTTCGAGGACCTTACCTCAAGGTTCATAGTTTAATTAAGTAAAAAAAACAAATATGGAGTAGGTAGAACACAAATATAAATTCCCAAAAATATAGTTAAAAAATCTCATATAAATTACCACATGTTTTTCCTTTAACAATCATACTAAACAATATCGTGATGCAAAAGTAGACGCAACAACTTTTTATGCCACATTTCCTAAAGCATATTAAGCCAATCGAAGTACTTGACTGCGTGAACATCAAAGCTTTTCGAGCTTGAGCTCGCCTGACCTCAATTAGCGATATCTAAGATTGGTCAATTTACTAATCACATCAGCGTAACCAGAAAGGTGAGAACCAAAACCAGACAACATATTTTCTTTCAAAGTAGTTTCCATAAAGAGAGTTGTGGATGTTAGACAAAACCTCACAATCAAGAACTGGAAACTTCTTGAAAATTCTAGTTCTACTCATTTCAAATGGAATTCAGGTAAGCTTCCATTGTTTGGCTTGTGATGTTTCTAGTCTAACTGATGTCAAAGGCTAATTCCTAGGACGTATGCAACTCAATTATATTCGGATTTTTAAAGCAAGACTCTTCAGAAGCGCTGCAAAAGCCAAATGCCTTCTATTAAATTGATTTTCACTAGGTGACGTGTTTAATGGATATTACATGGCCTAATTCTGATATATGAAGCCTACAATAGATATATCAAGCAAACCAAATGAACCACTTCAACTACAGATACAACAACCCCTTAGGAATATATGCATCTATGGTGTTGCAAACTTGGAATGTTAAGTAAACCACAAAAGTGCTATAAGTAACAGTCTAGGACACATAAGAGAATCTTCCATTTTCTATGGTTTTATTTCTTTTTTGTAGGTTAGGTATAAATTCGTTGTTTAAAAGTTGACTTAGCTTTTGAAATCATAGATGGTGTCTTATATTATTACATGGAGAAAGAATAATATAGACACACCAAGAAAGCAATCATCCCATTCTGTATAAAATCTTCAAGAGTTCAATAACATTATCAACATCAAAATCACAATCTCACAACACTTTACGGAACTCTATAAACCAACACAATCATAAGACGACCATGTACTAGTTTCTTAAACCATATTATGAAACAGAACTTCTTTTACTTCTCCAATAACAGAAACAACTAATCAACAATACAATCATCACTAGACCAAAATATGAGCTTCCATTCAAATCAAACTTTTCCCTAATCCACAACAGCATTTTAATACACAAAATCAAACATAACAATACAACAACAGAAATATATAACTTAGTGAAACTAATCATATACACCTAATTTCAACTAATGAACACAAATTGGATTATAATTGAGCTAAACCATTACATCTTCTTCTGAAAAAAAAAATTTTGAGTGGCTACTTACCACTCCCGAGATGATGTAAACTGAGCCTCTGAGAACAATTGTATGACGAGGATAGAATAGAAAAACCGAAGCCAGGAGTAGCAGAAGAAAACATCAAGGAAGATAGAGAGGATGCCGCCATTGGTATAATTCGCACCATATCTCCTGTTTCTCTCTCTAAAATATACTCTATCACTTTATAGTTTTCCAATGAAAATGAGACAGAGTGACAATAATAATTACAACCTTCCAATAATTAACTACTACTTTAATAATACCCCTATATATATATATATATATATATATATATATATATATATATATAGTACTATATGTGAGTAGAAAGATTTGGAAGCTCTTCAGAGATTAGTAGTAATAATTAAAGTCTTAAAATTAACCAAACATTCATGCTAAAAGTTCGATATCCAAATATAAATAATTTAAATATGAATAAATTTTAAAAGTATCTTCAACTCGAAATTATACTCGATAAATATAAATGATTTAAATATGAATAAATTTAAAAAGTCTCTTTAACTCGAAATCGTGTTCGATAAATTTTGTAGTTAAACAAATCTCAATCAAACTAACTTCAATCAAACATTCTTTCATACTCATTTTGTGAACTAAATTGGAACAAAATATTAGGCTCGACTAGATTTATTTACATTCCTATTAATAATAAGCAGTATGAACTAAATTGGAACAAAATATTAGGCTCGGCTAGATTTATTTACATTCCTGATAATAAGTAAGCCGCACCCTCGTTGACATAATAATTGTTTTTTAGAAGAAAAAAATTGTTCTAATTTATTTGTCGTTTATAACTTTCTAGAAGAATAAATTATTTATTTTTCTATATTACTTCTAACTTCTCTCATTCTCCCAAAAAAAAATTTCCCTTGCATTAATAGTTTCTAACTTTTCATAAAAGGGTAGTGATGTAATTTCATATAAATTTTAATTCTTAGAGTAAATGATAGTGTTAAATGACTTTCTTAATTCATGTGCATGAAGCTAAATACAATTATTATGGAATCGAGAGAGTATTTAATTACAAATACTCGATAAATTTTGTGAACTAAATTGGAACAAAATATTCGGCTCGGCTAGATTTATTTACATTCCTAATACATTAAAACCCCTATTTAAGAATACTATATATAAGAATAACCTCTACAATATTATAAAAAAAATTGGTCCCAATTTGGGTCAGTTATAAATAGAAATAACCTCTAAATTGTAATATATTATATACTTTTTAAGTCCCGTATTAAAAAAATATACTACTATATAGTAATAATTTCATATATATATATATATATATATATATATATATATATATATATATATATACATATATGTGTGTGTGTGTGTGTGTGAGAGAGAGAGAGAGAGAAAATATTAATTTTAAAAGACTACATTTTTTATAAAAGATTACATTTCTTATAAAGAACTACATTTTTTTTATAAAATACTATATTTCCTATAAAGGACTACATTTTTCTATAAAAGATTATATTTCCTATAAAAGACTACATTTTCCTAGTTTGAAAATATAAATAATAATTATTAGGGAGTTCTTATTGATATTTTTGTTAAATTGGATATTTTTGGGTGTTGAAAAAATATTTTGTATCAATACCTCTATTTAGTAATAACCTCTCAATTAGAATACAAATAGTTTGGTCTCAAGTCTATTCTTAAATAGAGATTTTATTAATAAGTAAGTAATATTTGATTACAAATCCGGGTCCGGGTTGATGATATCAATAACCAGGGTTGGGATTCTAAATTCTAATTCTATACTATTGCTTAACAGAACTGGACCTGGTACAAGCCCACTGGAGCCCTCAATATTAGAACACTTGGACCATCCCTATTTCCAGCCCAAGACTGATATAACCTCATTATTAGAACTCTTGGATAAACGATGGAATGGCTGGTTGCCGACACCCTTCAAATAAATCTTAAACTTTAAAACTTTATTTTCTTTTAAAGTCAAATTATGAAATTCTAACATTTATATGTTATTATAATTCATTTGATTTTAGTCACTATAATTATAATTTATGTAAATTATTTAAAATATATTAATAATTACAATGTTTTTAGTTATCAAAACTTACCTGGATCCCATAAACTTTGAGTTTTAGGATTTCGTCAATTAAATTTTAATAGTCAAAATGAGATTATTTTTGTGCAATGGAGGGAGTATTTACACTAACATTTTATTGAGATAAATAAATAATTAAAATAAAACTTGAAAAAAAAAACTATTATTTTTCTTAAATATTTTTAATATTTCTCACAAGCTCTCTTTTATATGAGTTGGGACCTACTTATTATTTATGTATATTTTTAAAAAAAGTGGGACCCGTAATCCCAAACTCAATCCCCTGTAACATATAAAATAGAGAGTGATTAGCATGAAGTTAACTTTGGTTAATTGACCAATATAGCGTCGACACGCAGGCCAGGAGGTAATCTCTCTCTCCGTGTGTCAACACTTTATTGGTCAATTGACTAACTTACCATGAAATTAACTTCATGGTAACCAGATTGTAAGACCCCGAATTTTGTGAAATAAAAGTATTCAATTTTTCTTATAATTACTATTCAGTAAATGGTTAAATTGATAAATGTTAAAGTTAAGGGTGATATATGATTTTTTTCAAAATACACAAGTGGTTATAAAATAATCATTGTTGTCGGGAAATATTCGTTTGGTCGTGGAATATTTTTTCTGTCGGGGAATATTCGTACGACGGCGCAGCTATTTGTGGGCCCCATAACGAATAACTGTCGGGTGAAGAAAACGACAAATTTGAGTTTTTACAAATAACGACGTAGTTGTTACTGTTAACACTGTTGGAATACCCGGTGATTAAAATACAGTAATACGCGTTATTGCACAGTAGCACACGGTATTGCACATTATTTTTAAAATTATTGATTCTTACGTAAGAAGGCACTACTCAATAATTGTTACAGTAATTACTGTTCAATATTTTATTTTATTGATTCAATAATTGCTGCGTTGATATTTTATATTATTGTTGTTTCAATAATTGTTGCTGCACAGTATTTTCCTTTATCAGATCAATAATTCATATTATTTGAATAATATTATTAGATAACATTATTGTCAATGTCTAGAAAGTTCTGTCTAAGGAGAGGTTTGGTCATCTAATTGCGCGCCAGTAAGGAGAAATTCTTATTGGAAAGCCCCCTCTTTCCTGGGAACGGCCTGGTTGTCATAAATGTGATTCTGTAATATTATTTGTGAATAATTAATTATTGATTCATATGATAAGGAAATATTTATTTTATGTGGATATAAATGAGGGATATATTTTTGTGGTTAAAAAATGAAGGAGTTAATGTTGAGATTTTTATCCGTATTTTTGTCGGAATAGAGGTATTAAAAATCAGGGTTTTTGAGATATTTTGCGGGGGTTATAATTTTTAATCCGACCGTTGGATCGTGGTAATTTTTGGATATGTTATACATATATAAGTTGAGTATATGTCCACGAATTTTGAACCGTTAAAAATGAACGTATGATTTATTATGAATTTTACAAGATGACTGGTTCAGAAATTGTTGAATTTTCGGAGTTTATCATTTTGATGGAAAATTCTAGAATTGGTGGGCTCCACTTGTGGTTGGTGAAGAAATGTGCTGAATTATATTTCAAATGTGGTGGGTGGGAATAGTAGCAGGTAAAACCATCAGGTTGCAGGTCAAACCTACCAAAATTTTCCTATAAATAGAGGGCTAAGTTAGAATTGAAAATCACACCAGAAACATAAGATTTCTCTCTTTCTCTCTCTATATTATGAAGCATATTTTGTGAGTTTTTAGATACTTGGTGAGTTGCTATTCATTAGTGCAAGTTTCCTTCAGCATCATATCCGATATCCAGTCAGAAGTACTGCTCTTTTGAGGTAAGGGATAGTAAGGGATAGTAAGGGATTGTAAGGGATTGTAAGGGATAGTAAGGGATTTTAAGGGTTGTTATGATTTTCAGTTTCGTAATTTTTCTGATCTTCAAAAATTCTAGAAAAATTTGAAATGATATTTTGATGAGTTTTATTGATTGTGTCCAAAAATGGTGATTTTTGGATGTATAGATTGAGAGTTATGAATTTTATGAGAAAAGACTATTTTAAAAGTAACTGCTTATAATTCCTTGTGGTTAACTCCAAAATTGATGAAATTTTTATTGGGAGTACATGTGTATGATAGAAGTATACTCTGTAAATTTCAGAATTTTTGGACAAAAGTATAATTTTTGATAAATGTCTAAATATTCGGTGGTTTTGGCCATATGAAAAATAGTAAATGAGTTTTAAAAATTCTGAGAAAAATATATGTTCACTATGGGACTATATTATGCTAAATTCCAGAAAAGAAATATTTTTAGAACTGATTTGGTATTTTTCATAAAAATGGTCTAGTTATGAGTAAATAAATTAAATATGTTTTGTGAAGAAAGAAAATTGAAAAATAGGATTTTATGGCTTGAGAATCCTATATGAGGTATATGCAGATTTTTGATGAGGGTTTTGGTTATTGATGATGAAATTGTAAGAGTTTGCATTTTATGATGATTAAATGCATTAATTAGTAAAGTGTAAACAATTTAAATAAATTGTTTATAAGCTTAAGAAATGTTATTCTTTCAATATCATTATACCGAATTATTGGTATGAATTTTATTGTGGAATTTCTACCTTTTTGAGTCGGTGTTACTATTCACGAGTTACTATTCATGAGTTACTATTCACGAGTTACTATTCACGACAAAATTGGTTTCTTTTACTAACCAAATTATAGTTGATTTATGAATATTACTCTTGAGATTAAATCTATATGTTGATTATATTGATTTTATTATCATATATAACATTTTTATAACCCTGATGTTGAATTTCTCTTTCACTGGAGTGTAAAGATGGGTAGATTATTGGTATGATCATGACTAGGGTTCTCTTTGGCCTGTAGTGCAAAGTTGAATTGTGACTGGTATGATCATGACCATTGAATTTACAATTGAATATCTTTAGCTTAAGTGTAAAGATGAATTGATTAACATGGTTATAATTATGGTGTATATAAATTCTGAAATGATTATATATTTCTTTGAGATATGAATATATTTGGCCTGTAGTGCAAATATGAATTGTTGAGGAATATCTTTGGCCTGTAGTGCAAAGATGAATTGTAGATGAATATCTTTGGCCTGTAGTGCAAAGATGACTTGTTGATGAATATCTTTGGCCCGTAGTGCAAAGATGAAGTTATTAGTATGATTATGAACAGGAACTGTGATTTGGTATAACCATGATGTTTGATGTTTCAGGTGATGAAAATTATCTTCGTCCTAGATGAGAAGAGGAATTTAGAACTACAGTTATGATTATAAGTTATTCATATGATTGTGGACCAGAATTGTTGATTGATGTTACAGGGATAAAACATTGTTGGTGGATTTTTAACATGGAGAAAATAATAGACTTTATAGTCTATTTGACTCTTCTAATGGATTGCTCGTTCCGCTGCAAATATGGTTAAAATTTTTATCATTTACCATATGTTCTAAATCTCTGATTTATTATTGATGAAGGCTATTGATAATTTAATTATCTTTAGTCATGATATTCTTTACTGAGCTAGTTGTGCTCACCCTTTTGCTTCACAATTCCTTTCAGGTAATAAGAGTGTAGCTGGGTCGAGCGAGGGTAACGGGAAAATAGAACGGTGGTCTCTAGCTGTGGATGTTCTCCCAAAGCAGTATAGAAAAGTTCATTTAGTAGTTATATTTGGTGAATCCAATAGGGTGAGGCGAACCTAACGTTGGAAGGGTGTTTTGCCACTGTCATACAAGATGTCTAATGACATACAACCTCGTGTCATCATAAGACAGGGTTGTGCTCATCCACTTGCTGAGTATATCTATGGGCACTACCTATATATTCTTGGTGTTTGTTTGAAGTATAATTCTCAATTAGAGACAGTGGAGATAATGATAAGTCAAGAGAAGACTCACCATTGGGAAGAATATGATAGTAATCTTCTCATTTTTCTTTGGGGTCTATTGGGTCAACCAAGGATAATTCTGTGGCCATATGATATCTATCATAACCTAGACGCGTGGCCTCCCATGTACGAAGGTTTCCTTAAGCACTTTCCAAAGATTCTAATTTCCAAAACAGTTTTTGACTATACCTTTATGTAAGGTGTCATTGTGAGGTGATGTCCACGGTTGGAACATGAGTCACATTTGGTATATATTTAAACTCACAGCATATGTGTTGTTGTATTTTGCACGACAATTGTTGTAATAAAGTTGTAGTTATTTTCTGTACCATGTATTTGACGACTCAGAATGGGTTGGGTGGAATGGACCTGTTTTGGGGTCGTCACAGGTGGTATCAGAGCTATAAGTAAAGAGCCCCGAGCCTCTCGCTGGTGACTTCCTGTTGATGGGGGATGCACCGAAGCCAGACTCTCCGTAGGGGACGCCGTTCTGCGGTGGCAAACTGATAGGTACCACTGTGAGGTGCTGTGGTTGAAGCACCATGAGAGTCACAGGTGGTATCAGAGCTTAGGGATATGATCTCTGGCAGAGATCGGGGAATACAACTAGGAGGGGAGAGATGAGTAAATCCTTCGCTAGTGTGTCTTACCTAAGCTTATTTGTTGGTCAGTCTTAATATCGGAATATTATGTGATATGTTAATTTGTTAAATTAACCCTTGTTTTGAAGCTGTATTCTAGAATGATATTTGAAATACAGGAGATGAGCAATGGAGAAATTATGATGACAGGAAAGATGGAATCTGAAATGAAAGGAAGGTATTCTCAACTCTTTGAAATACCAGGTACGTAAATTTCGGGGACGAAATTTCATAAGGAGGGGAGATTGTAAGACCCCGAATTTTGTGAAATAAAAGTATTCAATTTTTCTTATAATTACTATTCAGTAAATGGTTAAATTGATAAATGTTAAAGTTAAGGGTGATATATGATTTTTTTCAAAATACACAAGTGGTTATAAAATAATCATTGTTGTCGGGGAATATTCGTTTGGTCGTGGAATATTTTTTCTGTCGGGGAATATTCGTACGACGGCGCAGCTATTTGTGGGCCCCATAACGAATAACTGTCGGGTGAAGAAAACGACAAATTTGAGTTTTTACAAATAACGACGTAGTTGTTACTGTTAACACTGTTGGAATACCCGGTGATTAAAATACAGTAATACGCGTTATTGCACAGTAGCACACGGTATTGCACATTATTTTTAAAATTATTGATTCTTACGTAAGAAGGCACTACTCAATAATTGTTACAGTAATTACTGTTCAATATTTTATTTTATTGATTCAATAATTGCTGCGTTGATATTTTATATTATTGTTGTTTCAATAATTGTTGCTGCACAGTATTTTCCTTTATCAGATCAATAATTCATATTATTTGAATAATATTATTAGATAACATTATTGTCAATGTCTAGAAAGTTCTGTCTAAGGAGAGGTTTGGTCATCTAATTGCGCGCCAGTAAGGAGAAATTCTTATTGGAAAGCCCCCTCTTTCCTGGGAACGGCCTGGTTGTCATAAATGTGATTCTGTAATATTATTTGTGAATAATTAATTATTGATTCATATGATAAGGAAATATTTATTTTATGTGGATATAAATGAGGGATATATTTTTGTGGTTAAAAAATGAAGGAGTTAATGTTGAGATTTTTATCCGTATTTTTGTCGGAATAGAGGTATTAAAAATCAGGGTTTTTGAGATATTTTGCGGGGGTTATAATTTTTAATCCGACCGTTGGATCGTGGTAATTTTTGGATATGTTATACATATATAAGTTGAGTATATGTCCACGAATTTTGAACCGTTAAAAATGAACGTATGATTTATTATGAATTTTACAAGATGACTGGTTCAGAAATTGTTGAATTTTCGGAGTTTATCATTTTGATGGAAAATTCTAGAATTGGTGGGCTCCACTTGTGGTTGGTGAAGAAATGTGCTGAATTATATTTCAAATGTGGTGGGTGGGAATAGTAGCAGGTAAAACCATCAGGTTGCAGGTCAAACCTACCAAAATTTTCCTATAAATAGAGGGCTAAGTTAGAATTGAAAATCACACCAGAAACATAAGATTTCTCTCTTTCTCTCTCTATATTATGAAGCATATTTTGTGAGTTTTTAGATACTTGGTGAGTTGCTATTCATTAGTGCAAGTTTCCTTCAGCATCATATCCGATATCCAGTCAGAAGTACTGCTCTTTTGAGGTAAGGGATAGTAAGGGATAGTAAGGGATTGTAAGGGATTGTAAGGGATAGTAAGGGATTTTAAGGGTTGTTATGATTTTCAGTTTCGTAATTTTTCTGATCTTCAAAAATTCTAGAAAAATTTGAAATGATATTTTGATGAGTTTTATTGATTGTGTCCAAAAATGGTGATTTTTGGATGTATAGATTGAGAGTTATGAATTTTATGAGAAAAGACTATTTTAAAAGTAACTGCTTATAATTCCTTGTGGTTAACTCCAAAATTGATGAAATTTTTATTGGGAGTACATGTGTATGATAGAAGTATACTCTGTAAATTTCAGAATTTTTAGACAAAAGTATAATTTTTGATAAATGTCTAAATATTCGGTGGTTTTGGCCATATGAAAAATAGTAAATGAGTTTTAAAAATTCTGAGAAAAATATATGTTCACTATGGGACTATATTATGCTAAATTCCAGAAAAGAAATATTTTTGGAACTGATTTGGTATTTTTCATAAAAATGGTCTAGTTATGAGTAAATAAATTAAATATGTTTTGTGAAGAAAGAAAATTGAAAAATAGGATTTTATGGCTTGAGAATCCTATATGAGGTATATGCAGATTTTTGATGAGGGTTTTGGTTATTGATGATGAAATTGTAAGAGTTTGCATTTTATGATGATTAAATGCATTAATTAGTAAAGTGTAAACAATTTAAATAAATTGTTTATAAGCTTAAGAAATGTTATTCTTTCAATATCATTATACCGAATTATTGGTATGAATTTTATTGTGGAATTTCTACCTTTTTGAGTCGGTGTTACTATTCACGAGTTACTATTCATGAGTTACTATTCACGAGTTACTATTCACGACAAAATTGGTTTCTTTTACTAACCAAATTATAGTTGATTTATGAATATTACTCTTGAGATTAAATCTATATGTTGATTATATTGATTTTATTATCATATATAACATTTTTATAACCCTGATGTTGAATTTCTCTTTCACTGGAGTGTAAAGATGGGTAGATTATTGGTATGATCATGACTAGGGTTCTCTTTGGCCTGTAGTGCAAAGTTGAATTGTGACTGGTATGATCATGACCATTGAATTTACAATTGAATATCTTTAGCTTAAGTGTAAAGATGAATTGATTAACACGGTTATAATTATGGTGTATATAAATTCTGAAATGATTATATATTTCTTTGAGATATGAATATATTTGGCCTGTAGTGCAAATATGAATTGTTGAGGAATATCTTTGGCCTGTAGTGCAAAGATGAATTGTAGATGAATATCTTTGGCCTGTAGTGCAAAGATGACTTGTTGATGAATATCTTTGGCCCGTAGTGCAAAGATGAAGTTATTAGTATGATTATGAACAGGAACTGTGATTTGGTATAACCATGATGTTTGATGTTTCAGGTGATGAAAATTATCTTCGTCCTAGATGAGAAGAGGAATTTAGAACTACAGTTATGATTATAAGTTATTCATATGATTGTGGACCAGAATTGTTGATTGATGTTACAGGGATAAAACATTGTTGGTGGATTTTTAACATGGAGAAAATAATAGACTTTATAGTCTATTTGACTCTTCTAATGGATTGCTCGTTCCGCTGCAACTATGGTTGAAATTTTTATCATTTACCATATGTTCTAAATCTCTGATTTATTATTGATGAAGGCTATTGATAATTTAATTATCTTTAGTCATGATATTCTTTACTGAGCTAGTTGTGCTCACCCTTTTGCTTCACAATTCCTTTCAGGTAATAAGAGTGTAGCTGGGTCGAGCGAGGGTAACGGGGAAATAGAACGGTGGTCTCTAGCTGTGGATGTTCTCCCAAAGCAGTATAGAAAAGTTCATTTAGTAGTTATATTTGGTGAATCCAATAGGGTGAGGCGAACCTAACGTTGGAAGAGTGTTTTGCCACTGTCATACAAGATGTCTAATGACATACAACCTCGTGTCATCATAAGACAGGGTTGTGCTCATCCACTTGCTGAGTATATCTATGGGCACTACCTATATATTCTTGGTGTTTGTTTGAAGTATAATTCTCAATTAGAGACAGTGGAGATAATGATAAGTCAAGAGAAGACTCACCATTGGGAAGAATATGATAGTAATCTTCTCATTTTTCTTTGGGGTCTATTGGGTCAACCAAGGATAATTCTGTGGCCATATGATATCTATCATAACCTAGACGCGTGGCCTCCCATGTACGAAGGTTTCCTTAAGCACTTTTCAAAGATTCTAATTTCTAAAACAGTTTTTGACTATACCTTTATGTAAGGTGTCATTGTGAGGTGATGTCCACGGTTGGAACATGAGTCACATTTGGTATATATTTAAACTCACAGCATATGTGTTGTTGTATTTTGCACGACAATTGTTGTAATAAAGTTGTAGTTATTTTCTGTACCATGTATTTGACGACTCAGAATGGGTTGGGTGGAATGGACCTGTTTTGGGGTCGTCACACAGATCTTATAAAATGCATCCATTATACTGTGGATTCGACTATTTGTCATAATTTAACACTATTTTGAATTATTTATCCTTTGACAAAAGACTATTAGTCCCTTGATGCGAGACTATTTGGTAATTTAAATCGGAGGACTGTTAATCTCATATTCATCGTAAAAATATATAATCCATCATAAATAGCCTTAAGAATGACAAAAAAATAGTTCATATGATTATTTGAAGGATTATTAATCCTCTATCATGAGATAAAAAAGTCCGACGTAGTATTAAATTAAGACAAATAGTCCAATCGCATACATATTTTTTACAAACAAACATAACCCTAATAAAAATATATAAAATAAAATAATAATAATAATAATAAATTGTTGAATTACATACTTGGCCTTTATCTTATCACTTTAAAGCTCAAATGAAGCAATGGGGCTTAATTGCTATTGGAAGGGGGAACAACTGAACTTCACAATTTTGTAAACATCTCCTACATATAATGTCGGATTGACCCGTCTCCATGTGAAACCAACACTTCCTCTTTTTTTCAAACAATATACATTGCATATATCCCCCCTACAACAAAATTTAGGATGGATTAATATGAAGTTAACTTAACTTAATTAATTAATACATTATCGATATATTGATCGAGAAGAGATCTCTTTTTGCGTGTCAATACTATATTAATTAATTGACCAACTTATTATAAAGTTAATTTTATAGTAACCGGATCCACAAATTTTGCTAGGAAGGTATCCACAAAATTATATTATATATACTACTCCCTCTGTCCCTATATAAATGATGTTTTAGAGTTTTTTATTTGTCTCTAATTAATTAACGTTTGTTCAAATCTAGGAGAATTAATGATAATTTTTCCAAAATTACCCCTCATTACTCTACCTATTTTTTGGTATTTTAAACTCTTGTGATATGATAAATTAAGGATTTAAGGGTATTATAGACAATTGAATACTATATTTAATATTTTTCATTCATTATCTTAATTCTTGTGCCCATCTCTAAAACGTCATTTAAATAGGGACGGAGGGAGTACTATATTATATATATATATATATATATATATATATATATATATATAAATTATTATCTTAAATTATTGACTTTTTTCATTTCAATGATTAACTTTTTAATTCTTTTTCAATCAAGACATCAACTCTTAATTTTTATTATTATTTTCAGTTCAATTGAAACCATCATATCATTAATTGATGACGTAATAAACCACATAGGATATCAGCGCTATGTATTTAAAAAAATATTATTCATAAAATTTGTAAATATTAAAATATATTTCATTTTATTCGCTAAGATGATATAATGTGGAGTAGTAACACACTAGATAAATTATCTAAATGTTTGTTTAAAATAACATAATTTAGATTAATGAATGACACGTGGTGACATTTAAGTTTAACAATGAAACTAGCAAGTTAGCAACAGACAAACGGTGGCGCGTAGTAAGCGAGCGCGTACGGAAGTTCATCTCCCGCCTCTACCAAGAAGAGGTAAGGCTAATCCTTCCACGCATGCAATGATACTTCTCCACCTTGGACGCACTCTCTCTCTCAAATAGCCCCTTCTGCACTTTACAGGACACGACACGTGTCTCTCTTACTCTCTCCCGGTTGGGTGCGTATTGCGCTCCCGGCACCTTACAGTGACAGCTGAGAGGAAGAAGAAGATATTTAAGTGAGACTGCAGTAGGAATTTTACTGTTTTAGTGCTTTTTTGATTTTTAAAAATTTGTTAGTTCTAAAAATCACAAGTACGGTTTCAGAATCAGCATTTTCACTTCCTGCTAAGAGCTCATTATTTGCTGAAGTATGTATTTACTATTTGTTATTACGTAATCTGATTTATTTATCATCTTTAACTCCTCTATTTTCCCAATTGTAAGATCAATAATGCATTTGTTCAAATTATTAGAGTTCATACTGTTTTAATTGAATTGTGGGTCTTTCTGGGTTTTGTCTGGTTTGTTAAAACTTGGTTTTTATCTTAGGGGATTCAAACAGATGAGGATTGAGTTTTTTTTTTCTTTGCTAAATAGTTTGAGTTGATTCTGATAATTCTTTTGCATTTGAATTGCATTTACAGAACTATCCAGAGATTGCTACCATAGTCCTGAGTGGAGATAAATATTTTGCAAGTTTTAATTTTGGTAGTTATTGTTGAAGTTGAGTCCTGTGTTTGGATTTGAAGGTTGCCTATAGTTGTGAAAATTACCCAGATGAGTGTTTTGGCAATTCTGGTTTGTGGGTGTGTTTCAGTTTGTTGTTTGCATTGATGGGTTGTGTTTATTCAAGAGATTGTCTTGGTGAGATTTGCATACCCAAAGATGTCAAGGTTAAAGAAAGTGGTAATGTGAGAGCAGCTGAGATTGGAGTGTTCTCACCTGTTACTTCAGATGGGGAATATGAAGAAACCAGAGATCAATTGAATCAATTGAGGGACCCTGAAGCTGGTATAACTAGGTTGTCTAGGGTTTCATCACAGTTTCTACCTCCTGATGGGTTCCGAAATGTTAAGGTTCCTACCGGGAGTTATGAATTACGGTATTCATATTTATCTCAGCGAGGGTATTATCCTGATGCACTTGATAAAGCTAACCAGGACAGTTTTTGTATTCACACTCCTTTTGGGACAAATCCTAATGACAATTTCTTTGGTGTTTTTGATGGGCATGGAGAGTATGGGGCTCAATGTTCCCAATTTGTTAAGCAGAAATTATGTGAAAATTTGCTGAGGAATAGTCAGTTTCATATGGATGCTGTCGAGGCATGTCATTATGCTTTCTTAAAGACAAATTTGCAGTTGCATGATGATGCTTTAGATGATAGCATGAGTGGGACGACAGCAATTACGCTATTGGTTCGGGGTAGGACCCTTTATGTTGCTAACTCTGGTGATTCTAGGGCTGTTATAGCTGAGAGGAGAGGGACAGATATTGTGGCTGTTGATCTATCAATAGATCAAACTCCATTCCGGACTGATGAACTTGAGCGTGTTAGGCTTTGCGGAGCTAGAGTTCTTACAATGGATCAGATTGAAGGGCTGAAAAACCCAGATGTACAGTGTTGGGACACTGAAGAAGTTGATGATGGTGATCCTCCTAGATTATGGGTGCAAAGTGGGATGTATCCTGGTACAGCTTTTTCAAGAAGTATTGGTGATTCTATTGCTGAGACAATTGGGGTTGTTGCAAACCCTGAAATTGTGGTTTTTGAGCTTACAGCTGATCATCCTTTCTTTGTGATTGCTAGCGATGGGGTGTTTGAGTTCCTTTCTAGCCAAACAGTGGTTGACATGGTAAGGTATTCTCTGCCTTCTTTAGTTTGAATGCTTAAGCAATATCAAAAAGTTATTTTGCTTGATTTGTGTAAGTGTTAACTAATGGATGTTACTGTTATGTCTGTATCAGTTCTATCCAGTAACATAAGTGCTTATGACTTTTTGAGTCTCTCTCTCTCTCTCTATATATATATATACCATATATGTAATCTGTGCGTTATGTATAACATAGTCTATGATGTATATAACATTTGTATCCTATTAGGCTCACTTACCCTCTTTTTTAGGTTCAATGCTAAATAAGCAAATGCTTAACTTACAATGCATGCTTCTGGATCTATGATGTGTATGTTTGATACTATAGTTTTGAGTCCCATTATTACGCTGCAACTAAGTCAAATAATCCTCACCAGCCACCCCATCACCCACTCCCAACACAGTGCTTCGTATAGTTAGCCGATCACAAAGTTCTCTTGATTTCCCTGCCCTTGGTCTCATTTCTGTATCTGTTTCATTAGATTTGTAGATGAAGGAAATCTGTATAGATGTACCTGTCCAAAAAAAAAAACTCTATACTGATGGTGGATGTATGATGTTAGATGCGCTTGTCCAATGTATGATGTAAACTTTTAGGAAGTTTAACTTATTAAAGAAACACTTTTAAGAAGTTTAAAAAGAGATTGTAAAAGAAAAAAAAATTACTTCTTCGACTACTGCCCCTTCTAGAGTTATGGATAGACCTTCTTAATCACCCCTATCACCGAAAATCCTGCCTTCATAAGCCAAGTCCTCACCACATTTGAAGACTCACTTCTACCAGTGTAAGAGAGCCCAAAGTAGTCAATTACCTCTGTTGGATAATATTCACAGCCCTTGTGAAAGGGCCCAGGCCTCACCCTTATTTTATTAATTGAAGCCGAAACTTTTACACATTAACTATTCCTTCAATTAATTTTAAACCTTTCATTACCTTCTAGCTGTGGAACACAACGATATAAGCCAGAAGGGAAATATCTTTCTACCATTACCTACATAATTTTTGTAGTCTAGCATGCAGGAAATTCTTGTTGCACCCTTGCCCTGTAACAGATAAGGAATAAAAATCATCATATAAGTAATATACTGAGGGAAGAGATGGAGGAACAATGAAAGGAAGTTGCTTCTAAGAAAGGGGTAAGAGGATATTTCAATTTGTTCCAAATTGTTTAGACATTTGAGTTTTTAGGAGTTGATTTGTAGTTTATGGGTTCCAGTAACAAGTTTTTCATAATTTCATTATTTCTGTTGGTTTAGAGGCTCTTTTAGTTGGGGAGAAATTAACAATTTTGGGGCTCGGGCATGGTTCTGCCACTTTCTAACTCTCTTAATATAAGGCCGTATATTTTTTGTATGTGTATATCAAACATATCAAGAAAAATTATCAAGTTTGCCCCTTTGTCTTCCTTTTTTGTGGCTGTGTTAAAATTATAGGCTTTAGCTATGTGTTCCTCTCTCTCTCTCTCCTCTCATTTGTGACTAAATGTATTCATTTTGCCTTCGTGGTTGTTTTCACTTTTCAGCATTATGACCTTTAGTGGATGCTTTTGGTTCAGATTATGTTCCATGCAGCTCTTAGTTTTGTGTTTCCAACATGAAAAGTTACGAGTCACTTGGTCGTGTTTTAGAATATATAGCAAATTTTCTTCTCAACCATGGGGAACATTTTTGCAACATATCTTTTCTCTCAAATCCTCTATTAGCCATTAGAGTTTCTAATGATGTTACTGAACTTCTAGGTTGCAAAATTTAAGGATCCCCGTGATGCTTGTGCTGCAATTGTTGCTGAATCTTATCGACTTTGGCTACAGTATGAAACTCGTACAGATGATATTACTGTAATAGTTGCCACATCAGTGGGTTAGCGGATGTAAGAAAGTTCATGTACTCAATCTATTAAGCCTATTTATATTCTTTTAATCCCGCTAATTTGTTATTTACTTTTTTGTGAGTTAATTCATTTAAGAGTAATTGTTTTTTGTGCCAGATCGCTGTTGGTCAATCAGCAAGTTATGGTGCTGTTTTAAGACCTTCAATCCCTCAATTTGTAGAGCTTTCAGGATCAGAGTCTCCTTTAACCATGGGACAGAATTCTAGGTACCAGCGTGCGAGGCAAGATATATCAAAAGCTCGTCTTCGTGCCATTGAAAGCTCTTTAGAGAACGGGAAAGCATGGGTTCCTCCTCCTCCAGGCCACAGGAAAACTTGGGAAGAAGAAGTACGTACTTAGATAACTTCTTTTCTTGCATTCAACACAACTTGGTAAACGCAAATCGAAGTTTCAATGCCTTGCACTTTCTACCTTTATACTTAACTAATAATTTCATATCAATTTGTACAGGTACACATTGAGCGGGCTTTGCATGATCATTTTCTTTTCAGAAAACTTACTGATTCTCAGTGTCATGTTTTATTGGACTGCATGCAAAGAATTGAGTTTCAATCAGGCAACATTGTGGTGAAACAGGTAACTTACATTATAGAACTTATAAATCTTTTTATTTTTTATTTTTGATAGTCCTTCAGGCTTTAGCTCTTGCGACTTGTGCCTGATATGGAAATTATAGAAAGATGCTTATGAACTTAATAATAATAAAAAAAAGAGATAAGAAAAAGAAGAAGAAATAAGTTTACGATGAATTCTTATCGACTTGTTACCCAAAAAACCTCTGAATATGGCAGTGTTTTCTTCAAGTTGTAAGTATCAAAGTAATGAGGTTATGATGGTCATCTGGATTGATCAAAAAAGAAATGAGAGAAGCACGGCCATTTGAATCATGATGGCCATCTGGACTGATCAAAAAAGAAACGAGAAAAGCATGGCCATTTGAATCATGAATCTGCGTTACCACTTAAGATGCTTATATATACATTGAGAATCCTGGAGAAGCTATAGATTCCTAGTACATGATCAAAATACCATTTCATAGTGCTTTTCCAATCGTTGTTGGTGTAGTGTTGTGGGTGTAGCGTTGTGGGTCCAGCATTGTGGGTGTACCGTTTTGGGTTCCACGCCGTTCGCGGGGGTGGGGGGGAGGATAAGGTATATATATCCAACCTTCAGCATTATCTATGCACAAAGTGGCTATCCTGTACTTGGTTAGTAGTCTCAAACTTGGCAGCCTTAGCACGTGAGAATTCCTTGTTCCCGTTATATGGAAGTGAACTTACTCCCTCGGTTCCCTTTTATTAGTCGTTGGAGGCCAATGCACAATTATTAAGAAAAGTAATGACATTACATTGTGAAGTGTAAAATTAAACTCAAATGACTAAACTGGCCTTTTTTACTAGACACCCTTCTTCTTTTCCCCTCTTTCTTATCTTTAGTATCACATTCTCCAACAACAATCTTAGAAAAAGAGGAAAAAGAAAACTCAATGTCAGAATCTTTCTCAAAACCCAATGTCCCACATTGATAATATCCCATCTACCCCAAAAATCCCCCTACTTTCCCAGATTGAGATGACATTCTTCTCTTGCCAAGCTCACCTTTTGGTCATTTGTGTTCTTAAACTTGATCTTTCATCTTTGTCTTCTTTAGATCACCATCTTCATCCGCCTTATTGCCCTCGGATCTCTCTTGCCGTTCTCTCAGAAGTCAGAACACACGAGTTTTTCCAGCGCCACCCTTTTTGTTCCTCACCAACACGCAGACAGTGAAAATCGCAGACATCCTCCTCGGACCGGCCGGAAAAAACCCATGTGACCCTTCCACCAAAATCACATCCCACCCCATGGGTGAGGCCGAAAACAAGGAAATTACATGGGGCGGGTCAGCGGCGGAGGACGGCGACGATGGTTTTGATGTCAGTGGACATGTGGGAGTGGGTCGTGGAGTTGACAGAGGCGTAGTGGACAAGCGCATCGAAAATAGGGTTGGGGAGTGGGGAATTGGGGGCGGTGGCGGAGGAAGCGGTGGAAGCGGTGGTTCTGGAGGTGGAAATGATGACGTGTTTGGTGGTGAGTAGAGCGAGAGCGGAGGCGAATGTGAATAAGGAAATGAGAATGAAAAGGGACTTGCGGCGGTGGGGATCCGGGTTGTTTGTGTAAGGAAGGGTGGAGGAGCAGGAAAAGAGGAGTATTCAGAAAAAAAATTGGGAACGAAAGTTGAAATTAAATAGGAGTATGAAGATGAGATAGTTTAGGGGTAAGTTAGGAAGATAAGAGAAAAATTCTCCTAAAAATCTGAAAAAGACAGTTAATTAGGAATGAATTTTTTTCCTAAAGCGTCTGTTAATACGAAACCGAGTGAGTATTTTGTTCTGGCAAGTTGGCAACTTATATGCATAGATCATTTGTCAAAAATAGTCCTTGCTATAAGAAATTCTGATCTTCAAATGGTGAGCTGAAAGATAACTTCTCAAGTTATATTGTCTCTTCTCTCATGTACACATAAGCATGTGTTAGTAAATCTATTTTCAATCTTTTGGCCCAAGTTTCTTGTGAATCTCATTGCTTGAGGATTTTTCTTGATAACCACTGCTCTTTCAAATTGGAAACAGCTGAGTGTAATAAATATCACATCTTGCAGGGTGGAGAAGGTGACTGCTTTTATGTTGTTGGCAGTGGAGAATTCGAGGTCTTCGCAACCCAGGTTATCATAAATGTCTTTTTCTCTGATCTTTGAATTCACTAATGTAATTTAGTTACTCCAGCTTCTCTCATTGGATTGCTTTTGGTCCTACTAGTCATCTACTTGTTTCCTGTAGATCTACTGCAGTCTCATCATGATACAAAATTTAAGCGAGTTTGAGCTTAACCTCAGTAGAACTGACTGCATGTTATGACAGGAAGAAACAAGTGGAGAGGTTCCTAGGGTTTTACTCCAGTATACAGCTGAAAAGTTATCATCCTTTGGAGAGCTTGCACTAATGTGAAGTATCTCTTTCTTCTATCTTAGTAACATGTTATTTACTTGTTGGGATATTCTATTTTTTGTTTTTTTGAAACAGCAAGAAATGGTTCTCTTGAGGTTTGCAAAAGTTGACTTCATGTTTCCTGTCTTTAGGGTTACAAAAAAGTGGAAAAGATCTAAAAATAATTTAAAAGGTAGAATTTTGAAAAAAATTAAATAGTCAGAACAAATATTAGCCTGCGGTTTAATAGTTGTTAAAGCATGAGTTTTGTGATCTTGTTAGATTTATAACCATGGCTTCGAGAAACCTGAAGTCTTTGTCTGGCACATTTAATACATATGGAGCCAGTAGATATCTCTACATGGCCAATTAGTGAGTCAACAGATTCATGATGTTGGCAGATTCATGCTGTTCATGGACAATAAATACTCTCTCTTCATGAATTTTAGTGACATATATTGAACTACAGGTATAATAAACCCCTCCAAGCTTCTGTTCGTGCTGTGAAAAGTGGAACTCTCTGGGCTTTAAAAAGAGAAGATTTTAGAGGAATTCTTATGTCAGAGTTTTCAAACTTGTCATTGTTGAAGTTGCTTCGGTCGGTGGATCTTTTCTCGAAGTTGACAATCTTACAGCTTAGTCATATTGCAGATTCTCTTTCTGAAGTTTCCTTCTCCGATGGGCAGATAATAGTTGAAAGGGTAAACTCTTTCTCCAAAAGCATATATTCTGCATACTTGTTTTCCCTTCTTTAATCTCTTTGGTTCGTTTTGCAGAATGAGGATCTTCAGGGACTGTATATTGTACAGGAGGGACAAGTGAGAGTTACTTTTGATGTGGAAATGATAAGAAGTCAAAATGCCTCAAGCCTTGTGTCTGAAAATCAACAGCAGGAAGATAATATACAGAGCAATAAGGAGATCTCGATGGAGAAGACTGAGGGAAGCTATTTTGGAGAGTGGATGCTTCTTGGTGAACACATTGACTCCTTGAGTGCCGTTGCTTTGGGCAATGTGATATGTGTTGTCTTAACGAAGGAAAAGTTTGAGTCAGTTGTTGGCCCTCTAGCAAAGCTTTCACAAGATGATTTTAAGTATGTTGTGATCTTTTCTATGATATATTACTTTCGCAGAATACTTAATGTTCAAAAACTTATTAAATTTAAAGAAAGTCTCTCTGTTCAATAAATGCTGGTCTTATTTGTTTTACTTTATGATTTAATTCCCTTGACCCAAGAGCACCATATTCCTGATTGTTTTGAGTACATTAGGTCAAGGGACAATTCAACGAGCTTTCATAAGAATTCTAGTGGAAGTATTGATCCTTCAACCCTTTCGAAAGTTCGTCTCTCAGATTTGGTAAGTGGTACTTAGTTCTGCATGCTTTATGTTTCAACAACCCCATTTCTGAGAAGTGATGAGACATCTGAATGTATTTACTTGAAAATTCGTATAGGAATGGAGGGCATGCTTATATTCCACTGACTGCAGTGAGATCGGGCTCGTTCTTTTGAGAGGCTCAGGTTGGTTTGTATTTTATATTGTGGAACATTATATATTAATGCCACCAAAGACAGGGAAGGAGCCAAACCTTTTAAAATGGGGAGACCCTCAAAGATATTTCTGCAAAGATGGGAAATTTTTTTAGTAACGACATTGCTGTTTTTTATTGGTTACTGGGGTACTTTTTTTAAAAAATGCTTTTAGTTGAGCAACTTATTTGGACAATTTTACATATTAGAGGTATAATTTTCTAAAACTGGGGGTACCATATTAAAATTTTTAAATTACATAGGAAAATGAGTTTTGGAAAAGGGACAACGCCCCCACGCCCCCCCTCCCAAAAAAAAAACCACACACACACTTTCATGTGGCTCTCCCCTGACCAAAGAGTGTATTTTGAAAGCAATGCTATTGTTCTGGTGCCTTACCTTGTAAAGCTGATTACAAGTACTGCCATGGAAAGGGCTCAAGGATAACATATATTTGTAGGGATATGGTGCACAGTTTTTGTAATGCATTGACATTTGTTTTTTCTTGAACCAGACAACTTGCTTAGCTTGAAAAGGTTTTCAAAGCAGAAGATCAAAAACCTTGCAAAAGAAGCTCTGGTTTTGAAGGAGAAGGATCTCATGAAAAGTTTAAGCCCTTCGACTTGCGTGCCACAAATTCTTAGCACTTGTGCCGACCAAATATATGCTTGCATGCTTCTAAATACATGCATTGCTTGCCCTATTTCTTCAATACTTCGCAGCCCACTTGATGAACCTTCTGTAAAGTTCTGTGCTGCCTCTATTGTCACTGCTTTGGAAGATTTACACAAGGTTTGGTGGATTCTAATTATATTCAATATTTATGATGCACATACGATGATTGCAAACTATTTAGTCTATTCCTTATGTGTAATTTTCAGATTGGGGTTCTTTTCAGAGGTGTGTCACCAGATGTTCTAATGTTTGATCGGACAGGACATTTGGAGGTTGGTGTTGTCATGTTTTTAATTGTGGCAACTTTGTGTATTGATATTTTTATTAAATTATTTTAATGAGTACGAACATATATTTATCTCGTGTAATAATGAAGGCCTACAACTAGAAACATATTATGGACAATTATAATTTATATTTTTGCTGCATTGTAGCTAGTGGACTTCAGGTTTGGGAAGAAATTATCCGGGGAAAGAGCATTTACCATATGTGGGATGACAGACTCTTTAGCTCCAGAAATAGTCCAAGGGAAAGGCCATGGTCTTCCTGCTGACTGGTAAAAGGGCCACCTTTACCTTCTTTCCTATTCATTCAATTAATACATTATTCTTTGTATGTCTAATATTATCTTAGACAATGTGATGCGATAGAAAAGAACGACTTTTTGTGATTATTATTGGTAGTTGACAAGTAAAAAAATAAAAAATAAAACAAAAAACAGGATAGAACTCGTTTTTGGATTAGTAGGAAAATTGTACTCCCTGTGCCAAATTACAAGAGCAAGTTGCTGAAAATGTAAAAATTAAGTGGAAAGCTTATCCACTTAAGAAATGAGGAACAAAAATAAAAGTCATTTTGCTCTTATATTTTAGAACAGGGGGTAGAACTTCTGAGAAAACAGAAAATCGAAAAACGCAAGCCGAGCAGCCGAGCAAAAAGATTGTGCATTTTTTTTAATGCTACACAGATTATCCTGAAAATTTGGTGCACTTGCATGGGAAATTAGATAATTCTCTGTTACAGCTAATTCTTCCATATAGTTAATGAGAGAAAAATTGGGTTACTTTATATTTGTTTGAAATGCCAGAAGAACTGGGTTATCTGAACCATGACCTACAAAATCCCTAATATAAAAATTCTAATTTGAAAACCGTGGTTTTCTGGATTCATCTCAATGTCTAATGTCTTGATTATCTTCCCTGATGGATGTGTACCAATGAATCAATGATACTGTTTAGAAGATCGTATTTGGCTAAAAAGATTGCGAGTAACTCGAAGCTTATACGAGTCAAGTCGAATCTGATCAAGAAGTCATAAATCTATCTTGAAGCCCAGTCGAATTTGAACCAAACAGAAAAAATATGAGCCGAATCTGTGTAAGGTGTGCTCAGTTCAGTTTGCATCGATTCCTACTTCTATTCAACATCCTCTACATACACCCTCACTGTTTTTTGGTTCATTACCTTTTATACTTTCTCCAAGTCATTGATGCTTCAGTAGCTTCCAGTTTTTCTATTTATATGTTTTTGTGTTATATATTTCATTTCTTGTAGTCGATAATAAGCTTGTCATGTTTCCTTTTGTTTCATCCTCAAGTATTTGTTGCCTTCATTTAATTGACTATCACTTGATGGGTATGCTTTCCTGGATAATCATCTGCATTATCTTCATCATGTGGATGAGGGAATTCTTCGGATGAATTTCATTCTTCTGTGAAAAATTGTTAATACATCCATGTGATTGAGGTGCTTTATGAAGCATAGACACTGAGATATGTATCCGTGGTACCTGTTTAAGGATAGTACTCTTGAAATTCTCTCTTCTTATCTATCCTAAAGTGTTTAGGATAACCTCAAATTATTTAGGGGACGATGTGCAGGTGGGCCTTGGGAGTCTTAATCTATTTCATGCTACAATGTGAAATGCCGTTTGGTTCGTGTAGAGAGAGTGAGGTCGATACGTTTGCAAAGATTGCAAAAGGGCAATTCACTCTTCCACAAACTTTTAGCCCTGAAGCTGTTGATCTCATCACCAAGGTGAAACTAAAAACATCTAGCTTTTTTCTCGTTTTAGTTTATTTCACAAGCAGGCGTGTC
Source organism: Panax notoginseng (assembly GCA_016801055.1). Classification (NCBI taxonomy): domain Eukaryota; kingdom Viridiplantae; phylum Streptophyta; class Magnoliopsida; order Apiales; family Araliaceae; genus Panax; species Panax notoginseng. The sequence continues at coordinate 14,651,276 of CM029015.1, forward strand.
TTGATCATAAATGTTTTATTTAGTTACTCGAAGTTGATGAGAACACGAGACTTGGAAGTGAAGGTGCTGAATCTGTCAAAAGTCATCCGTGGTTTGCTGGTGTTGATTGGAAAGGAGTAGCAGACCTTAGCTTCCCTATTCCTCATGAGATAATCTGTCGTATAAATCAACATCTGGAAAGTCATGGCGAGGACACAGTTGCTGCTACTCCATTTCCATTTACCCCCGTTTGTGACATACAAGAACTTAACACTCCAGAATGGCTCGAAGACTGGTAGAAAGAAGTCGTAAACTTGCCTTTTCAGTTTGTAGTTCTTTTCTTCCAGCATAATCGAGACTCTTGGCTTGGTATTGACACTCTAGACATATAAACAGGCTCAATGCAGAGGTCAGTCGATAGATATCTTTTTTCTTCATCAGTTCCTAACTTTTTGAATACAGGAGGTATACGTGTAAATGGGAAGTGGTTAGTATGAAGTTTATTTTGAGGTAAGTTGGTCAATTGACTAATAAAATACTGACACACAGACGAGGTTGTATGTGTGTTAATATTCTATTGGTCAATTGACTAACTTACCAAAAAATAACTTCATGAGTGAGTGTTCGTTTCTTGTTCCTTCACCATTACTATAGTTGTGGCTGATCATAACTATTTTGGCTGGTAGAACTTGTAATTTTCTTCTTGTATAACTTTGTCATTGATTCAGAAATTGATAATTTTATAACATAAGAATAGTATTATTGTTTTATTATTATGTTCCTGTCAAGGTTTTCATCTACTATATTTGAATTGCATAGTCATCATTATCTATAAATGTGAGACTGAATTTTAATAATTCATCACCAAGTGTGGTAAATCTGTTGTGTAGTTGTGGTACTGTATTAAGGGGGTGTTCCGTAGTGATTTATGAGTTGGTTAAACTTATAAGTCATTTGTCACTACTGTTTGGTGTTTGGGAATTACTTATTTTTTAACTTATAAGTTGGGTTTTAAGTCAAAAGAAAAGAGAAAAGAAGCAAGTATTTGTGACTTATTTTATAAGTCATTTTAAAATAAGTTAGTTTGACCAAATGTAATATTTATTTTGTCCTCTTTTTTTATTAATTTCTTTTTAGTAATCTATACATTATTTTAACTTATAAGTCATTAAGAGCCGAACATTTTCATAATTTATTTTAACTTAATTTTTGACTTATAAGTCAAATTAATGTCGAACATTTTACTTATAAGTTAACTTATAAGTCATTTAAAATAAGTTATTCCCGAACATGCCCTAAGTTATGTTACAAAATAATTTTTCATTTCATATTATTTGATCGTTTTTGACTTTTGAAAGTCAATTTGAAACTTTTTAAATTCAAAAATAAGACGATTTATTAAAAATTATGAAATAATAAAATCTACAATAAATAATATTTTTTAGATAGTTTATAATATTAATTTATATCTCTTAAGTTGAGTTTAAAATGTCATCGATGATAAATTAATATGGGAAGGGGAGAGTATTTCAGAACAATTTAATATGCAACTTACAACAATCTAATCAAACAAAAGAAAATTTATTAAATAAATAAAATAGGATTGAACATGAGTTAGAAATATATATTTTTTTTTATTTAAGGAGATTGTCTTGTTCTTATAAAGATTAACTTTGTTTTAAATTTTTTTTTTAAAATAGTACTACAGTAAAACCTCTATGTAAGAATACTCTATATAAGAATAACCTCTATAATATTATAAAAAAATTTGGTCCCAATTTGGGCCAGTTATAAATAAGAATAACCTCTAAATTGTAATATGTTATATACTTTTTAAGTCCCGTATTAAGAAACAATACCTCTATATAGTAATAATTTCATATATATATATATGAGAGAAAGAGATAGACAATATTAATTTTAAAAGACTATATTTTCTATAAAAAACTATATTTTCCTATAAAATACTATATTTCCTATAAAATACCACATTTTCCTATAAAAGACTACATTTTCTATAAAAGATTACATTTTCCTAGTTTGAAAATCTAAATAATTTATGTGGGAGTTCTTATTGATATTTTTGTTAAAGTGAGTATTTGTTGGTGTTCGAAAAATATTTTGTACCAATACCTCTATTTAATAATAACTTCTCAATTAAAATATAAATAGTTTGATTCCAAGTCTATTCTTAGTCTGATTACTAAGAACTAACCTACCTAATATAAATTGAATTAAGTTTATCTAACCCCAAGCGGATTGAGAACGACCATATATGTGTATGAGCCTAGCTAACTCACAACTAACGCTGACTATAAATACTATTTAATTTAATTAATGCATCAATTAATTAAGTCGTATAGATGTGGCGGCTACACCTTATCAATAGCTAGTTAAGTCCTAAAAAAGAGGTTAGTCTTACAACCCAACAGATCTTGATCGTCTATTCGAATATCGAACAATTGATAACCTCCCTTCACAGTTTAATTTATACTATTTCTCATACGGACGGGACAAATATTCAAAATACCTTTTTTCTAAAAGTCTCTCGTCTACAGTATTAAATTGCGGAAGCTAATTATGGTTGGTCAATTGGGAAACGACGTCGTATTGGCCAAATTCGATTTTTTTTACTACCTTCGTTCCTAAAAGATTGTATTTTAAGGTTTTGACACATAGATTAAGAAAGTATCATTTACCAAGTAAAAATTGTTTGAAATTCCATCACTACCCCTTTATAAGAAATTGAAAACTATTAATACAAGAAAGAGAATTTCTTGAGACAATGAGAGAAGGTATGGGTAATATAGGAAAATAAATAATTTATTCACCTCGAAAATTGTAAACGACAAACTGTTTGGAACAAATTTTTTTTTCTAAAACGACAATCTTTTAGGAACGGAGGGAGTAGTTTTCAAGACTCCGCAGTATTAAACTGCAAATGCCAAATAATAGAGATGAGTTTCTTAAAAAGTTGCAACTAATTAAGAAGAATTATTGTGAATTCACCAACAACACCCACTCCTTTTCTTCAACATAAATAAACGAAAACCAATACAAAATTACAATCTTTATAACCTCCAAATTTGGGTTTGGTAATCAGCAGGTGATCCACATCAAAATCACTTCTTCCTTCCCTTCATCATCATTTGGAATTTCGCAGAAAATGTCAAAAATATTCAAGTAACTTTATAATTGAAACTTGTCTTGCTGTTATTGTTTTAGTAAATGGATTTGGTTGTAACCATAAAAAAAAAAGTAATTTTATTTCAAAGTTTCTCTACATATTCGACAACAATTTGACAACATGAAGGGAATTATATATGTCCCACTTTGGAAGACTTTTTAAGTACTTATTAGTTAAGCTTAATCATAGAATCCTCCCTATAAGGGTGGCAACTGGCAAGCAATACTTGCTTCATTTGTTTATCAATATAATTATTTAATTTCTTCATCAGGTATAGTATGTCTATTGGTAAATGACCATGAAAATTAATTACATCACTGACTTGTGGATAGAGACTGCTGAGTTATAGCTAGATCTGTCAAAGGCTGTTTTGTTCATTACTAGAGGAGCTGTTTTGCCTCAAAAGGCTGGGGTGGTTGTTTTGTTCTATATGCTTTCTCCCCTATTTTCTCTTTAATATGCATGTATACTGGAGAAAAAAATAAAATAAAATAAAATCAATTTGTCTGTATGCAACATAAAGATTTCCAACTACATATAAATACAGAATACTTTGTAATTTTATGTACAAAAAGTTATCTGATTTTCTTCCTGTAAGACAAAAATTTCCGAGCTAACATGTTATAACATACAAAGGACCTTATAAGAAAAAAAATGTATGGTTTTTCCCTCTTGATGTGAACATGAATACTATCTAAATGGGGGAGTGGTTACTGGTTAGCATGAAGTTAATTTTGGTCGATTGATCAATACAGTGTCGACACGCATTCCGAGAGCGATCTCTCTATGTGTTTCAGCACTGTATTAGTCAATTGACCAACTTACCATGAAGGTTCTTGGTAACCGGATCCATCTAAATGAGACCATTTCTCCCAATTTCCTAAAAGAACGCCTTGTCCTTTGGCTGAACACCATATTTCAAGAACTCTAAACACCTTGAAAAAGAAGCAACCTTTTTATGATGCATAATTTAAAACCAATCTAATCTATACTTCCAAAGGTTGTCTTGTGTTTTGGGACATTGGAGTCCTTTTCTCTCTATTGGCAAACCAGTGAACTGTTCTCCTTGCAATTGGCAACCACAGCCTCCTCAGTCTTTCCTCCTTGACATTGTTTTCGGGACACCAAGAAGAATCTCCTGTTCTGTTGTTCCTCGTGCTGAATTCTGTGAATCTTGGATGAACTATAATCTCTGACATTGATCTCTTCTCGGCAGGATCCAAAATCTTTGAAGTATTATCCGGATTAGCATTATTGGTAAGGCCTGAAAATGGGATTAAACCGGTTTGGAACAATCTTTTTCTATCCATCTCCACCTTAATTTTCATGATCTGATCACCACCTTCAATCCCTTTTGTTGTCTCCAAATCCTTGTATGAGAATCTATTGCTAGACACGGCATTAATCATCTCGGAATTAAGAAACATAAGGTCCGAAGAACTGACACTGCTCCATCTGTTCTTGAGCACAACATCAGACATAATGATCCTGTGATTGAACTTGTGCAGAATTTCTTCACAATTTTCGTCGTATTGAATTGGCAGTTCTTCTTCTTCTCTAATTCCCTTGAAGCTACTCCCTCGGCTAAATCTCGATGACCCTTGATGTAAATCTTCCTCTCTTTGCACGAAAAGCTCTAAATTTGAGTCCTGCCTCAGGTCTGATTGGCTCTGTAAAAATCTCAAACTTGTCGAATATGTGATCAATGCAATATCGTCTGTGCTAACTTTGTGCCTGCAGAGTGGACAGCTCGAGTGTTTCTCGAGCCACTTGTCAACACAATCGATATGAAAGGCGTGTTTACACTTGGGAAGTAATCGAAGAATCTCAATATCTTCGAATTTAGACAAACAAACAGCACATTCAAGGCCTTGTTTTGAGCCTTTAAGCGCAGAGAATCTAAAGAAAGGGAGAGATTCAATCACTGTCTTGTCAATCCCAGAGAAACGAGACCTTGATCGGCTAAGTATTCGGTTCTGTAGATGATTTGCAGGCGAACTCCGGTGGCAGCACTTGGCGAACACAAGGAGGACAAAAGTTAAAGAAAACATAATGGCAAGAACCCCCACAACCACCGCAAGGCTAGGCTGAAAATTTGTCACTACATCCCCCGATGGCATTCCTACTTGGCTGTTCGGAGATTGTGCTTCGACGGCGAAGAACGTAAGAAATAACATCAATATAAGCATATTTAAAGGCGAAAAGTCCGGTGAATTTGCTGCCGGAAAATGCATAGCTTGTGTGCAGGAGGATATATATATATATATATATATATATATATATATATATATATATATATATATTATTATGATATACTCTATATGAGGTGCTTTAAAAAAGCCTCCCCCAAAAGGGTATTTGTTTCTAGTTTGTTAGTTATCTATCTACCTTTCTTGGTTTCTTTATGGGATGTTTTTGTTTATTCCAATTTGAGTAATCAAATATATTGTGTAGTGCAACATTTAGAAATTGGAAATTCAAGAGTGATGAGGAAGTGGCCCAAGCGGGATAGTCTTATTATTGCACATATTTGACTTATGGCATGGTAACCATTAAATATAATTTTGAAAAGGTTTTATTGTTGTGGAAATTATTATTAAAAACATATATTTCAATAATTGATGAAAGAGTATCTCCATGGGTAATATATTAATATTAGAGGTTAGTGCAAGGTAAATATCAATTTCTATTGGTTTAAGAAAATGATATTTCCAAAACACTTTAAAATATTTTCACATGAAAAGTGTCGCTATAGATGTATAGCGATTGTTTTTACCGTCGCTATATGAGCGACTGTTTTTATGTGAAAATATTTATTTTCTGTTATGAATTTATCGGTTTACTTGATTTATTGCCACCCCCTATAATTACCTTTCTTGTTCCTTAAGTTTTGTAAATCTTTTTTTTTTAAAACATAAATTTTGTCTGTTTAGACAATAGTGAGAGAGTTTTAATCATGGTGTTTAGGGAATGAATCCAAGTCAAAATTAGTGGTATTATTACAAGTCCCCTCAAAAAACACAAAGTCAAGCAGTAGAATCTATCTTGAGCTATACATGGTTGATTCCACTGCATAAACCAAATTTGCCGCCTCAAAACTCGACCAATAATTATTAAACTTGATTCTCTAGGCTTTTTCTAATTTTTTAGTAGACCATAAACATTCAAGAAGCTGAATAATTGTACTACCTCCCTTTTTTAATATAGGTCATTTTAGAGAAATATTTTTATTTCTAAATATAAGTTGAGAATTTCAAGTAAGCATTGATTGTTTAGTTTTCAATATTACCTCAAGTAATAAATATAACTTTGGTTCTCTCACTGTTTTTTGACCAATAAATAATACTCTTTTTTTTCAATACAAGGGCAATATAAACAATTGATAGTATAGTATTTAATGTTTTACAATCATTTCCTTAATATTTGTGCACAACTCTAAAACGACTTATATTAAGGAACGGATGAAGTATTCTTAAAGAGGAGGTCAACGAATTAAATCAAACTATGGTGAAACAATGGGAACAATTTAATTGTGATTGCTATATTAGTTGGTTATGCCAACATTTCAATTCAACATAGTTTTTTCTTTATGTAGGTAAAAGTAGGGGATCCATTGCTCCTCCGTTTGTTTCCGACAAATGCTATGTTCAACTATGTCCATCCACCTCGACAAGCTTGGTAGAAGCCAAGCCCCCTCAATTCCGCAATAAGAGTTGGTTTCTCGTTCTTGAGGACTTTCTGGCAGGTAGGCTTGAGCTAAGATCATTTTAATTAGGGCTCGTGAACTATTACCGAAGATTTATCGTAAGTTACTCAAAGAGAGCTGATCAACTTAAAAATCTCCTAAAGAAGGACGTACGAACCGATCATAGAACTGCACTTTTAGGACATACCGCAAACCGACGATCTCATATAGTATGAGCCAGGAAATGTGTTACGACCCTCTCCTCTTAAGTATTTTATTAAGTTTGTTGATATTGTTAGAGCAAAAATGATGTTATCATAACAAAAATATATTTAACGACACTTTTACAATTGTTCTAGCAACACTTGACACTTTAAATAACACTTACTGCTTTAGTATAACATTTTTACTTTGGCCGTCTTTATTAATAAAAGTTTTATTATTTTACCAATTTCATTATTTACATATTTAATTTTACCCATTTTACTATTTTAAATTTTAAATGTATTATATTTATTGTGGTTTAATTATACTATTACTCTATTTCATGTGAAACAAGTTTGGAGAAGGATGAGAAAATAACATACATATGCAATGTTGTGGCAAAAGTTGTTAACAACTTTTGCCTAATAAAAGGAACTTGTTATAATAATTTAATTTCCTCAAAAAATTAAATTAAATATCCACCAGGACCATCACTTGCAATAGACATAATACGTGACGTCAATTAAGGTTGTTATAATATGCAATGGATTGATGGAAATTAGTCAATTAGGGTTACCTAAGCAATAGGTGGGGATGACAGATGATCCATAATACGTGGTTGATTAATTTATAAATGAACTGATAAATTTATAACAGAAAATAATATTTTTATAATAAAATTGTCGTTATAAATCTTACAACGACGGTTTTTACCGTCGTTATACATCTATAACGACATTTTTGTTGTGAAAATATCATTTTTCATTTACAAATTGTGACGTCTTGTACTGTAAAATATTACCGTTATTTTTTATTTTTTTTTCTCATAAAAGTCCTTTTGTTAATATAAAATGTATCATAAGTGGGAAAAAAAAGTCTTATAGATATATAAAAGTCAATTTTAATTTTAATTTTTTTAAAAATAAAAAAATTAGGTAAGGGTCTAGCATTAAAGCAAGAGATTTATTTTGTGTCTATCCATTGCAGCTCAGATTCCGTATATTTTGCTCTCCCAGACTTCTCAGTTCCCAACCGTCTGGCTAAACATAGCCGGATTTGCCTCCAAAGAGCTTTATGTATGTATACTGGTTGCGGCACTCACGTGGTGCGTATATAACGTATATAAATTATGTTGGATAAAATTAAAATAATATATAATTTAACGGAGTAAGTAAAAAGATATAAAAAAATTAATATTAAAAAGGACAAAATAATAATATAATTAAAATTGTAGGGGTCAAAAAGAAAAAAAAAGTAGATAGATAACCTAAATTACTAAAAAGATTTTCTCTAGATGGGTCCCACAATCATATGAATTTTTTTTTAAAAATATCAAATTTTACTTGTGAAAATATCAATTCTCTTTCATCCGATGCATCTTCATAATTTAGTTGTAGCTTTTATGATTAGTCATGTGGTGCTGCTCAAAATAGTAGTATAATTTTAAGTATTCTATTATATATGCTATTTTATGAATTATAAAACACAACAGTATTTCAATCTCAATTATTAGGTTAAGATATCGTCATAATGATAATTTTTAAATTTATCATTATAATTTTATTAGTATATGATTATTACTATTAAATTAATAATTTATTATTTTTAAAGATACATATGAAATAAAATTATTATATTAAATGTTATAAATGAGACACATTTTGGAGGGAGAGTATATTATAATTCTCAAAATCGCAATTCTATTAAAAACGGATATCAATAGAAAAATGAACACGCAACATAAAAGGTTAAAAAAGTCAACAACTCCGTCACAAATTGCCATCCATGGTCGAAACAAAATGATAACTATGAACGACGACGCTGCCCTCATTTTGTTCAAAGAAGAGGACAGCTTCTGTTCATGCCTAACATGTTCAACCTACTAATCAATTAACCAATCCCTTCATGGTAAGTTGGTTAATACAGTTAATGATTAAACTTGATAATATAAGTTAAAAATTATATAGTTAATCAAAATTATTGATGTTGTTTGTTTAAGACTGAATACATCTGAATGGTTGAATGACTGAATCGGTCAGCTATTCATTAAGTGCGTTTATTTTGAAAAAAATTCGTCTGAATAGCTGAATCGAACAGATGATTGAGCTGAATGGCTAAGTCAGATTTTTTTAGCTGAATGGCTGAATGAGCAGTTGAATAAAATTAAAAAAAAATATTAACTATTATATTAAGTAATATTAAATAAATTTACAATAACTTTGAATTTTTTTAGATGGATAAAATAATAAAATTCTGTCATTTAGATGTTTTAGACATATTAATTATCAAATAATTTTTTTCATTTAGATTCAACTCATTCAGTTTTTATCAAATACCCCCTTAGATCTATTGGGTTGATTAACTAGCTTTTAGGTGATGAATTAGTTTGGTTTTGAACCCATATTATTATTACAAATATGAGTTGGATCTAATTTAACTACTTTTGACTCATATTAGTGTATAATAGTTTTTTGTACTTTGTACAGCTAATACATCAACATGTATGCATTATTATACTACATTCTTATATAACACATATACATTATATATTACATTATATACATATTACATACTTTTATAATTTATACATTTGTAATCATGTATAAAAACTATTTCACTAATTATGGAATTAATCCACAATAAAGTTAACACTTTTAGTGTAACGAACTACTAATTTAAATAATTAATATCTTCTCTCTTAATTAATTAAAATAACTCATTTAAATTATACAATTTATATTATATAATTTAATTTAATTTTCTCTTTCTCTTTATAAATTATTGGGAAATGATATTCTCACAACAGTTTTTGATATTTTCACACGAAAATTGTCGTTATAGATCCTATAGCGACGATTTTTACATCTACAGCGACACTTTGCGTGTAAAAATATCAAAAATTATTGTAAAAATATCACTTGCCTAAATTATTTTATAATATATTATACAATTTAATTTAATTTCCCCCACACCTACCCCTTACCCCCTCAAAAAAATAATATTTATTGATTATGTATACACCTCCACCCCCACCCCCAATCCCCAATCTCCCCCCCCCCAAAAAAATAAAATTTATTGATTATGTATATACCCCCTACCCCCACCCCACCCCCACCCCTCACCCCTCACCCCTCACCCTCCACCCCCCACCCCCACCCCCCCCACGCTCACCTTCACCCTCACCCCTCCCAAAAATATTATTTATTGATTATGTATACATCCCACGCCTCCCACACTCAAAAAAAGAAGAAGGAATATTTACTGATTATATATATACTCAAAAAAAATAATACTTACTGATTATTATAATAAAAATCTCAATAATTTTATTAATTTTAATTAACATAATAATTATTAATGTAATTTTTTTTGAAAGTGCCTATAATTACAAAATTAATATTTTTAATACTCAAATTAGTCACATCAATTAAAATTTTTAGTTTCAAACATGGATATAAAAAATTAAATTAATAAGACTCTTTTAATATTAGAGAAATTAAGATTTTAGTGAAACTATAATTTGAAAAATAGGTCAATATGAATTTTACTCATAACCATTTAAATCCAAACCACATAACCCATATTAAATATAGGTAATATGATTTTGGTTCCAAAACCAATCCAAACCTATTTTATGTAACTCAAAACCAACTCAAACTTAATTTTTGCCATGTCTAGTAATTTTTGCCATGTCGAATCTCGGGCTTTAGACCTCTCAGGAACATTCTCGTCATTTATTCCTCATTCTCGATCAAATGAGGTGCGAACCTGGATAACTCTGCAAACTTCGCCTCGTACTGGGACACCGTCATATTATTTTGTTCTAGTCTGATAAACTCCACCTCCTTCATATGACGAATACTTTCAGGGAAGTACTTGTCATTAAACAGTTTCTGAAACGTTTTCCAGGACATGTTGAGTGCGTCAGGCTGGGTACGCTTCACAGACTCCCACCAGTAGTCTGCCTCACCGCGGAACATAAAGGTAGCGAATGGAACCTTCTGCTCCTCCGTGCATCCCAAGACATCGAATATCTTGGTAATTTGCTTGACCCATGTTTCCACCATGATCGGATCCGGCTTTCCCTTAAATTATGGTGGTCCCAACTCTTTGAACTGCTTGGCTATGACAGACCGCGCGTTGCTATCACTTCCACCCGTATTTTGTACACGAGTCTCCCTCGTCTGATTTTGCATGAACTGCAAAAAACTCCTAAACATTCCATCGTTCATCGTTTGCTCGGTAGTGTTGTTTACAGGAGGAATATTGCCTTCCTGTTGTACGTTCTCCTGGTTTGTGACTAAAGGTTGTTCCACAGTCTCATATACTCCATTGTTAACGTTCTCAGCAGCCATTCTTAAATACTGCCATAAAACAAGGGTTAATTAAACAAATTAACATATCACATAATATCCCTATATTATGACCGACCAACAAATAAGCTTAGATAGGACACACTAGCGAAGGATTTACTCATCTCTTCCCTCCTAGTTCTATTCCCCGATCTCCGCCAGAGACCATATCCCTAAGCTTTGATACCAACTGTGACGCCCCCAAAATAGGTATACAACATCCATTATAAGTCGCCAAATACATGGTACATAAAGTAAACTACAACTTCAATAATACAAATGTCGTGTGGAATACGACAATACATACTGTGAGTTTAAATATAAATATTGTCTTCTAGACAATATCCACACTCAATTAAGTCCTCATTACAATTATTCAAACACTATTTTAAAGAAATAGTGAGGACTGCTAAAACATCTTTCTAGAATCATCACTCCATACCCCGACTCGATCCTGCTATGTTCTCACCTCCTGAGAAGAAAAAAATAAAAAGGAAAAGGGTGAGCTCAACTAGCCCAGTAAAGAATATTATGACTAAGATAATATACAACAAATTATCATTAGTCTTCAACAGGGAAAAATCTGATAAAATATAATAGACAACAAGTTTTAGATCAACAACTGCAGCGGAAACAGCAATCCATTAGAAGAGTCAAGTAGATAATGAGTTCTACTATCTTCTAAGATTTAAAAGTTCATCATCAATATTTTATCCCTGTAACAACAATCAATATACATCTTTAATCAATATTCATCTTTGCACTACAGGCCAAAGATATTCATTTGTATCACCAGTTGGTCATGTTCATCTCAACACCTGTTCATCTTTGCACTATGGGCCAAAGATATTCATCAGTTAATCATTCATCTTTGCACTACAGTCCAAAGATACTCAGTAATATCATTATTTAGGACTGAGGATGATGAAAAATATTTTAGAGAAAACGAATCCAGTGAGATAATAGAACAAATATTAGGGATTCGTATTACAGTTTTATCCAAGTTCAATAATACTTCATAATAACCACTTTTGAAGCAGAATTATAAAGACCAAAACATGGATACAATCAAAGATAGTAACCATAACAGACATTTTGGATAAAAAGAAGAAAATTTTATTTTTCGGTGAATAGTGCCGTATTCGTGAATAGTGCCGTATACGTGAATAGTGCCGTATACGTGAATAGTAACCCCGACACTAAAAAGTTCCAAATTTGATAAAAACTTCAGATCAATATTTCGGCATAATGATATTGAAAGAATAATATCATTAGGAAGAAAATAACATCTCTTACCTCAAAATATCAGTACTTCTGGTCGGAATACCGGTATAAGGCTGAAAGAAACTTGCTCTGATGAATAGAAACTCTCAAAGTATCTAAATACTCACAAAATACACTCAATAATCTAGAGAGAGAAAGAGAGAAAACTTGTTTCTGGTGTGATTTTTAATTCTAACTTAGCCCTCTATTTATAGAAAATTGTTAGCACGCCGAAGCAGACTTAACCTGCAACCTGATGGCTTTACCTGCTACTATTCAAGCCTACCACATTTGAATAAAAATCTCAGCACATTTCTTCACCAACCAAGAGTGGGGCCCACCAATTCTAGAATTTTCCATCAAAATGATAAATTCCGAAAATTCAACATATTCTGAACCAGTCATCTCGTAAAATTCATAATAAATCATACGTTCATTTTTAATGGTTCAAAATTTGTGGACATATACTCAACTTATATATGTATAACATATCCAAAAATTACCACGATCCAACGGTCAGATTAAAAATTATAACCCCCGCAATATATCTCAAAAATCCTGATTTTTAATACCTCCATTCCGACAAAAATACTGATAAAAATCTCAACATTAACTCCTTCATTTTTAACCACAATAAATATATCCAACATTTATATCCACATAAAATAAATATTTCCTTATCATATGAATCAATAATTAATTATTCACAAATAATATTACAGAATCATATTTATGACAACCAGGCCGTTCTCAAGAAAGAGGGGGCTTTCCAATAAGAATTTCTCCTTACTGGCGCGCAATTAGGTGACCAAACCTCTCCTTAGACAGAACTTTCTAGACATTGCCAATAATGTTATCTAATAATATTATTCAAATAATATGAATTATTGATCTGATAATGAAAAATACTGTGCAGTAATAATTATTGAAACACAATATTATAAATTATCAACGCAACAATTATTGAATCAATAAAATAAAATATTGAACAGTAACTACTGTAACAATTATTGAGTAGTGTCTTCCTTCGTAAGAATCAATAATTTAAAATACTGTGCAATTCGTGTGCTACTGTGCAACCACGCGTATTACTGTATTTTTAACCACCGGGTATTCCAACAGTGTTAACGGTAACAACTACGCCGTTATTTATAAAAACTCAATTTTGTCGTTATCTTCATCCAACCGTTTTCTGTTATGGGGCCCACAAATAGCTGCGCCGTCTTACGAATATTCCTCGACAGAAAGAATATTCTACGACAAAATGAATATTCCCCGACAAAATGAATATTTTATAACCACTTGCTTATTTTGTAAAATTTTCACCTTTCACCCATAACCAACATATTATATCAAATTAATACCTTATTATTCACAATAATAATTAGAGGAAAGTTTGATTTTATTCATTAATAAGTTGGGGTCTTACACTACGGGTATAATAGGAAAATATGTGTAAAATTTTGGTTATTAAAGGAAAATAGACATTTAACATGGGACTACCCAAATAGTAATAAGAACTTGACTAAAAGACAAATTGCACCCCAAACTTTACTTCGTGCGTAGGACATGCTCTTTCCTATCCAAGATCTTAACAGGTACCTCTTCGTACGTTAAATCTTCGGCTATCTCGTCTGGTTCTAACGCAATAATATGGTTCGGGTCTTTCACATATTTACGAAGCATGGATATGTAAAAAACATTATGAACACGAGACATACTTGGAGGTAATGCGAGTCTATAGGCCACATTTCCTATTCGGTCAATAATCTCAAATGGACCAACAAATCTTGGATTGAGCTTTCCTCTCTTTCCAAATCTTGCAACTCCCTTCCATGGAGCAACACGTAACAATACATGATCTCCAATATTAAACTCCACGTCCTTTCTATGAAGATCAGCATAACTCTTTTGTCGATCTTGTGAGGTTTGAATACGTTGTCGAATCATTTGGATCTTTTCTGTAGTTATGCGCACTAATTCTGGTCCCAACAACGTTGCTTCTCCCACCTCGTCCCAGCATACTAGAGAGCGACATTTTCTTCCATACAACGCCTCGAATGGAGCCATGACTATACTTGCTTGATAACTGTTGTTGTAGGAGAATTCCACCAATGGTAGGTACTTATCCCAACTCCCTTTGAAATCTAGGACACAGAGTCTTAATAGATCTTTAAGAGTTTGAATAGTCCTCTCTGATTGCCCGTCCGTTTGAGGATGGTATGCCGAATTGAATCGTAAATCCGTGCCCATAGCTTTCTGCAAGCTAACCCAAAATCGTGAAGTGAATCTTGGTTCACGATCCGAAACTATGGATACTGGCATGCCATGCAATCTCGCAATCTCATTCACGTACATACGAGCAAGACGTTCAAGGGAATAAGTCTCACGTATCGGCAAGAAATGGGCAGACTTGGTTAAACTATCAACAATAACCCAAATTACATCTATGCCTTGAGAAACTTTGGGAAGACCTGTAACGAAATCCATAGTAATGTGTTCCCACTTCCATTACGGAATCTCAAGTGGTTGCAATGGACCCTTTGGCACTTGATGTTCCGCCTTTACACGTTGACAAGTTAAGCACCTCGAGATAAACTCTGCGATTTCTCTCTTCATATTGTTCCACCAAAATGTATGTCGAATATCATGATACATTTTGGTATTCCCAGGATGGATTGCAAACGGTGTGTTGTGTGCCTCCATCATGATTCTATGCTTCAAGTCAGAATCGTTAGGAACACAAAGTCTGGAGTTGAATTTAAGTATTCCTTCTTCATCGATTCTCGCTTCTGGAATAGCACCTTCTTGCACTTTCTTCTTCATATGTATCAGCCCCAGGTCCGTAGCTTTAGCAGCTTTAACTTTATCGATTAAAGTCGGTTCTACTCGTATATTCGCCATCATCATGTGGGTCCTTGGAGTCTTTAATTCTACCTCCATCCTTTGCAAGTCATACATAATGGGTCTTTGCATTGACAATATCGCACTTGTACTCGCATATGATCTTCTACTCAATGCGTCAGCTACTACGTTCGCTTTTCCAGGATGATATTGAATAGTGTGATCGTAATCTTTCAATAGTTCAAGCCAACGTCGTTGCCGCATGTTGAGTTCTTTTTGGGTGAAGAAATATTTGAGGCTTTTATGGTCCGTATAAATCTCCACTTTCTCCCCATACAAGTAGTGTCTCCAAATCTTCAACGCAAAAACGACTGCTGCCAACTCCAAATCATGAGTAGGATAATTCCTCTCATATTCTTTGAGTTGCCGCGAGGCATAGGCTATGACTTTCCCATGTTGCATGAGAACACATCCTAACCCTTTGCTTGAAGCATCGCTGTAGATAACAAATCCATCCGAACAAGATGGTATTGTCAGAACAGGTGCCGAAATGAGTCTCCTCTTAAGCTCTTGGAAACTCTTCTCGCATTCTTCGCTCCATACGAATTTTGTATCTTTTCGAGTCAGCTGAGTTAACGGAGTAGCGATTCAAAAAAATCCTTCCACGAATCTCTGATAATGACCAGCTAAGCCCAGAAAGCTGCGTACTTCGGTCACCGACTTCGGTTGCTCCCAACTTTGTATTGCTTCAATCTTTGCCGGGTCAACAGATACTCCATGTTTTGACACCACGTGCCCAAGGAATGCTACTTCCTCAAGCCAGAACTCGCATTTCTTTAGCTTGGCATAAAGCTTGTTTTCACGAAGCCTTTCAAGTATTAGCTTCAAATGGTGCTCATGATCTTCACGGCTTTTGGAATAGATGAGGATGTCATCAATAAAGACAACAACGAATTGATCCAAATATTCCTTGAATACACGGTTCATCATATCCATGAAAGCAGCTGGAGCATTAGTCAATCCAAAAGACATGACTAAGAATTCATAATGTCCGTACCGAGTTCTGAAGGCAGTCTTTGGAATATCCTCAGTTTTAATCTTCAGTTGATGATATCCAGAACGAAGGTCGATTTTTGAAAAGAATTGTGCTCCTTGCAACTGGTCGAACAGGTCATCAATGCGAGGTAACGGATACCTATTCTTGATGGTGACATGGTTCAATTCTCGGTAGTCAATACAAAGTCGCATACTCCCGTCTTTCTTCTTTACGAATAAAACAGGAGCACTCCAAGGAGATGTACTAGGACGAATGAAACCGATGTCTAATAACTTCTGTAGTTGGACTTTTAACTCCTGAAGTTCAATAGGAGCCATTCGATATGGGGTTTTAGAAATGGGTTTTGTACCCGGTTCAAGGTCAATAAAGAATTCAATATCACGTTCTGGGGGTAGACCGGAAAGTTCTTCAGGAAATACATCGGGAAATTCTCTAACAATAGAAATATTATTCAAATCTGACTTGTCTTTGTTCAAATCCATAACATGGGCTAAGAAAGCTTGACATCCGTTTTTCAATAAATGAATAGCTTTATGGGTTGATATGACAGTGACTGATTTTAGTGGTTTAGTAGTTTGAATTCGTATGACAGGTTGGTTAGGAATATGAAAACTAACAACCTTACGAAAATAATCAATTTTAGCATGATGAGTGGTTAACCAATCAATTCCTAAAACCACATCAAAAGCAAGTATCTTTAAAGAGATAAGATCAATAGGTAATGTGATAGTGCCAACTTGGATCATGCAAGATTTATAGACTGTAGATGTAACGAAGGTTTCACCCAACGGAGTTTCAACAGATAAGTCAAAGTCCAATTTCTCCGGAGTCAAGTTTAAACGTTGAG
Source organism: Panax notoginseng (assembly GCA_016801055.1). Lineage (NCBI taxonomy): Eukaryota > Viridiplantae > Streptophyta > Magnoliopsida > Apiales > Araliaceae > Panax > Panax notoginseng. The sequence goes on from CM029015.1 coordinate 14,668,694, forward strand.
CACAGGAAGGAGAGATAAAAGAATGGGTAGAACCGGTATCTAGTAAGGTATAAACTTCGTAAGAGTTCAAGATTAGTTTACTCGTGATCACCTCGTTCGGGTTCCTCACGTTTTGGCCAGTCACGACAAACGATCTTCCAGGCACCGCTGATTTCGACTTATCCGGGACAGCCCTTGGAATCACCACTCCCGCTGAACTTGGTTTCACTATAGTACAATCTCGAGCGATGTGGCCTTCCTTTCCACAGTTGTAACATACCTTAGATTGTTGTGGACAGTTCGGGCTGATATGTCCCTCTTTTCCACATTTGTAACATCTAACTGGCGGTCGTTCTCCTCCCCTAGAATTTGTTGTTGGTGCTGGTGCTGCTGCTGATGTCTTCCCGTCATTGTTGAATCTTCTATTTCTGAAATTTTCACTTGACTCACCTCTCCTATTATCATGGCCACGATGACCACCCGAGTGGTTACCGCCTTTGTTCGTATTTTTCCCTCCTCGTTGATTATCATCGCTCTGATGACTGCTGTCACCGGTATGACCCTGGTTGTGGTCCCTCGGTTGAACATACTCATTATCTCGCTCTAATAATTGAGCCTTGTTTACAACATCTGAATATAAAGAAAATTTATGAGAGATAAGATATTGTCGAATCTCGGGCTTTAGACCTCTCAGGAACATCCTCGTCATTTGTTCCTCATTCTCGACCAAATGAGGTGCGAACCTGGATAACTCTGCAAACTTCGCCTCGTACTGGGACACCGTCATATTGTTTTGTTCTAGTCTGATAAACTCCACCTCCTTCATATGACGAATACTTTCAGGGAAGTACTTGTCATTAAACAGTTTCTGAAACGTTTCCCAGGACATGTTGAGTGCGTCAGGCTGGGTACGCTTCACAGACTCCCACCAGCAGTATGCCTCACCGCGGAATATAAAGGTAGCGAATGGAACCTTCTGCTCCTCCGTGCATCCCAAGACATCGAATATCTTGGTAATTTGCTTGACCCATGTTTCCGCCATGATCGGATCCGGCTTTCCCTTAAATTCTGGTGGTCCCAACTCTTTGAACTGCTTGGCTGTGACAGACCGCGCGTTGCTATCACTTCCACCCGTATTTTGTACACGAGTCTCCCTCGTCTGATTTTGCATGAACTGCAAAAAACTCCTAAACATTCCATCGTTCATCGTTTGCTCGGTAGTGTTGTTTACAGGAGGAATATTGCCTTCCTGTTGTACGTTCTCCTGGTTTGTGACTAAAGGTTGTTCCATAGTCTCATATACTCCATTGTTAACGTTCTCAGCAGCCATTCTTAAATACTGCCATAAAACAAGGGTTAATTAAACAAATTAACATATCACATAATATCCCTATATTATGACCGACCAACAAATAAGCTTAGATAGGACACACTAGCGAAGGATTTACTCATCTCTCCCTTCCTAGTTCTATTCCCCGATCTCCGCCAGAGACCTTATCCCTAAGCTTTGATACCAACTGTGACGCCCCCAAAATAGGTATACAACACCCATTATGAGTCACCAAATACATGGTACATAAAGCAAACTACAACTTCAATAATACAAATGTCGTGTGGAATACGACAATACATACTGTGAGTTTAAATACAAATATTGTCTTCTAGACAATATCCACACTCAATTAAGTCCTCATTACAATTATTCAAATACTATTTTAAAGAAATAGTGAGGACTGCTAAAACATCTTTCTAGAATCATCACTCCATACCCCGACTCGATCCTGCTATGTTCTCACCTCCTGAGAAGAAAAATGGAACAAAAAGGAAAAGGGTGAGCTCAACTAGCCCAGTAAAGAATATTATGACTAAGATAATATACAACAAATTATCATTAGTCTTCAACAGGGAAAAATCTGATAAAATATAATAGACAACAAGTTTTAGATCAACAACTGCAGCGGAAACAGCAATCCATTAGAAGAGTCAAGTAGAGAATGAGTTCTACTGTCTTCTAAGATTTAAAAGTTCATCATCAATATTTTATCCCTGTAACAACAATCAATATACATCTTTAATCAATATTCATTTTTGCACTACATGCCAAAGATATTCATTTGTATCACCAGTTGGTCATGTTCATCTCAACACCTGTTCATCTTTGCACTATGGGCCAAAGATATTCATCAGTTAATCATTCATCTTTGCACTACAGGCCAAAGATACTCAGTAATATCATCATTTAGGACTGAGGATGATGAAAAACATTTTAGAGAAAACGAATCCAGTGAGATAATAGAACAAATATTAGGGATTCGTATTACAGTTTTATCCAAGTTCAATAATACTTCATAATAACCACTTTTGAAGCAGAATTCAAAAATAAAGACCAAAACATGGATACAATCAAAGATAGTAACCATAACAGACATTTTGGATAAAAAGAAGAAAATTTTATTTTTCGGTGAATAGTGCCGTATTCGTGAATAGTGTCGTATACGTGAATAGTGCCGTATACGTGAATAGTAACTCCGACACTAAAAAGTTCCAAATTTGATAAAAACTTCAGATCAATATTTCGGCATAATGATATTGAAAGAATAATATCATTAGGAAGAAAATAACATCTCTTACCTCAAAATATCAGTACTTCTGGTCGAAATACCGGTATAAGGCTGAAAGAAACTTGCTCTGATGAATAGAAACTCTCAAAGTATCTAAATACTCACAAAATACACTCAATAATCTAGAGAGAGAAAGAGAGAAAACTTGTTTCTGGTGTGATTTTTAATTCTAACTTAGCCCTCTATTTATAGGAAATTGTTAGCACGCCGAAGCAGACTTAACCTGCAACCTGATGGCTTTACCTGCTACTATTCAAGCCTACCACATTTGAATAAAAATCTCAGCATATTTCTTCTGTGACGCCCCCCAAAATTAGGTATACATCACCCATCTTGGGTCGCCAGATACATGGTACAGAATTCAAATACAACTTAATAATACAATTGTCGTGTACAATACGACAAAATATAAACTGTGAGTTTGAATACAAATATAGTCTACTAGAGATTATACAAACTCAAAAGGAGTCCTCATTATAATTATTCTCACACTATTTAACAGAATAATGAGGACTACTAATACTATCATCTGGTCCATCACTCGGTTCCCCGACTCGTCCCAGCTATATTCTCATTTCCTGAAGAGAACATTGAAAGAAAGGGTGAGCTCAACTAGCCCAGTAAGAAATATTATGACTAAGATAATGCAGAATAAATTATCATTAGCCTACAACAGTGTTAAATTGATAAAATATAATAACATCAAGTTTAACTGCAGCAGAACATGCAATCCATTAGAAGAGTCAAGTAGAGAATAAAATCTACTATCTTCTATGATTTAAAAGGTTTTTTAACACTGTTATCGCTGAAACTCAGCTTAATAAATAATCCACATCATCGAATCACCCCTGCACTACGGCCAAGGATATTCTTTAGTATCACGACCACAATTATCCATGCACTACGGGCCAGGAATATTTGTGTATTCATTAATAGTTATGATCATGCCAACAACTGTCCATCAATGCACTACGGGCAAATGATGACTTTTACCACATCATTTGTAACATTACGGTCATGATTACACCGAATAATTCCTGGTCATAATCATACCAAGTCCATCTATGCACTACAGGCCACAGATGACTTTCAACATAATATAAACATGAGGATGATGACAATGATATAAGAATTCAATAAAATAAGTTCAAGAATTAATTTATCTAGGAACTAATAGCGTCCAAATTGTCAACATGATACTGTTTTAGGTGTAAAATTCAAGAATGCTCAGAAGAATATTTTCATGAAAAGATACTAGATGAAGCGCAAATATCAAGGATATTCCACTAATTTCATGGAGTATAGAAGTCAAAGTTTTAATTAACTGAATATAATAAAGAATGGAACCAGGTCAGGCGTAATCCGCACCGACAGAATATTCCGACAGAATAATAAATAATGGAACCAGGTCCGGCGTAAACGCACAGACAGGATATTCCGACAGAATAATAAATAATGGATCCAGGTCCGGCGTAAACGCACAGACAGGATATTCCAACAGAATAATAATAAAAACGGAACCAGGTCCGGTGTAAAACACACAGACAGGATGTTCCAACAGAATAATAATAACGACGGAACCAGGTCCGGTGTAAAACACACAGACAGGATGTTCCAACAGAATAATAGAAGAATGTCACCAAGTATAGGGTAGACCGCGTATACAGGTTATTCCAACAGAATAATAAGAAATAGAATAACAACAGCTCTCTTCATGAATAAGAAATAATAACACCCTTACATTAGTAAGAGCTTTGGATACTGCAGTAATGTAGTAATAGAATACACTTCTTCTTCCTTTCTTATTCTCTCTATACTTTCTCTCTCTATAGCTTGAATGAATTCGTGAAAAATAATGAAACACTAGGCCTCTATTTATAGAAAAACTGAGAGTGGCTCTTGGTCTTAACGAAGGGTCAAAATGACTCTTGGTCTTAACGAAGGGTCAAAATGACTCTTGGTAATATTGAAGAGACAACTACTATTTGTGAAGGTAATTACTATTGACGAAGATAATTTACTATTGACGAAGGTAATTACTATTGACGAAGGTAATTACTATTGACGAGAAGACTCATAGATAATGACATATGGGCCCCCCATAAAATAACCAAACTTACCACAAACGTCTCATAATAGCCTCTTTATATACATCAAGGATTGAATAAATATTACCACAATCATTTTATTTTTTAATCAACACATATTTAATATCTCAACAATTATTAATCATTTATAACTCGTCGTCATATTATACAGATGATACTGTGACAATAATTGAATCAATAATTTAAGAGATATGATGCAGCAATTACTGTAACAATAATTGAATAAAGCTGAGTGACTTCTTACGTAAGCATCAATAATCAATACCGTGTGCTACTATGCAACCACGCGTATTACTGTACTTTTACTACCGGGTAGTTAAACAGTTTTAACAGTAACACCTCCGCCGTTATTTTTATAAAAAGATAATTTTGTCGTTTTCTAACTACGACAATACTTTCGTTGTGGGGTCCACCAATGATTGTGTCGTCGTACGAATATTTCCCGACAAAAAGAATATTCCCCGACCAAACGAATATTTTATAACAACTTGCTTACTTTGCAAAATTTATAAATATTACCCACAACTATAACATTATATCAAATTTACTCCATAATATTCAAAAATAATATTTATAGAAAATTTATCTTTATTTATAAAGTTGGGGTCTTACAACCTCCCCTTCTTATGAAATTTCGCCCTCGAAATTAGGGTACGTACCTGGTATATCGAAAAGGTAAGGATACCTTGACTTTATTTCAGATTCTAACTCCCAGGTCGTTTCCTCAACATCGTGGTTTCTCCACAAAACTTTGACTTGAGGTATAACCTTGGAGCGTAGAACATGTTCCTTCTTATCCAAGATTTGAACAGGAACCTCTTCATACGTCAAATCTTCCGCGATTTCGTCCGGTTCTAACTCAATAATGTGATTTGGGTCTTTCACATATTTACGTAACATGGATATGTGAAAAACGTTATGAACACGAGACATATTTGGCGGTAAAGCGAGTCTATAGGCCACAGTTCCTACTCGATCGAGGATTAAAAATGGGCCGATGAATCGAGGATTGAGCTTTCCTCTCTTTTCAAATCTCGTAACTCCTTTCCATGGAGCAATACGTAAGAACACATGATCTCCTATATCAAATTCCACGTCCTTTCGATGAAGATCAGCATAACTCTTTTGTCGATCTTGTGAGGTTTTTATACGTTGTCGGATCGTTTGAATCTTCTCTGTAGTCATACGTACCAACTCCGGTCCCAACAACGTTGCTTCTCCCACCTCATCCCAGCATACTAGAGAACGACACTTTCTTCCATACAACGCCTCAAATGGAGCCATGCCAATACTTGCTTGATAACTGTTGTTGTAGGAAAACTCTACCAATGGTAAAAACTTGTCCCAACTTCCCTTGAAATCAAGGACACAGAGTCTTAATAGATCTTCAAGAGTTTGAATAGTCCTCTCTGACTGTCCGTCTGTCTGAGGATGATATGCCGAGCTAAATCGTAAGTCTGTGCCCATAGCTTTTTACAAACTAACCCAAAATCGTGAAGTGAATCTTGGGTCTCGATCAGAAACTATGGATACCGGCATACCATGCAGTCTTACAATCTTGTTTATGTACATATGAACAAGACGTTCAAGTGTATAAGTTTCTCGTATCGGTAAGAAATGAGCAGACTTGGTTAATCTATCAACAATGACCCAAATCGCATCTATACCTTGAGAAACATTAGGAAGACCGGTAACAAAATCCATGGTAATATGCTCCCATTTCCATTCTGGAATTTTAAGTGGTTGCAATGGACCTTTTGGTACTTGATGCTCCGCTTTAACTCGTTGACAAGTTAAACACCTTGAGATAAACAGCGCCACCTCTCTCTTCATATTGCTCCACCAATAGGTATGACGAAGATCTTGATACATTTTGGTACTCCCAGGATGGATTGCAAACAGTGTGTTGTGCGCCTCCATCATGATTTCATACTTTAAATCAGGATCGTTAGGAACACAAAGTCTGGAGTTGACTCGAAGTATTCCTTCTTCATCGATTCTTACTTCCGGCATAGCACCTTCTTGCACTTTCTTCTTCATACGCATCAGCTCCAGGTCTGTAGCTTGAGCAGCTTTAACTTTATCAATTAAAGTCGGTTCTACTCGTATATTCGCCATCATCACATGGGTCCCTGGAGTCTTTAACTCTATCCCCATCCTTTGCAAGTCACACAAAATGGACTTTTACGTTGACAATATCGCATTCGCACGTGCATATGATCTTCTACTCAATGTGTCAGCTACCACGTTCGCTTTTCTAGGATGGTATTGAATGGTATGATCATAATCTTTCAACAGTTTAAGCCAACGTCGTTGTCGCATATTGAGTTCCTTTTGAGTGAAGAAATATTTGAGGCTTTTATGATCCGTAAAGATCTCCACCTTCTCCCCATACAAGTAATGCCTCCAAATTTTAAGTGCAAAGACAACAGCTGCCAACTCTAGATCATGAGTAGGATAATTCCTCTCATATTCTTTGAGTTGTCTTGAGGCATAGGCTATGACTTTTCCATATTGCATGAGAACACATCCCAATCCTTTGCTCGAAGCATCACTGTAGACGACAAATCCTTCCGAGCCAGATGGTATTGTCAGAACAGGTGCTAAAATGAGTCTCCTCTTGAGTTCTTGAAAGCTCTTCTCACATTCTTCGCTCCAACCGAACTTTGTATCTTTCCGAGTCAGCTGAGTTAATGGAGTAGCGATTCGAGAAAATCCTTCCACGAATCTCCGATAATAACCAGCTAGACCGAGAAAGCTACGTACTTCGGTTACTGATTTAGGTTGCTCCCAGCTTTGAATTGCTTCAATCTTTGCCGGGTCAACAGATATTCCACGACTTGATACTACGTGCCCAAGGAATGCTACCTCCTCCAGCCAGAACTCGCATTTCTTCAACTTGGCATAAAGCTTGTATTCACGAAGCTTTTGGAGTACCAGCCTCAAGTGTTGCTCATGATCTTCACGTCTTTTGGAATAAACAAGGATGTCATCGATAAATACGACCACAAAGTGATCTAAATATTTCTTGAATACCTGATTCGTCATATCCATGAAGGCAGCAGGAGCATTAGTCAATCCAAAAGACATAACTAAGAATTCATAATGCCCGTACCGAGTTCTGAAGGCGGTCTTTGGAATATCCTCAGTTCTTACCTTCAGCTGATGATATCCATAACGAAGATCGATCTTTGAAAAGAATTGTGCTCCTTGCAACTGGTCAAACAGGTCATCAATACGTGGCAATGGGTACCTATTTTTGATGGTGACATGATTCAACTCCCGATAATCAATACAAAGTCGCGTACTCCCATCTTTCTTCTTCACGAACAGAACAGGAGCACCCCAAGGAGAAGTACTAGGACGAATAATGCCAATGTCTAACAATTCCTGCAGTTGGGTCTTTAACTCCTGAAGTTCAATAGGAGCCATACGATATGGGGCTTTAGAAATGGGTTTCGTACCGGGTTCAAGGTCGATACAAAATTCAATTTCACTCTCTGGGGGTAGGCCAGAAAGTTCTTCGGGAAATACGTCAGGAAATTTATTAACAACAGAAATATCATTCAAAGCTGACGTATTTTTGTTTAGATCTGTGACATGAGCTAAGAAAGCTTGACATTCGTTTTTCAATAAACGAATAGCTTTATGGCTTGAGATGACCGTGATTGATTTTAATGGCTTGGTCGCTTGAATTCGCATAATAGGTTTATTAGGAATATGAAAGCTAACAGCCTTACGAAAATAATCAATTTTTGCATGATGAGTAGTTAACCAATCAATCCCTAGAATCACATCAAATGCAAGTATTTTCAATGAAACAAGATTGATAGGTAATGTGAGGGTACCGATTTGAACCAAACAAGACTTATAAACAGTGGAGGTAATGAAGGTTTCTCCCAACGTAGTTTCCACAGATAAGTCAAAGTCTAATTTCTCCGGAGTCAAATTTAATCGATGAGCGCAAGTAGGAGAAATAAAAGAATGGGTAGAACCGGTATCAAATAAAGTATAGACTTCGTTAGAGTTTATGATAAGCTTACCCGTGATGACCTCATTCGGGTTCCTTGCTCTCTGGGAGGTCACAACAAACGCTCTCCCTTGCACTACTGGCTTTGACTTTTCTGGGACGGCCTTTGGTGCCTCCATCCTAGCTAAATTTATCTTCGGTAAACGACAAAATCGGACTAAGTGACCTTCTCTTCCACAATTATAACATGCTTTGGATGGCATCGCGCAGTTTGGACTGATGTGCCCCTCCCCTCCACATTTGAAGCATATGATAGGTGGTCGTTCTCCTTCCTTAACGACAGGTGCTGGTGCTGACGTCTTTCCATCATTATTGAATCTCCTCTTCTTGAAATGCCCATTCTTATTGTTTTGGCCCTGATTACCACCGAAGTGGTTACCATTTCTGGCCTGTTGATTCCCTCCACGCTTGTTGTCACCGCTTCGATGACTGCTCTCACTGGTATTATCATTTTGCCGGCTGCTCTCTTTTGGTTGCGTTGACTCGTTATCGCGCTCCACCAACTGAGCCCTATTTACAACATCTGAATACAAACACAGTTTATGAGAAATAAGATGTTGACGTATCTCCGGCTTCAAACCTCTTAAAAATAGCCGCGTCATTCTTTCTTCATTATCCACCAGGTGGGACGCAAACCGGGATAACTCCGCAAATTTTGCCTCGTATTGCGACACGGTCATATTGTTTTGCTCTAGTTTGATAAACTCCACCTCCTTCATGTGACGAATACTTTCGGGAAAGTATTTGTCGTTAAACAGCTCTTGGAACTCTCCCAAGACATCTTCAGTGCGGCAGGTTGAGTACGCTTTACCGATTCCCACCAGTAATCTGCCTCTCCTCGCAACATAAAGGCGGCAAAGGGAACCTTTTGCTCCTCGGAGCAACCCAAGACATCAAATATCTTGGTGATCTGCTTTATCCATGTTTCAGTTACAAGTGGTTTTGGCTCTCCCTTAAACTCCGGTGGTCCCAGCTCCTTGAACTGTTTAGCTGTGATCGCCCGAGAGTTTCCAGTATTTCCACCTATGTTTTGGACAGGAGCCGCTCTCGCCTGCTGTTGCATGAACTGCATAAAGCCTCTGAACATTTGATCATTCATCATTTGGTCAGTGTTGTCGTTTGCATGAGGATTGTCGCCTTCCTGTTGCACATTATCCTGATTATTGATATGTGGTGAATCAACGGTCGCCTGTGCTCCATTGCTATTCTCAACATTCTCGGAAGCCATTTTCAAATACTGCCACAAAATAAAAGATTAATTGATATGTAACATACTATATTCTGACCGACCAATTAATACCAAAAAACTTAGGTAGGTCATACTAGCGAAGGAATTCCCCGTCTCTCCCCTCCTAGTTCTATTCTCACAACTTAGCCAGGGATCATATCCCTAAGCTTTGATACCAACTGTGACGCCCCCCAAAATTAGGTATACATCACCCATCTTGGGTCGCCAGATATATGGTACAGAATTCAAATACAACTTAATAATACAATTGTCGTGTACAATATGACAAAATATAAACTGTGAGTTTGAATACAAATATAGTCTACTAGAGATTATACAAACTCAAAAGGAGTCCTCATTACAATTATTCTCACACTATTTAACAGAATAGTGAGGACTACTAATACTATCATCTGTTCCATCACTCGGTTCCCCGACTCGTCCCAGCTATATTCTCATTTCTGAAGAGAACATTGAAAGAAAGGGTGAGCTCAACTAGCCCAGTAAAAAATATTATGACTAAGATAATGCAGAATAAATTATCATTAGCCTACAACAGTGTTAAATTGATAAAATATAATAACATCAAGTTTAACTGCAGCAGAACATGCAATCCATTAGAAGAGTCAAGTAGAGAATAAAATCTACTATCTTCTATGATTTAAAAGGTTTTTCAACACTGTTATCGCTGAAACTCAGCTTAATAAATAATCCACATCATCGAATCACCCCTGCACTACGGCCAAGGATATTTTTTAGTATCACGACCACAATTATCCATGCACTACGTGTAAGACCCCAACTTTTATAAATAAAAATGAATTTTCTATAAATATCATTTTTGAATATTATGGAGTTAATTTGATATAATGTTATAGTTGTGGGTAATATTTATAAATTTTGTAAAGTACGCAAGTTGTTATATAATATTCGATTGGTCGGAGAATATTCATTTTAACAGGGAATATTCGTACAACGACACAATCATTGGTGGACCCCACAACGAAATTATTGTCGGATTGAGAAAACGACAAAAATATTTTATTAAAAATAACGGCGGAAGTTTTACCATTGATACTGTTGAACTACTCGGTAGTAAAAGTACAGTAATACGTATGGTTGAATAGTAGCACACGGTTTTGATTATTAATGCTTACGTGAGAAGGCACTCAATTTTGTTCAATTATTGCTATAGTAAGTGTCGTAAATTTTGCTAACTTTATGGGCACTCATTTACCCATTTTTAAAAATTATCGGACAAAAGTTATAAAGTATATATATTTATATTAGCATGTGGGTGAATGGTGGTGGTTTTGATGGATTTTGGCAGGATGCTTTGTTTTTCAAAGTCTTGGACTTAGTGGCCAACTTTTCAAACAAAAGCTTTGTGTTGATAAAATTGGTCGGGAGAGATATTATATATATATATATATATATATATATAATGGTGCCATGTACTTGATTATATATTATATATACATATATATGTATGATTGAGTGCTGGTAGGGAGGTGAAAGAAAATTGAGTCAGTAATGGGGGTAGTTGCGTATTATTATTATTTTTATAAATAGAATATATTATATTTTATTTAAAAGATTTTGCTTTAATTATGGACCGTCAGATTAAAGTAAATCAATCTGGACCGTTCATGGATTAGTTACTATGCATTCCATTTTTCTATAAATAGCAGCTCATTCCTTCATTATTTCTTACGAATTCACTGAACTCTAGAGAGAGAAACTATAGAGAGAAACTATAGAGAGAGAAGAAAATTATTCTGCTACTTAACTACTTCCTTATTTCAGTTCTTCTTTAAAACGGTAAGGGATATTATTCTTTTGTATTCAAGAAGAGAACTTCTGTTATTCCATTTCTTTATTATTCTGTTAGAATAACCTGTATACGCGGTCTACCCTATACTTGGTGACATTCTTCTATTATTCTGTTGGAACATCCTGTCTGTGTGTTTTACACCGGACCTGGTTCCGTCTTGTTATTATTCTGTTGGAACATCCTGTCTGTGTGTTTTACACCGGACCTGGTTCCATTATTTATTATTCTGTCGGAATATCCTGTTTGTGCGTTTACGCCAGACCTGGTTCCATTATTTATTATTCTGTCGGAATATCCTGTCTGTGCGTTTACGCCGGACCTGGTTCCATTATTTATTATTCTGTCGGAATATCCTGTCTGTGCGTTTACGCCGGACCTGGTTCCATTATTTATTATTCTGTTGGAATAACCTGTTTGTGCGGTCTATCGCATGCATGGTGATTTCTTTTGTTATTCCATTCTTTATTATACTCAGTTGGTTAAGTTTTGACTTCTATAATCCATGAAATTTTTGGAATATACTTGACATTTGCGCTTCATCTAGTATCTATTCATGAAAATATTCTCCTGATCATTCTTGAATTTTACTCCACAAAGTAGTATCATGTTGACAATTTGGACGTTGTTAATTCTTGGATAAATTAGTTCTTGAACTTGTTTTATTGAATTCTTATATCATTGTCATCATCCTCATGTTTATAAAATGTTGAAAGTCATCTGTGGCCTGTAGTGCATAGATGGACTTGGTATGATTATGACCAGGGATTATTCGGTATAATCACGACCGTAATGTTACAAATGATGTGGTAAAAGTCCTCATTGGCCCGTAGTGCATTGATGGACAATTGTTGGCATGATCATGATCATTAATGAATATACGAATATCCTTGGCCGTAGTGCAGGGGTGATTAGATGATGTGGATTATTTTATTAAGCTGAGTCTCAGCGATCACAGTGTTGGAAAATCTTTTAAATCATAAAAGATAGTAGAGTTTATTTTTTACTTGACTCTTTTAATGGATTGCTTGTTCCGCTGCAGTTAAATTTGATGTCTATTATATTTTATCAGTTTAACATTGTTGAAGGCTAATGATAATTTATTCTGCATTATCTTAGTCATAATATTTCTTACTGGGCTAGTTGAGCTCACCCTTTCTTTCACTGTTCTCTTCAGGAAATGAGAATGTAGCTGGGGCAAGTCGGGGAACGGAGTGATGGTCCGAATGATAGTATTAGTTAGTAGTCCTCACTATTCTATGTAATGGTGTGTTAATAAATGTAATGAGGACTCCTTTTGAGTATGAATACTCTCTAGAAGATAATATTTGTATTCAAACTCACAGTTTATGTTTTGTCGTATTGTACACGACAGTTGTATTAGTAAGTTGTATTTGTATTCTGTACTATGTATCTGACGACCCAAGATGGGTGATGTATACCTAATTTTGGGGGCGTCACAGTTGGTATCAGAGCTTAGGGATATGATCCCTGGCTAAGATGTGAAAATAGAACTAGGAGGGGAGAGACGGAAAATTCTTTCGCTAGTATGACCTACCTAAGTTTATTTGTTATTTAATTGGTTGGTCAGAGTATATTGACAATATGTGACATGTTAATTAACCCTTGTTTTGTGGTAGTATTTGAAAATGGCAGCTGGAAATGTCAACAATGGAGTGAATGAGACCGTGACACCTCTAATCACCGACCAAGATAATGTAATATCAGGCGAAGAAGAAATTAGAGATATCTACGTGGTAAGTGAAGAACTAATAGTTGCACCCGAGCTAGTGGCAGAGGTATCAGCTGAGAGTGAGGAAGAAGAGGAAGAAGAGGAGAATTGGTTAGAAGAAATCTATGATCAAAACTTAAAATTACAAAATCGTGTTCATGAGTTAAAAGAGCAGACTGAAGAACGGCAAGCGGTCGTGGAGCAAAGAGATGTAACGATTCAAAATTGTGTTACCCGATATGTGATGCTCGAACAAAATCATGCTTTGGCAGAGTGTAAGATATTAAAGTTGGATTCTGAGAATTCAAATATCAAGGATCAGCTGAAAGAAGAAATGTAAGACCCCGAATTTTATGAAATAAAAGTATTCAATTTTTCTTATAATTACTTTTCAGTAAATGGTTAAATTGATAAAAGTTTAAAGTTATGAGTGAAATATGATTTTTTTTCAAAATAAGCAAGTGGTTATAAAATAATCATTGTTGTCGGGGAATATTCTTTCTGTCGGGGAATATTCGTACGACGGCGCAGCCATTTGTGGGCCCCATAACAGAATAACTGTCGGGTAAAGAAAACGACAAATTTGAGTTTTTACAAATAACGGCGTAGTTGTTACCGTTAACACTGTTGGAATACCCGGTGGTTAAAATACAGTAATACGCGTTATTGCACAGTAGCACACGGTATTGCATAGTATTTTTGAAATTATTGATTCTTACGTAAGAAGGCACTACTCAATAATTGTTACAGTAATTACTGTTCAATATTTTATTTTATTGATTCAATAATTGCTACGTTAAAATTTTATATTATTGTTGTTCAATAATTGTCACTGCACAGTATTTCCCATTATCAGATCAATAATTCATATTATTTGAATAATATTATTAGATAACATTATCGGCAATGACTAGAAAGTTCTGTCTAAGGAGAGGTTTGGTCACCTAATTGCGCGCCAGTAAGGAGAAATTCTTATTGAAAAGCCCCCTCTTTCCTGGGAACGGCCTGGTTATCATAAATGTGATTCTGTAATATTATTTGTGAATAATTAATTATTGATTCATATGATAAGGAAATATTTATTTTATGTGGATATAAATGAGGAATATATTTTTGTGATTAAAAATGAAGGAGTTAATGTTGAGGTTTTTATCAGTATTTTTGTCGGAATGGAGGTATTAAAAATCAGGGTTTTTGAGATATTTTGCGGGGATTATAATTTTTAATCCGACCGTTGGATCGTGGTAATTTTTGGATATGTTATACATATATAAGTTAAGTATATGTCCAAAAATTTTGAACTGTTAAAAATGAACGTATGATTTGTTATGAATTTTAAGAGGTGGCTGATTCAGAAATCAGGTTATAAATTATTTTGGTGGAAAATTCTAGAATTGGTGCGCTCCACTTGTGGTTGGTGAAGAAATGTGCTGAATTATATTTCAAATATGGTGGGTGGGAATAGTAGCAGGTAAAGCCATCAGGTTGCAGGTCAAACCTACCAAAATTTTCCTATAAATAGAGGGCTAAGTTAGAATTGAAAATCACACCAGAAACATAAGCTTTCTCTCTTTCTCTCTCTATATTATGAAGTATATTTTGTGAGTTTTTAGATACTTGGTGAGTTGCTATTATTAGTGCAAGTTTCCTTCAGCATCATATCCGATATCCAGTCAGAAGTACTGCTCTTTTGAGGTAAGGGATATCATTATTGTGGTAAGATGTATCATTTTTATGGTAAAGTGATATCATTTTCTTTCATACTCCATATTATGGTAAGATGGTATTATTCATTTTTTTTCAGCTTATCATTAAATAATGAAAAGTTCTGAAAGGATTAGAATATCCTTAATAGTTTGTGTTTCATATATTATTATGTTATGAATATGAACTATTGATGAATATCTTTGGCCTGTAGTGCAAAGATGACCTGTTGTTGTATATCTTTGGCCTGTAGTGCAAAGATGAATTGTTGATGAATATCTTTGGCCCGTAGTGCAAAGATGACCTGTTGTTGAATATCTTTGGCCTGTAGTGCAAAGATGATCAGTTGTTGTATATCTTTGGTCTGTAGTGCAAAGATGGATGGTTGATTATTGGTTTTACAGTTGTATATCTTTTGCCTGTAGTGCAAAGATGGACTGTTGGTTAGTGGTTTTACAGTTGTATACCTTTTGTCTGTAGTGCAAAGATGGACTGTTGGTTATTAGTTTTACAGTTGTATATCTTTGGCATGTAGTGCAAAGATGGCCTGTTGATGAATATCTTTGGCCTGTAGTGCAAAGATGAACTGTTGTTGAATATCTTTAGCCCGTAGTGCAAAGATGGTTTGTTGATGAATATCTTTGGCCGGTAGTGCAAAGATGGATTTGTTAGTATGATTATAAACAAGAATTGTGATTTGGTATAACCATGATCTTTGATGTTTCAGGTAAAGACAGGTGATGAAAATATTCTTCGTCCTGGGTGCGAAGAAAAATTTATAGTCACAATTATGATTATGAGTTATTCATATGATTGTGGAAAGGAACTGTTGAGTGATGTTACATGGATAAAATATTGTTGGTGGATTTTTAACATGGAGAAGATAATAGACTTTATAGTCTATTTGACTCTTCTAATGGATTGCTCGTTCCGCTGCAACTATGGTTGAAATTTTTATCATTTACCATATGTTCTAAATCTCTGATTTATTATTGATGAAAGCTATTGATAATTTAATTATCTTTAGTCATGATATTCTTTACTGAGCTAGTTGTGCTCACCCTTTTGCTTCACATTTCCTTTCAGGTAATAAGAGTGTAGCTGGGTCGAGCGGGGGTAACAAGGGAATAGAACGGTGGTCATCATTTAGTAGTTATATTTGGTGAAGAAAATAGGGTGAGGCGAACCTAACGTTGGAAGGGTGTTTTGTCACTATCATACAAGATGTCTAATGACATACAACCTCGTGTCATCATAAGACAGGGTTGTGCTCATCCACTTGCTGAGTATATCTATGGGCACTACCTATATAATCTTGGTGTTTGTTTGAAGTATAATTCTCAATTAGAGACAGTGGAGATAATGATAAGTCAAGAGAAGACTCACCATTGGGAAGAATATGATAGTAATCTTCTCGTTTTTCTTTGGGGTCTATTGGGTCAACCAAGGATAATTCTGTGGCCATATGATATCTATCATAACCTAGACGCGTGGCCTCCCATGTACGAAAGTTTCCTTGAGCACTTCCCAAATATTCTAATTTCTAAAACAATTTTTGACTATACCTTTATGTAAGGTGTCATTGTGAGGTGATGTCCACGGTTGGAACATGAGTCACATTTGGTATATATTTGTATCCAAACTCACAGCATATGTGTTGTTGTATTTTACACGACAATTGTTGTAATAAAGTTGTAGTTATTTTCTGTACCATGTATTTGGCGACTCAGAATAGGTTGGATGGAATGAACCTATTTTGGGGTTGTCACAAGAAACAACTGAACGAGTGAGAATGCAGGATGCATGGGTAAAAGCCGCACGACGTGTTGATATTGTAGAAAGAGATGTCCGATCCAAAAAGGCTAAAATAGATGATATACATTTCTCTTTTTGGACAGCAATTGGGAGAACCCAACATCGAGTTTTGAATTACCCTGTACAGAGCGGTCAATCTGAACTCGATATGGATCGAAGATTGATGATTCATATCATGAAGCAGGAGTACGATGAAGCAGTTGAGGGTGGAATATGCCCTATATTAAAGTCAATTCCAACGATAGAGATGACATCAAATGCTACCCCAGACAAGTCAAAGTCGGGTAGTTCAAGGGAGAGCGGTTGTCATGACTTCCCAACAAGTGAGGAACCCAAATGAAGTTATCGCGGGTAAGCTAATCATAAACCCTTGCAAAGTTTGTACCTTATTCGATACTGGTTCTATCCACTCTTGTATTTCACCTAGTTGTGTTCAACGTTTAAACTTGGCCCTTAAAAAAAATAAAAATTTATTAGACTTGACTTATCTGTTGAAACTCTGTTAGGAGAAACCTTTGTTAACTCCACTATTTATAAATCTTGTTTGATTCAAATCGACACTTTCACGTTACCTGTCGATATGTGATTTTTGGAAACGATTGGTTAACTACCCATTATGCTTTTCGTAAGGTTGTTAATTTTCATATTCCTAACCAACCTGTTATGCGAATTCAAGCAACCAAACCACTAAAGTCAATCATTATCATATCAAGCCATAAGTAAAGATCCCCGTTTCTTTCATTGTTGACTTCCCGGTGTGGAATGCACCGAAGCCAGACTTTCCGTAGGAGACGTTGTAAATGACGATGGCAAGTTGATAGGTATCAATGTGACGTGTTATCCAAGTCTGGGATGAGTCACAATTTTGAATGATATAAATTTCCTGACGTATTCTTGAAAATTTCTTAGCCTACCCCTAGAGCGTGAAATCGAATTTTGTATTGACCCCAGTACAAAACCCATTTCTTAAACCCTCAAATATTTCTTTACTTAAAACGAACGTATTAGGCGCCGAAGACGTTGGCTCGAGCTATTAAAGATTACGATTGTACCATTTAATATCATTGTGAAAAAGTGAACGTGGTAGCTGACGCATTGAGTAGAAGATCATATGCAAGTACGAGTGCGAAATTGTCAACACAAAGCCCATTATGTGTGATTTGCAAAGGATGGAGATAGAGTTAAAGACTCCAGGGACCCATGTGATGATAGTGAATATACGAGTAGAACCGACTTTAATCGATAAAGTTAAAGCTGCTCAAGCCACAGACCTGTAGCTGATGCGTATAAAGAAGAAAGTGCAAGAAGGTGCTATGTCGGAAGCAAGAATCGATGAAGAAGGAATACTTCGAGTCAACTCCAGACTTTGTGTTCCTAACAACCCTGATTTAAAGTATGAAATCATGATGGAGGCGCACAACACACCGTTTGCAATCCATCCTGGAAGTACCAAAATGTATCATGATCTTCGTCATACATTTTGGTGGAGCAATATGAAGAAAGAGATAGCGTTGTTTATCTCAAGGTGTCTAACTTGTCAACGAGTCAACGCGGAGCATCAAGTACCAAAAGGTCCATTGCAACCACTTGAAATTCCAGAATGGAAGTGGGAGTATATTACCATGGATTTCGTTACCGGTCTTTCTAGGGTTTCTCAAGGTATTGATGCGATTTGGGTCAATGTTGATAGATTGACCAAGTCTGCTCATTTCTTACCGATACGAGAAACTTATACACTTGAACGTCTTGCTCGTATGTACATAAACGAGATTGTAAGACTGCATGGTATGCCAGTATCCATAGTTTCTGACCGAGACCCAAGATTCACTTCACGATTTTGGGTTAGTTTACAAAAAGCTATGGGCACGGATTTACGATTTAGTTCAGCATATCATCCTCAGACGGACGGACAATCAGAGAGGACTATTCAAACTCTTGAAGATCTATTAAGATTCTGTGTCTTTGACTTCAAGGGAAGTTGAGACAAGTTCTTACCATTGGTGGAGTTTTCCTACAACAACAGTTATCAAGCAAGTATTGGCATGGCTCCATTCGAAGCATTGTATGAAAGAAAATGTCGTTCTCCAGTATGCTGGGATGAGGTGGGTGAAGCAACGTTGTTGGGACCGGAGTTGGTACGTATGACTACAGAAAAGATTCAAACGATCCGACAACGTATAAAAACCTCACAAGATCGACAAAAGAGTTATGCTGATCTTCATCGAAAGGACGTGGAATTTGATGTAAGAGATCATGTGTTCTTACGTGTTGCTCCATGGAAAGGAGTTACGAGATTTGGAAAGAGAGGAAAGCTCAATCCTCGATTCATCGATCTATTTTTAATCCTCGATCGAGTAGGAACTGTGGCTTATAGACTCGCTTTACCGTCAAGTATGTCTCGTGTTCATAATGTTTTTCACATATCCATGTTACGCAAATATATGGAAGACCCGAACCACATTATTGAGTTAGAACCGGATGAAATAGCGGAGGATTTGACGTATGAAGAAGTTCCTATTCAAATCTTGGATAAGAAGGAATATATTCTACGCTCCAAGGTTATACCTCAAGTCAAAGTTTTGTGGAGAAACCATGATGTTGAGGAAATGACTTGGGAGTTAGAATCTGAAATGAAATCAAGGTATCCTTATCTTTTCGACATACCAGGTACGTACCCTAATTTCGAGGGCGAAATTTCATAAGAAAGGGAGGTTGTAAGACCCCAACTTTTATAAATAAAAATGAATTTTCTATAAATATCATTTTTGAATATTATGGAGTTAATTTGATATAATGTTATAGTTATGGGTAATATTTATAAATTTTTTAAAGTACGAAAGTTGTTATATAATATTCGATTGGTCGGAGAATATTCGTTTTAACAGGGAATATTCGTACAACGACACAATCATTGGTGGACCCCACAACGAAATTATTGTCGGATTGAGAAAACGACAAAAATATTTTATTAAAAATAACGGCGAAAGTTTTACCATTGATACTGTTGAACTACTCGGTAGTAAAAGTACAGTAATACGTATGGTTGAATAGTAGCACACGGTTTTGATTATTAATGCTTACGTGAGAAGGCACTCAATTTTGTTCAATTATTGCTATAATAAGTGTCGTAAATTTTGCTAACTTTATGGGCACTCATTTACCCATTTTTCAAAATTATCGGACAAAAGTTATAAAGTATATATATTTATATTAGCATGTGGGTGAATGGTGGTGGTTTTGATGGATTTTGGCAGGATGCTTTGTTTTTCAAAGTCTTGGACTTAGTGGCCAACTTTTCAAACAAAAGCTTTGTGTTGATAAAATTGGTCGGGAGAGATTTATTATTATAATATATATATATATAATGGTGCCATGTACTTGATTATATATTATATATACATATATATGTATGATTGAGTGCTGGTAGGGAGGTGAAAGAAAATTGAGTCAGTAATGGGGGTAGTTGCGTATTATTATTATTTTTATAAATAGAATATATTATATTTTATTTAAAAGATTTTGCTTTAATTATGGACCGTCAGATTAAAGTAAATCAATCTGGACCGTTCATGGATTAGTTACTATGCATTCCATTTGTTTATAAATAGCAGCTCATTCCTTCATTATTTCTTACGAATTCACTGAACTCTAGAGAGAGAAACTATAGAGAGAGAAGAAAATTATTCTGCTACTTAACTACTTCCTTATTTCAGTTCTTCTTTAAAACGGTAAGGGATATTATTCTTTTGTATTCAAGAAGAGAACTTCTGTTATTCCATTTCTTTATTATTCTGTTAGAATAACCTGTATACGCGGTCTACCCTATACTTGGTGACATTCTTCTATTATTCTGTTGGAACATCCTGTCTGTGTGTTTTACACCGGACCTGGTTCCGTCTTGTTATTATTCTGTTGGAACATCCTGTCTGTGTGTTTTACACCGGACCTGGTTCCATTATTTATTATTCTGTCGGAATATCCTGTCTGTGCGTTTACGTCGGACCTGGTTCCATTATTTATTATTCTGTCGGAATATCCTGTCTGTGCGTTTACGCCGGACCTGGTTCCATTATTTATTATTCTGTCGGAATATCCTGTCTGTGCGTTTACGCCGGACCTGGTTCCATTATTTATTATTCTGTTGGAATAACCTGTTTGTGCGGTCTATCGCATGCATGGTGATTTCTTTTGTTATTCCATTCTTTATTATACTCAGTTGGTTAAGTTTTGACTTCTATACTCCATGAAATTTGTGGAATATACTTGACATTTGCGCTTCATCTAGTATTTATTCATGAAAATATTCTCCTGATCATTCTTGAATTTTACTATACAAAGCAGTATCATGTTGAAAATTTGGACGTTGTTAATTCTTGGATAAATTAGTTCTTGAACTTGTTTTATTGAATTCTTATATCATTGTCATCATCCTCATATTTATAAAATGTTGAAAGTCATCTGTGGCCTGTAGTACATAGATGGACTTGGTATGATTATGACCAGGGATTATTCGGTATAATCACGACCGTAATGTCACAAATGATGTGGTAAAAGTCCTCATTGGCCCGTAGTGCATTGATGGACAATTGTTGGCATGATCATGACCATTAATGAATATACGAATATCCTTGGCCGTAGTGCAGGGGTGATTCGATGATGTGGATTATTTTATTAAGCTGAGTCTCAGCGATCATAGTGTTGGAAAATCTTTTAAATCATAAAAGATAGTAGAGTTTATTTTTTACTTGACTCTTTTAATGGATTGCTTGTTCCGCTGCAGTTAAATTTGATGTCTATTATATTTTATCAGTTTAACATTGTTGAAGGCTAATGATAATTTATTCTGCATTATCTTAGTCATAATATTTCTTACTGGGCTAGTTGAGCTCACCCTTTCTTTCACTGTTCTCTTCAGGAAATGAGAACGTAGCTAGGGCAAGTCGGGGAACGGAGTGATGGTCCGAATGATAGTATTAGTTAGTAGTCCTCACTATTCTATGTAATGGTGTGTTAATAAATGTAATGAGGACTCTTTTTGAGTATGAATAATCTCTAGAAGATAATATTTGTATTCAAACTCACAGTTTATATTTTGTCGTATTGTACACGACAGTTGTATTAGTAAGTTGTATTTGTATTCTGTACTATGTATCTGACGACCCAAGATGGGTGATGTATACCTAATTTTGGGGGCGTCACACTACGGGCCAGGAATATTTGTGTATTCATTAATAGTCATGATCATGCCAACAACTATCCATCAATGCACTACGGGCAAATGATGACTTTTACCACATCATTTGTAACATTACGGTCATGATTACACCGAATAATTCCTGGTCATAATCATACCAAGTCCATCTATGCACTACAGGCCACAGATGACTTTCAACATAATATAAAAATGAGGATGATGACAATGATATAAGAATTCAATAAAACAAGTTCAAGAATTAATTTATCTAGGAACTAATAGCGTCCAAATTGTCAACATGATACTGTTTTATGGTGTAAAATTCAAGAATGCTCAGAAGATTATTTCCATGAAAAGATACTAGATGAAGCGCAAATATCAAGGATATTCCACTAATTTCATAGAGTATAGAAGTCAAAGTTTTAATCAACTGAATATAATAAAGAATGGAACCAGGTCAGGCGTAATCCGCACCGACATGATATTCCGACAGAATAATAAATAATGGAACCAGGTCCGGCGTAAACGCACAGACAGGATATTCCGACAGAATAATAAATAATGGAACTAGGTCCGGCGTAAACGCACAGACAGGATATTCCAACAGAATAATAATAAAAACGGAACCAGGTCCGGTGTAAAACACACAGACAGGATGTTCCAACAGAATAATCATAACGACGGAACCAGGTCCTGTGTAAAACACACAGACAAGATGTTCCAACAGATTAATAGAAGAATGTCACCAAGTATAGGGTAGACCGCATAACAGGTTATTCCAACAAAATAATAAGAAATAGAATAACAACAACTCTCTTCATGAATAAGAAAGAATAACACCCCTTACATTAGTAAGAGCTTTGGATACTGCAGTTATGTAGTAACAGAATACACTTCTTCTTCCTTTCTTATTCTCTCTATACTTTCTCTCTCTATAGCTTGAATGAATTCGTGAAAAATAATGAAACACTAGGCCTCTATTTATAGAAAAACTGAGAGTGGCTCTTGGTCTTAACGAAGGGTCAAAATGACTCTTGGTCTTAACGAAGGGTCAAAATGACTCTTGGTCTTAACGAAGGGTCAAAATGACTCTTGGTAATATTGAAGAGACAACTACTATTTGCGAAGGTAATTACTATTGACGAAGGTAATTTACTATTGACGAAGGTAATTACTATTGACGAAGGTAATTACTATTGACGAGAAGACTCTTAGATAATGACATATGGGCCCCCCATAAAATAACCAAACTTACCACAAACGTCTCATGTGACGCCTCCAAAATAGGTATACAACACCCATTCTGAGTCGTCAATAATATGGTACAGAAACAACTACAACTTTATTAATACAACATAAAAACTGTGAGTGTAAATATAAATATTGTCATCTAGACAATATCCACACTCAAATAAGTCCTCATTACAATTATTGGAATAATATTTTACAAAAAAAATGGTGAGGACTACTAAAACAACTTCCTAGAACCTTCATTCTATACCCCGACTAGTACTTGCTACATTCTCGCCTCCTGAGAAGAAAATGGAACAACAAGGAAAAGGGTGAGCTCAACTAGCCCAGTAAAGAATATTATGACTAAGATAATATACAACAAATTATCGTTAGTCTTCAACAGGGAAAAATTTAATAGAATACAATAGACAACAAGTTTTAAATCAATATTCGCAGCTGAAAATAATAATTCATAGAAGAGTTACGTAGATAATGAAATCTACGATTATCTATGAATTTAAAAGCCCATCATCAATATTTTATCCCTGTAACATCAATCAATAAATATCTTGAATCAAATAGTCATCTTTGCACTACAGGCCAAAGATATTCATCAGTTGGTCATGTTCACCTCAACACATGTTCATCTTTGCACTACGGGCCAAAGATATTCATCAGAAATCGTTCATCTTTGCACTACAGGCCAAAGATATTCAGTTATATCATCATTTAAGACTGAGGATGATGAAAAATATTTTTAAGGAAACGAATCCAGTGAAACAAAATAATAAATATTAAGGATTCGTATTTCAGCTATTCCATGTCCAAAAAAACCTCATAAATAATCATAGTGGAGTAAAATTCAAGAATGATCAAAATATGGATACAATCAAAGCTAGTATCCAGAATAGATATTTTGGACGAAAAGAAGAAAATTTCATTTTTCGGTGAATAGTAACTCGTGAATAGTAACTCATGAATAGTAACCCCGACATAAAAAGTTCCAAATTTGATAAAAATTCAGATCAATACTTCGGTATAATGATATTGGAGAAAATAATATCATTTAAGAAGAAATAACATCCCTTACCTCGGAAAGACGGTACTTCTGACTGGAATACTAGATATGGTGCTGAAGGAAACTTGCACCATATAGCAACACTCAAAGTATCAAATACTCATAAGAATACGCTCGATATAGAGAGAGAAATAGAGAGAAACTTGTGTTTCTGGTGTGATTTTTAATTCTAACCTAAGCACCCTATTTATAGGAAAATGCTTAGAACACCAAAGCAGAAAATTTAATATAATAATAATATATTTATCAAATTTTCCTTAGCCCACCTCTAGACATCTGATCTCAGCCCATTTATATCACATGTTAGCCCACTTAAATGCCAAAAAACGTTTTTCTTTAAAATAATAAATAAAACTTTCAAAAATCAATTATTTCGGAACTTCGAAACTTCAATAATTCATAATAAATAGCCCTTTTGTCAGAAAATTCGAATCTCGTGAGTTTTTATAGGAAATTCAATTCTCTACAGCTTTGTAGAAGAAAGTTTTTCCAAATTCCAAACAGAAATTGACCGAAATCCATAAACGGGCGATTTTACAATCAATAATAAATTTTCGGTCAAGAATTGTGTCCGCCAACACACAAAATATGTGTTAATCATTTAATACCACAAAAATACTCTTCTTCCTCATATACTCATATATCTCATATTTATTGTAAAAATATCACCATCAATATATTATTAAAATAATATATTTAAATGAATTATTTTATCAGAAAAAGATAAAATATTAATTTTTAACAATTGTCACATTAAAAATTTTCTCCATCTATATCCACATAAAATCAATATTTTTCTCATCATATAAATCAATAATTAATAATATTACAGAATCACAGTACTGGCAACCAGGCCGTTCCCAGGAAAGAGGGGGCTTTCCAATAAGGATCTCTCCTTACTGGCGCGCAATTAGATGACCAAACCTCTCCTTAGACAGAACTTTCTAGACATTGCCAATAATGTTATCTAATAATATTATTCAGATAATATGAATTATTATTCCGATAATAGAAAATACTGAGTAGTGACAATTATTAAAATAACAGTAATATAAAATATCAACGCAGCAATTATTGAATCAATAAAATACAATATTGAACAGTAATTACTGTAACAATTATTGAGTAGTGCCTTCTTACGTAAAAATCAATAATTGGTGCAATACCGTGTGCTACTGTGCAACAACGCGTATTACTGTGTTTTAACCACCGGGTATTCCAACAGTATTAACGGTAACAACTACGCCGTTATTTATAAACAACTTATTTTTGTCGTTTTCTTCATCCAATCGCTTTCCATTATGGGGCCCACACAAGGCTGCGCCGTCGTACGAATATTCCCCGACAATAAGAATATTCCACGACCAAACAAATATTCCCCGACAACAATGAATATTTTAGGACCACTTGCTTATTTGAAACATTTGCGCATTTTACCCATAACTAACCACATTAATCAAATCAACCCTTACTATTTCAAAATAATAAATAGAGGAATTTAAATTTCATTTATTAATAATTTGGGGTCTTACATCTCATAATAGCCTCTTTATATACATCAAGGATTGAATAAATATTACCACAATCATTTTATTTTTTAATCAACACATATTTAATATCTCAACAATTATTAATCATTTATAACTCGTCGTCATATTATACAGATGATATTGTGACAATAATTGAATCAATAATTTAAGAGATATGATGCAGCAATTACTGTAGCAATAATTGAGTAAAGCTGAGTGACTTCTTACGTAAGCATCAATAATCAATACCGTGTGCTACTATGTAACCACGCGTATTACGGTACTTTTACTACCGGGTAATTCAACAGTTTTAACGGTAACACCTCCGCCGTTATTTTTATAAAAAGATAATTTTATCGTTTTCTAACTACGACAATACTTCTGTTGTGGGGTCCACCAACGATTGTGTCGTCGTACGAATATTCCCCGACAAAAAGAATATTTCCCGACCAAACGAATATTTTATAACAACTTGCTTACTTTACAAAATTTATAAATATTACCCACAACTATAACATTATATCAAATTTACTCCATAATATTCAAAAATAATATATATAGAAAATTTATCTTTATTTATAAAGTTGGGGTCTTACATATTCACCAACCAAGAGTGGGGCCCACCAATTCTAGAATTTTCTACCAAAATGATAAACTCTAAAAATTCAACAATTTCTGAACCAGTCATCTCGTAAAATTCATAATAAATCATACGTTCATTTTTAACGGTTCAAAATTTGTGGACATATACTCAACTTATATATGTATAACATATCCAAAAATTACCACGATCCAACGGTCGGATTAAAAATTATAACCCCCGCAATATATCTCAAAAACCCTAATTTTTAATACCTCCATTCCGACAAAAATACTGATAAAAACCTCAACATTAACTCATTCATTTTTAACCACAATAAATATATCCAACATTTATATCCACATAAAATAAATATTTCCTTATCATATGAATCAATAATTAATTATTCACAAATAATATTACAGAATCACATTTATGACAATCAGGCCGTTCCCAGGAAAGAGGGGATTTCCAATAAGGATTTCTCCTTACTGGCGCGCAATTAGGTGACCAAACCTCTTCTTGACAGAACTTTCTAGACATTGCTAATAATGTTATCTAATAATATTATTCAAATAATATGAATTATTGATCTGAGGAAATACTGTGCAGTGATAATTATTGAAACAACAATAATATAAAATATCAACGCAGCAATTATTGAATTAATAAAATATTGAACAGTAACTACTGTAACCATTATTGAGTAGTGTCTACCTTCGTAAGAATAAATAATTAAAAAATACTGTGCAATCCGTGTGCTACTGTGCAACCACGCGTTTTACTGTATTTTAACCATAGGGTATTCCAACAGTATTAACGGTAACAACTACGCCGTTATTCAATTTTGTCATTTTCTTCATCAAATCATTTTCTGTTATGGGGCCCACAAATAGCTGCGCCGTCGTACGAATATTCCCCGACAGAAAGAATATTCCACCGACAAAACGAATATTTTATAACCACTTGCTTATTTTGCAAAATTTTCACATTTCACCAATAACTAAAGTTATTATATCAAATTAATACCTTATTATTCACAATAATATTTATTGGAAAATTTAATTTTATTCATTAAAAAGTTAGGGTCTTACAACCGCCCCTCCTTATGAAATTTAGTCCTCGAAATTGACGTACGTACCTGGTGTTTCGAAAAGGTGAGGATACCTCGCTTTCATTTCTGATTCCAACTCCCAGGTCATTTCCTCAATAGCATGGTTTCTCCACAAAACCTTAACTTGTGGTATAACCTTCGTGCGTAGGACATGCTCTTTCCTATCCAAGATCTTAACAGGTACCTCTTCGTACGTTAAATCTTCAGCTATCTCGTCTGGTTCTAATGCAATAATGTGGTTCGGGTCTTTAACATATTTACGAAGCATAGATATGTAAAAAACATTATGAACACGAGACATACTTGGAGGTAATGCGAGTCTATAGGCCACATTTCCTATTCGGTCAATAATCTCAAATGGACCAACAAATCTTGGATTGAGCTTTCCTCTCTTTCCAAATCTTGCAACTCCCTTCCATGGAGCAACACGTAACAATACATGATCTCCAATATTAAACTCCACGTCCTTTCTATGAAGATCAGCATAACTCTTTTGTCGATCTTGTGAGGTTTGAATACGTTGTCGAATCATTTGGATCTTTTCTGTAGTTATGCGCACTAATTCTGGTCCCAACAACGTTGCTTCTCCCACCTCGTCCCAGCATACTAGAGAGCGACATTTTCTTCCATACAACGCCTCGAATGGAGCCATGCCTATACTTGCTTGATAACTGTTGTTGTAGGAGAATTCCACCAATGGTAGGTACTTATCCCAACTCCCTTTGAAATCTAGGACACAGAGTCTTAATAGATCTTTAAGAGTTTGAATAGTCCTCTCTGATTGCCCGTCCGTTTGAGGATGGTATGCCGAATGAATCGTAAATCCGTGCCCATAGCTTTCTGCAAGCTAACCCAAAATCGTGAAGTGAATCTTGGTTCACGATCCGAAACTATGGATACTGGCATGCCATGCAATCTCGCAATCTCATTCACGTACATACGAGCAAGACGTTCAAGGGAATAAGTCTCACGTATCGGCAAGAAATGGGCAGACTTGGTTAAACTATCAACAATAACCCAAATTGCATCTATGCCTTGAGAAACTTTGGGAAGACCTGTAACGAAATCCATAGTAATGTGTTCCCACTTCCATTCCGGAATCTCAAGTGGTTGCAATGGACCCTTTGGCACTTGATGTTCCGCCTTTACACGTTGACAAGTTAAGCACCTCGAGATAAACTCTGCGATTTCTCTCTTCATATTGTTCCACCAAAATGTATGTCGAATATCATGATACGTTTTGGTACTCCCAGGATGGATTGCAAACGGTGTGTTGTGTGCCTCCATCATGATTCTATGCTTCAAGTCAGAATCGTTAGGAACACAAAGTCTGGAGTTGAATCTAAGTATTCCTTCTTCATCGATTCTCGCTTCTGGAATAGCACCTTCTTGCACTTTCTTCTTCATATGTATCAGCCCCAGGTCCGTAGCTTTAGCAGCTTTAACTTTATCGATTAAAGTCGGTTCTACTCGTATATTCGCCATCATCATGTGGGTACTTGGAGCCTTCATCTCTATTTCCATCCTTTGCAAGTCATACCAAATGGACCTTTGTGTTAACAACATTGCACTCGTACTCTTATATGATCTTCTACTCAATGCGTCAGCTACTACGTTCGCTTTTCCAGGATGATATTAAATAGTGTGATCATAATCTTTCAATAGTTCAAGCCAACGCCGTTGCCGCATGTTGAGTTCTTTTTGGGTGAAGAAATATTTGAGGCTTTTATGGTCCGTATAAATCTCCACTTTCTCCCCATACAAGCAGTGTCTCCAAATCTTCATTGCGAAAACGATTGCTGCCAACTCCAAATCATGAGTAGGATAATTCCTCTCATATTCTTTGAGTTGTCGCGAGGCATAGGCTATGACTTTTCTATGTTGCATGAGAACTCATCCTAACCCTTTGCCTGAAGCATCGCTGTAGATAACAAATCCATCCGAACCAGATGGTATTGTCAGAACAGGTGCCGAAATGAGTCTCCTCTTAAGCTCTTGGAAACTCTTCTAGCATTCTTCGCTCCATACGAATTTTGTATCTTTCCGAGTCAGCTGAGTTAACGGAGTAGCGATTCGAGAAAATCCTTCCACGAATCTCCAATAATACCCAGCTAAGCCCAGAAAGCTGCGTACTTCGGTCACTGACTTCGGTTGCTCCCAACTTTGTATTGCTTCAATCTTTGCCGGGTCAACAGATACTCCATATTTTGACACCACGTGCCCAAGGAATGCTACTTCCTCAAGCCAGAACTCGCATTTCTTCAGCTTGGCATAAAGCTTGTTTTCACGAAGCCTTTCAAGTATCAGCTTCAAATGGTGCTCATGATCTTCACGGCTTTTAGAATAGATGAGGATGTCATCAATAAAGACAACAACGAATTGATCCAAATATTCCTTGAATACACGGTTCATCATATCCATGAAAGTAGCTGGAGCATTAGTCAATCCAAAAGACATGACTAAGAATTCATAATGCCTGTACCGAGTTCTGAAGGCAGTCTTTAGAATATCCTCAGTTTTAATCTTTAGTTGATGATATTCAGAACGAAGGTCGATCATTGAAAAGAATTGTGCTCCTTGCAACTGGTCGAACAGGTCATCAATGCGAGGTAGCGGATACCTATTCTTGATGGTGACATGGTTCAATTCTCGGTAGTCAATACAAAGTCGCATACTCCCGTCTTTTTTCTTTATGAATAAAACAGGAGCACCCCAAGGAGATGTACTAGGACGAATGAAATCGATGTCTAATAACTCCTGTAGTTGGACTTTTAACTCCTGAAGTTCAATATGAGACATTCGATATGGGGTTTTAGAAATGGGTTTTGTACCCGGTTCAAGGTCAATAAAGAATTCAACATCACGTTCTGGGGGTAGACCGGGAAGTTCTTCAGGAAATACATCGGGAAATTCTCTAACAATAGAATTATTATTCAAATCTGACTTGTCTTTGTTCAAATCCATAACATGGGCTAAGAAGGCTTAACATCCGTTTTTCAATAAACGAATAGCTTTGTGGCTTGATATGACAGTGGCTGATTTTAGTGATTTAGTAGTTTGAATTCGTATGACAGGTTGGTTAGGAATATGAAAACTAACAACCTTACGAAAACAATCAATTTTAACATGATGAGTGGTTTACCAATCAATTCCTAAAATCACATCAAAAGTAAGTATCTTTAAAGAGATAAGATCAACAGGTAATGTGATAGTGCCAACTTGGATCATGCAAGATTTATAAACTGTAGATGTAACGAAGGTTTCACCCAACGGAGTTTCAACAGATAAGTCAAAGTCCAATTTCTCCGGAGTCAAGTTTAAACGTTGAGCACAAGCAGGAGAGATAAAAGAATGGGTAGAACCGGTATCTAGTAAGGTATAAACTTCACAAGAGTTTAAGATTAGCTTACCCGTGATCACCTCGTTCGGGTTCCTCATGTTTTGTGCAGCTACGACAAACGCCCTTCCTGGAACCACCGACTTTGACTTGTCCGGGACAGCCTTTGGAGTCACCATCCCCGTCGAACTTGGTTTCGCGACTAGACAATCTCTAGCTATATGACCTTCCTTTCCACAGTTATAACACACCTTGGACTGTTGTGGGCAGTTTAGGCTGATGTGTCCCTCTTTCCCGCATTTGTAACATACGACCGGTGGTCGTTCTCCTCCCCTAGAAACAGTTGATGTTGGTGCTGACGTCTTTACGCTATCATTGTTGTACCTTTTCCTTTTGAAATCTCCTCTCGACTCGCTCCTTCTATTATCATGACCGCTGCCACCGGTATTACCTGGGTTGTGTTCCCCCGGTTGAACATACTCATTATCTCGCTCTAATAATTGAGCCCTGTTTACAACATCTGAATATAAAGAAAATTTATGAGAGATAAGATATTGCCGAATCTCGGGCTTTAGACCTCTCAAAAACATCTTTGTCATTCGTTCCTCATTTTCGACCAAATGAGGTACAAACCTGGATAACTCTGCGAATTTCGCTTCGTACTGGGATACCGTCATGTTGTTTGTTCCAGTCTGATAAACTCTACCTCCTTCATATGACGAATACTTTCAGGAAAGTACTTGTCATTAAACAGTTTCTGAAACGTTTCCCAGGACATGTTGAGTGCGTCAGGCTGGGTACGCTTCACAGACTCCCACCAGTAGTCTGCCTCACCGCGAAACATAAAGGTGGCGAATGGAACCTTCTGTTCCTCCGTGCATCCCAAGACATCGAATATCTTGGTAATTTGCTTGACCCACGTTTCCGCCATGATCAGATCTGGCTTTCCCTTAAATTCTGGTGGTCCCAACTCTTTGAACTGCTTGGCTGTGACAGACCGTGTAAGACCCCAACTTATTAATGAATAAAATCAAATTTTCTCTAAATATTATTGTGAATAATAAGGGGTTAATTTGATATAATACTTTGGTTATGGGTGAAATGTGCAAATTTTGCAAAATAAGCAAGTGGTTATAAAATATTTATTTTTGGTCGGTGAATATTCGGTTGGTCGTGGAATATTCTTGCTGTCGGGGAATATTCGTACGACGACGCAGCCTTGTGTGGGCCCCATAACGGAAAGCGATTGGATGAAGAAAACGACAAGTATAAGTTGTTTATAAATAACGGCGTAGTTGTTACCGTTAATACTGTTGGAATACCCGGTGGTTAAAATACAGTAGCACACGGTATTGCACCAATTATTGATTCTTACGTAAGAAGGCACTACTCAATAATTGTTACAGTAGTTATTATTCAATATTTTATTTTATTGATTCAATAATTGCTGCGTTGATATTTTATATTATTGTTGTTTCAATAATTGTTGCTGCACAGTATTTTCATTTATCAGATCAATAATTCATATTATTTGAATAATATTATTAGATAACATTATTGGCAATGTCTAGAAAGTTCTGTCTAAGGAGAGGTTTGGTCATCTAATTGCGCGCCAGTAAGGAGAAATCCTTATTGGAAAGCCCCCTCTTTCCTGGGAACGGCCTGGTTGTCATAAATGTGATTCTGTAATATTATTTGTGAATAATTAATTATTGATTCATATGATAAGGAAATATTTATTTTATGTGGATATAAATGAGGGATATATTTTTGTGGTTAAAAATGAAGGAGTTAATGTTGAGGTTTTTATCAGTATTTTTGTCGGAATGGAGGTATTAAAAATCAGGGTTTTTGAGATATTTGCGGGGTTATAATTTTTAATCCGACCGTTGGATCGTGGTAATTTTTGGATATGTTATACATATATAAGTTGAGTATATGTCCACAAATTTTGAACCGTTAAAAATGAACGTATGATTTATTATGAATTTTACAAGATGACTGGTTCAGAAATTGTTGAATTTTCGGAGTTTATCATTTTGGTGGAAAATTCTAGAATTGGTGGGCCCCACTTGTGGTTGGTGAAGAAATGTGCTGAATTATATTTCAAATGTGGTGGGTGGGAATAGTAGCAGGTAAAGCCATCAGGTTGCAGGTCAAACCTACCAAAATTTTCCTATAAATAGAGGGCTAAGTTAGAATTGAAAATCACACCAGAAACAAGTTTTCTCTCTTTCTCTCTCTAGATTATTGAGTGTATTTTGTGAGTATTTAGATACTTTGAGAGTTTCTATTCATCAGAGCAAGTTTCTTTCAGCCTTATACCGGTATTCCGACCAGAAGTACTGATATTTTGAGGTAAGGGATATTATTTTCTTCTTAAATGATATTATTTTCTTCAATATCATTATGCTGAAATATTGATATGAGTTTTTATCAAATTTGGAACTTTTTGTGTCGGGGGTTACTATTCACGTATACGGCACTATTCACGTATACGGCACTATTCACGAATACGGCACTATTCACCGAAAAATAAAATTTTCCCTTTTTGTCCAAGATGTCTATTATGGTTACTATCTTTGATTGTATCCATGTTTTGATCTTTATTTTTGAATTCTGCTTCACAATTGATTATTATGAAGTATTATTGATCTTGGATAAACTGTTATACGAATCCCTACTATTTGTCCTTCTGTCTCATTGGATTCGTTCTCTTTAAGATATTTTTCATCATCCTCAGTCCTAAATGATGATATTACTGAATATCTTTGGCCTGTAGTGCAAAGATGTATAATTACTTGATGAATATCTTTGGCCTGTAGTGCAAAGATGAACAGGTGTTGAGATGAACATGACCGACTGATGATACAAATGAATATCTTTGGCCTGTAGTGCAAAGATGAATATTTGGTTAAAGATGATTATTAATTGATGTTACAGGGATAAAATATTGATGATGGACTTTTAAATCTTAGAAGATAGTAGAATTCTTTCTCTACTTGACTCTTCTAATGGTTTGCTGTTTCCGCTGCAGTTGTTGATCTAAAACTTGTTGTCGATTATATTTTATCAGATTTTTCCCTGTTGAAGACTAACGATAATTTGTTGTATATTATCTTAGTCATAATATTCTTTACTGGGCTAGTTGAGCTCACCCTTTTCCTTTTTGTTCCATTTTTCTTCTCAGGAGGTGAGAACATAGCAGGATCTAGTCGGGGTATGGAGTGATGGTTCTAGAAAGATGTATTAGCAGTCCTCACTATTTCTGTAAAATAGTGTTTGAATAATTGTAATGAGGATTTATTTGAGTGTGGATATTGTCTAGAAGACAATATTGTATTTAAACTCACAGTATGTGTTGTCGTATTTTGCACGACAATTGTATTATTTAAGTTGTAGTTTGCTTTCTGTACCATGTATTTGGCGACTCAGAATGGGTGTTGTATACCTATTCTGGGGGCGTCACAGTTGGTATCAGAGCTTAGGGATATGATCCCTGGCTGAGATGTGAGACAAGAACTAGGAGGGGAGAACGTTAATAATGGAGTAAATCAGACCGTGGAGACACATTTGATCACTACCCAGGGGAACGTGCAACAGGAAGGCAATATTCCTCTTGTAAACAACGTTACCGAGCAAACGATGAATGATGGAATGTTTAGGAGCTTTTTGCAGTTCATGCAAAATCAGACGAGGGAGACTCGTGTGCAGAATACGGGTGGAAATGATAACAACGCGCGGTTTGTCACAGCTAAGCAGTTCAAAGAATTGGGACCACCAGAATTTAAGGGAAAGCCGGATCCGATCATGGCGGAAACGTGGGTCAAGCAAATTACCAAGATATTTGATGTCTTGGGATGCACGGAGGAACAGAAGGTTCCATTCGCCACATTTATGTTCCGCGGTGAGGCAGACTACTGGTGGGAGTCTGTGAAGCGTACCCAGCCTGACGCACTCAACATGTCCTGGGAAACATTTCAAAAACTGTTCAATGACAAGTACTTTCCTGAAAGTATTCGTCATATGAAGGAGGTTGAGTTTATTAGACTGGAACAAAACAACATGACGGTGTCCCAGTACGAGGCGAAGTTTGCAGAGTTATCCAGGTTTGCACCTCATTTGGTCGAAAATGAGGAACGAATGACAAGGATGTTTCTGAGAGGTCTAAAACCCGAGATTCGGCAATATCTTATCTCTCATAAATTTTCTTTATATTCAGATGTTGTAAACAGGGCTCAATTATTAGAGCGAGATAATGAGTATGTGCAACCGAGGGACCACAACCAGGGTCATACCGGTGGCGGCAGTCATCGAAGCAATGAAAACCAGCAGGGAGGAAAACATTCGGACAAAAGCGGTAACCACTCTGGTGGTAATCGTGGTCGTGATAATAGAAGGAGCGAGTCGGGAGGAGATTTCAAGAAGAGAAGGTACAACAATGATAACGTGAAGACGTCAGCACAAACATCAACTGTTTCTAGGGGAGGAGAACGACCACCGGTCGTATGTTACAAATGTGGGAAAGAGGGACATATCAGCCCAAACTGCCCACAACAATCCAAGGTATGTTATAACTGTGGAAAGGAAGGTCATATAGCTCGAGAGTGTTCTGTAGCAAAACCAAGTTCAGCGGGGATGGTGACTCCAAAAGTTGTCCCGGATAAGTCGAAATCAGCGGTTCCTGGAAGGGCGTTTGTCGTTACTGGCCAAAACGCGAGAAACCCGAACGAGGTGATCACGGGTAAGCTAATCTTGAATTCTTGCGAAGTTTATACTTTACTAGATACCGGTTCTACCCATTCTTTTATCTCTCCTGCTTGTGCTCAACGTTTAAACTTGACTCCGGAGAAATTGGACTTTAACTTATCTGTTGAAACTCCGTTGGGTGAAACCTTCGTTACATCTACAGTTTATAAATCTTGCATGATCCAAGTTGGCACTATCACATTACCTGTTGATCTTATCTCTTTAAAGATACTTGCTTTTGATGTGATTTTAGGAATTGATTGGTTAACCACTCATCATGCTAAAATTGATTGTTTTCGTAAGGTTGTTAGTTTTCATATTCCTAACCAACCTGTCATACGAATTCAAACTACTAAACCACTAAAATCAGTCACTGTCATATCAAGCCACAAAGCTATTCGTTTATTGAAAAACGGATGTCAAGCTTTCTTAGCCCATGTTATGGATTTGAACAAAGACAAGTCAGATTTGAATAATATTTCTATTGTTAGAGAATTTTCCGATGTATTTCCTGAAGAACTTCCCGGTCTACCCCCGGAACGAGAAATTGAATTCTTTATTGACCTTGAACCCGGTACAAAGCCCATTTCTAAAACCCCATATCGAATGGCTCCTATTGAACTTCAGGAGTTAAAAGTCCAACTACAGGAGTTGTTGGACATCGGTTTTATTCGTCCTAGTACGTCTCCTTGGGGTGCTCCTGTTTTATTCGTAAAGAAGAAAGACGGGAGTATGCGACTTTGTATTGACTATCGAGAATTGAACCATGTCACCATCAAGAATAGGTATCCGCTACCTCGCATTGATGACCTGTTTGACCAGTTGCAAGGAGCACAATTCTTTTCAAAGATCGATCTTCGTTCTGGATATCATCAGCTGAAGATTAAAACTGAGGATATTCCAAAGACTGCCTTCAGAACTCGGTACGGGCATTATGAATTCTTAGTAATGTCTTTTGGATTGACTAATGCTCCTGCTGCCTTCATGGATATGATGAACCGTGTATTCAAAGAATATTTGGATCAGTTCGTTGTTGTCTTTATTGATGACATCCTCATCTATTCCAAAAGCCGTGAAGATCATGAGCGCCATTTGAAGCTGGTACTGCAAAGGCTTCGTGAAAACAAGCTATATGCCAAACTGAAGAAATGCGAGTTCTGGCTTGAGGAAGTAGCATTCCTTGGGCACGTGGTGTCAAAACATGGAGTATCTGTCGACCCGGCGAAGATTGAAGCCATACAAAGTTGGGAGCAACCGAAGTCGGTAACCGAAGTACGTAGCTTTCTGGGCTTAGCTGGTTATTATCGGAGATTTGTGGAAGGATTTTCTCGAATCGCTACTCCGTTAACTCAGCTGACTCGGAAAGATACAAAATTCGTATGGAGTGAGGAATGCGAGAAGAGTTTCCAAGAACTCAAGAGGAGACTCATTTCGGCACCTGTTTTGACAATACCATCTGGTTCGGATGGATTTGTTATCTACAGCGATGCTTCAGGCAAAGGGTTAGGATGTGTTCTCATGCAACATGGGAAAGTCATAGCCTATGCCTCACGACAACTCAAAGAATATGAGAGGAATTATCCTACTCATGATTTGGAGTTGGCAGCAGTCGTTTTTGCGTTGAAGATCTGGAGACACTACCTGTATGGGGAGAAAGTGGAGATCTATACAGATCATAAAAGCCTCAAATATTTCTTCACCCAAAAGGAACTCAACATGCGGCAACGACGTTGGCTTGAGCTGTTGAAAGATTACGATCATACCATCCAATACCATCCTGGAAAAGCAAACGTAGTAGCTGACGCATTGAGTAGAAGATCATATGCGGGTACGAGTGCAATGTTTTTAACACAAAGGCCCATTTTGTATGACTTGCAAAGGATGGAGATAGAGATGAAGGCTCCAAGTACCCACATGATGATATCAAATATACGAGTAGAACCGACTTTAATCGATAAAGTTAAAGCTGCTCAAGCTACGGATATAGAGCTGATGCGTATGAAGAAGAAAGTGCAAGAAGGTGCTATTCCAGAAGCAAGAATCGATGAAGAAGGAATACTTCGAGTCAACTCCAGACTTTGTGTTCCTAACGATTTTGACTTGAAGCATAGAATAATGATGGAGGCACACAACACACCGTTTGCAATCCATCCTGGGAGTACCAAAATGTATCACGATCTTCGACATACATTTTGGTGGAGCAATATGAAAAGAGAGATCGCGGAGTTTATCTCGAGATGTTTAACTTGTCAACGTGTAAAAGCGGAGCATCAAGTACCAAAGGGTCCATTGCAACCACTTGAGATTCCGAAATGGAAGTGGGAACACATTACTATGGATTTTGTTACAGGTCTTCCCAAGGTTTCTCAAGGCATAGATGCGATTTGGGTTATTGTTGATAGATTAACCAAGTCCGCTCATTTCTTGCCGATACGTGAGACTTATTCCCTTGAACGTCTTGCTAGTATGTACGTGAACGAGATTGTGAGATTGCATGGCATGCCAGTATCCATAGTTTCGGATCGTGACCCAAGATTCACTTCACGATTTTGGGTTAGCTTGCAGAAAGCTATGGGCACGGATTTACGATTCAGTTCAGCATACCATCCTCAAACGGACGGACAATCAGAGAGGACTATTCAAACTCTTGAAGATCTATTAAGACTTTGTGTCTTAGATCTCAAAGGGAGTTGGGATAAGTACCTACCATTGGTGGAATTCTCCTACAACAACAGTTATCAGGCGAGCATAGGTATGGCTCCATTTGAGGCGTTGTATGGAAGAAAATGTCGTTCTCCAGTATGCTGGGACGAGGTGGGTGAAGCAACATTGTTGGGACCAGAATTGGTACGCATTACTACAGAGAAGATCCAAACGATTCGACAACGTATACAAACGGCACAGGATCGACAAAAGAGTTATGCGGATCTTCATCGGAAGGACGTGGAATTTAATATTGGGGATCATGTATTGTTACGTGTTGCACCATGGAAGGGAGTTACAAGATTTGGGAAGAGAGGAAAGCTCAATCCAAGATTTGTTGGTCCATTTGAGATTCTTGAGCGAATAGGAAATGTGGCATATAGACTCGCATTACCTCCAAGCATGTCTCGTGTTCATAATGTTTTTCACATATCTATGCTTCGTAAATATGTTAAAGACCCGAACCACATTATTGAGTTAGAACCAGACGAGATAGCTGAAGATTTAACGTACGAGGAGGTACCTGTTAAGATCTTGGATAGGAAAGAGCATGTCCTACGCACGAAGGTTATACCACAAGTTAAGGTTTTGTGGAGAAACCATGCTATTGAAGAAATGACCTGGGAGTTGGAATCAGAAATGAAAGCGAGGTATCCTCACCTTTTTGAAACATCAGGTACGTACGTCAATTTCGAGGACGAAATTTCATAAGGAGGGGAGGTTGTAAGACCCCAACTTATTAATGAATAAAATCAAATTTTCTCTAAATATTATTGTGAATAATAAGGGGTTAATTTGATATAATACTTTGGTTATGGGTGAAATGTGCAAATTTTGCAAAATAAGCAAGTGGTTATAAAATATTTATTTTTGGTCGGTGAATATTCGGTTGGTCGTGGAATATTCTTGCTGTCGGGGAATATTCGTACGACGACGCAGCCTTGTGTGGGCCCCATAACGGAAAGCGATTGGATGAAGAAAACGACAAGTATAAGTTGTTTATAAATAACGGCGTAGTTGTTACCGTTAATACTGTTGGAATACCCGGTGGTTAAAATACAGTAGCACACGGTATTGCACCAATTATTGATTCTTACGTAAGAAGGCACTACTCAATAATTGTTACAGTAGTTATTATTCAATATTTTATTTTATTGATTCAATAATTGCTGCGTTGATATTTTATATTATTGTTGTTTCAATAATTGTTGCTGCACAGTATTTTCATTTATCAGATCAATAATTCATATTATTTGAATAATATTATTAGATAACATTATTGGCAATGTCTAGAAAGTTCTGTCTAAGGAGAGGTTTGGTCATCTAATTGCGCGCCAGTAAGGAGAAATCCTTATTGGAAAGCCCCCTCTTTCCTGGGAACGGCCTGGTTGTCATAAATGTGATTCTGTAATATTATTTGTGAATAATTAATTATTGATTCATATGATAAGGAAATATTTATTTTATGTGGATATAAATGAGGGATATATTTTTGTGGTTAAAAATGAAGGAGTTAATGTTGAGGTTTTTATCAGTATTTTTGTCGGAATGGAGGTATTAAAAATCAGGGTTTTTGAGATATTTTGCGGGGGTTATAATTTTTAATCCGACCGTTGGATCGTGGTAATTTTTGGATATGTTATACATATATAAGTTGAGTATATGTCCACAAATTTTGAACCGTTAAAAATGAACGTATGATTTATTATGAATTTTACAAGATGACTGGTTCAGAAATTGTTGAATTTTCGGAGTTTATCATTTTGGTGGAAAATTCTAGAATTGGTGGGCCCCACTTGTGGTTGGTGAAGAAATGTGCTGAATTATATTTCAAATGTGGTGGGTGGGAATAGTAGCAGGTAAAGCCATCAGGTTGCAGGTCAAACCTACCAAAATTTTCCTATAAATAGAGGGCTAAGTTAGAATTGAAAATCACACCAGAAACAAGTTTTCTCTCTTTCTCTCTCTAGATTATTGAGTGTATTTTGTGAGTATTTAGATACTTTGAGAGTTTCTATTCATCAGAGCAAGTTTCTTTCAGCCTTATACCGGTATTCCGACCAGAAGTACTGATATTTTGAGGTAAGGGATATTATTTTCTTCTTAAATGATATTATTTTCTTCAATATCATTATGCTGAAATATTGATATGAGTTTTTATCAAATTTGGAACTTTTTGTGTCGGGGGTTACTATTCACGTATACGGCACTATTCACGTATACGGCACTATTCACGAATACGGCACTATTCACCGAAAAATAAAATTTTCCCTTTTTGTCCAAGATGTCTATTATGGTTACTATCTTTGATTGTATCCATGTTTTGATCTTTATTTTTGAATTCTGCTTCACAATTGATTATTATGAAGTATTATTGATCTTGGATAAACTGTTATACGAATCCCTACTATTTGTCCTTCTGTCTCATTGGATTCGTTCTCTTTAAGATATTTTTCATCATCCTCAGTCCTAAATGATGATACAAATGAATATCTTTGGCCTGTAGTGCAAAGATGTATAATTACTTGATGAATATCTTTGGCCTGTAGTGCAAAGATGAACAGGTGTTGAGATGAACATGACCGACTGATGATACAAATGAATATCTTTGGCCTGTAGTGCAAAGATGAATATTTGGTTAAAGATGATTATTAATTGATGTTACAGGGATAAAATATTGATGATGGACTTTTAAATCTTAGAAGATAGTAGAATTCTTTCTCTACTTGACTCTTCTAATGGTTTGCTGTTTCCGCTGCAGTTGTTGATCTAAAACTTGTTGTCGATTATATTTTATCAGATTTTTCCCTGTTGAAGACTAACGATAATTTGTTGTATATTATCTTAGTCATAATATTCTTTACTGGGCTAGTTGAGCTCACCCTTTTCCTTTTTGTTCCATTTTTCTTCTCAGGAGGTGAGAACATAGCAGGATCTAGTCGGGGTATGGAGTGATGGTTCTAGAAAGATGTATTAGCAGTCCTCACTATTTCTGTAAAATAGTGTTTGAATAATTGTAATGAGGATTTATTTGAGTGTGGATATTGTCTAGAAGACAATATTTGTATTTAAACTCACAGTATGTGTTGTCGTATTTTGCACGACAATTGTATTATTGAAGTTGTAGTTTGCTTTCTGTACCATGTATTTGGCGACTCAGAATGGGTGTTGTATACCTATTCTGGGGGCGTCACAGACCGCGCGTTATTATCACTTCCACCCGTATTTTGTACACGAGTCTCCCTCGTCTGATTTTGCATGAACTGCAAAAAACTCCTAAACATTTCATCGTTCATCGTTTGCTCGGTAGTGTTGTTTACAGGAGGAATATTGCCTTCCTGTTGTACGTTCTCCTGGTTTGTAACTAAAGGTTGTTCCACAGTCTCATATACTCCATTGTTAACGTTCTCAGCAACCATTCTTAAATACTGCCATAAAATAAGGGTTAATTAAACAAATTAACATATCACATAATATCCCTATATTATGACCAACCAACACATAAGCTTAGATAGGACACACTAGCGAAGGATTTACTCATCTCTCCCCTCCTAGTTCTATTCCCCGATCTCCGCCAGAGACCATATCTCTAAGCTTTGATACCAACTGTGACGCCTCCAAAATAGGTATACAACACCCATTATGAGTCGCCAAATATATGGTACATAAAGCGAACTACAACTTCAATAATACAAATGTCGTGTGGAATACGACAATACATACTGTGAGTTTAAATACAAATATTATCTTCTAGACAATATCCACACTCAATTAAGTCCTCATTACAATTATTCAAACACTATTTTATAGAAATAGTGAGGACTGCTAAATTATCTTTCTAGAACCATCACTCCATACCCCGACTCGATCCTGCTATGTTCTCACCTCCTGAGAAGAAAAATAGAATAAAAAGGAAAAGGGTGAGCTCAACTAGCCCAGTAAAGAATATTATGACTAAGATAATATACAACAAATTATCATTAGTCTTCAACAGGGAAAAATCTGATAAAATATAATAAACAACAAGTTTTAGATCAACAACTGCAGCGAAAACAGCAATCCATTAGAAGAGTCAAGTAGAGAATGAGTTCTACTATCTTCTAAGATTTAAAAGTCCATCATCAATATTTTATCCCTGTAACAACAATCAATAGACATCTTTAATCAATATTCATCTTTGCACTACAGGCCAAAGATATTCATTTGTATCACCAGTTGGTCATGTTCATCTCAACACCTGTTCATCTTTGCACTATGGGCCAAAGATATTTGTAAGACCCCGAATTTTATGAAATAAAAGTATTCAATTTTTCTTATAATTACTATTCAGTAAATGGTTAAATTGATAAATGTTAAAGTTAAGGGTGAAATATGAATTTTTTTCAAAATAAGCAAGTGGTTATAAAATAATCATTGTTGTCGGGGAATATTCGTTTGGTCGTGGAATATTCTTTCTGTCGGGGAATATTCATACGACGGCGCAGCTATTTGTGGGCCCCATAACGAATAACTGTCGGGTGAAGAAAATGACAAATTTGAGTTTTTATAAATAACGGCGTAGTTGTTACCGTTAACACTGTTGGAGTACCCGGTGGTTAAAATACAGTAATACGCGTTATTGCACAGTAGCACACGGTATTGCATAGTATTTTTAAAATTATTGATTCTTACGTAAGAAGGCACTACTCAATAATTGTTACAGTAATTACTGTTCAATATTTTATTTTATTGATTCAATAATTGCTACGTTAAAATTTTATATTATTGTTGTTCAATAATTGTCACTGCACAGTATTTCCCATTATCAGATCAATAATTCATATTATTTGAATAATATTATTAGATAACATTATTGGCAATGTCTAGAAAGTTCTGTCTAAGGAGAGGTTTGGTCACCTAATTGCGCGCCAGTAAGGAAAAATTCTTATTGGA
Organism: Panax notoginseng; assembly: GCA_016801055.1. Taxonomy (NCBI): domain Eukaryota; kingdom Viridiplantae; phylum Streptophyta; class Magnoliopsida; order Apiales; family Araliaceae; genus Panax; species Panax notoginseng. Next base: position 14,712,191 of record CM029015.1, read on the forward strand.
AAGCCCCCTCTTTCCTGGGAACGGCCTGGTTGTCATAAATGTGATTCTGTAATATTATTTGTGAATAATTAATTATTGATTCATATGATAAGAAAATATTTATTTTATGTGGATATAAATGAGGGATATATTTTTGTGGTTAAAAAATGAAGGAGTTAATGTTGAGATTTTTATCCGTATTTTTGTCGGAATGGAGGTATTAAAAATCAGGGTTTTTGAGATATTTTGCGGGGGTTATAATTTTTAATCCGACCGTTGGATCGTGGTAATTTTTGGATATGTTATACATATATAAGTTGAGTATATGCCCACAAATTTTGAACCGTTAAAAATGAACGTATGATTTATTATGAATTTTACGAGATGACTGGTTCAGAAATTGTTGAATTTTCGGAGTTTATCATTTTGGTGGAAAATTCTAGAATTGGTGGGCCCCACTTGTGGTTGGTGAAGAAATGTGCTGAATTATATTTCAAATGTGGTGGGTGGGAATAGTAGCAGGTAAAGCCATCAGGTTGCAGGTCAAACCTACCAAAATTTTCCTATAAATAGAAGGCTAAGTTAGAATTGAAAATCACACCAGAAACATAAGCTTTCTCTCTTTCTCTCTCTATATTATGAAGCATATTTTGTGAGTTTTTAGATACTTGGTGAGTTACTATTCATCAGTACAAGTTTCCTTCAGCATCATATCCGATATCCAGTCAGAAGTACTGCTCTTTTGAGGTAAGGGATAGTAAGGGATATTAATGGATTTTAAGGGTTGTTATGATTTTCAGTTTCGTAATGGATTCAGCACATTTCTTCACCAACCACAAGTGGGGCCCACCAATTCTAGAATTTTCCACCAAAATGATAAACTCCGAAAATTCAATAATTTTTGAACCAGTCATCTCGTAAAATTCATAATAAATCATAAGTTCATTTTTAACGGTTCAAAATTTGTGGACATATACTCAACTCATATATGTATAACATATCTAAAAATTACCACGATCCAACGGTCGGATTAAAAATTATAACACCCGCAAAATACCTCAAAAACCCTGATTTTTAATACCTCAATTCCGATAAAAATAATGATAAAAATCTCAACATTAACTCCTTCATTTTTAACCACAATAAATATATCCAACATTTATATCCACATAAAATAAATATTTTCTTATCATATGAATCAATAATTAATTATTCACAAATAATATTACAGAATCACATTTATGACAACCAGGCCGTTCCCAGGAAAGAGGGGATTTCCAATAAGGATTTCTCCTTACTGGCGCGCAATTAGGTGACCAAACCTCTCCTTGACAGAACTTTCTAGACATTGCCAATAATGTTATCTAATAATATTATTCAGATAATATGAATTATTGATCTGATAATGGAAAATACTGTGCAGTGATAATTATTGAAACAACAATAATATAAAATATCAACGTATCAATTATTGAATCAATAAAATATTGAACAGTAACTACTGTAACCATTATTGAGTAGTGTCTTCCTTCGTAAGAATCAATAATTCAAAAATACTGTGCAATCCGTGTGCTACTGTGCAACCACGCGTTTTACTGTATTTTAACCATAGGGTATTCCAACAGTATTAACGGTAACAACTACGCCGTTATTCAATTTTGTCGTTTTCTTCATCCAATCGTTTTCTGTTATGGGGCCCACAAATAGCTGCGCCGTCGTACGAATATTACCCGACAGAAAGAATATTCCACCGACAAAACGAATATTTTATAACCACTTGCTTATTTTGCAAAATTTTCACATTTCACCCATAACCAAAGTTATTATATCAAATTAATACCTTATTATTCACAATAATATTTATAGGAAAATTTGATTTTATTCATTAAAAAGTTGGGGTCTTACAAAACATCTCCTTAGACAGAATTTTCTAGACATTGCCAATAATGCTATCTAATAATATTATTCAAATAATATGAATTATTGATCTGATAATGAAAAATATTGTGCAGTAACAATTATTGAAACACAATAATATAAATTATCAACGCAGCAATTATTGAATCAATAAAATAAAATATTGAACAGTAACTACTGTAACTATTATTGAGTAGTGTCTTCCTTCGTAAGAATCAATAATTTAAAATACTGTGCAATCCGTGTGCTATTGTGCAACCACGCGTATTACTGTATTTTTAACCACCGGGTATTTCAACAGTGTTAACGGTAACAACTACGCCGTTATTTATAAAAACTCAATTTTGTCGTTATCTTCATCCAACCGTTTTCTGTTATGGGGCCCACAAATAGCTGCACCGTCGTACGAATATTCCCCGACAGAAAGAATATGACCAAATGAATATTCTCCGACAAAATGAATATTTTATAACCACTTGCTTATTTTGCAAAATTTTCACTTTTCACCCATAACCAAAATATTATATCAAATTAACACCTTATTATTCACAATAATAATTAGAGGAAAGTTTGATTTTATTTATTAATAAGTTGGGGTCTTACAATAATTGTTAAACATTCAAGCCTCAGTCGGTCATAGCCGGTCACTTTTGACCGGCTAATTAGTAAAAGTGTGCGTTTTGTAACGCAATATTAAGTTTGGGGTGTACTTAGACACCTTTTTAAGTTTGGGGTGCACAGGTAAATAAGAAGTAAAGTTTGGGGTCCATTTTGTCTTTTAGTCTAAGAACTTTTATCATGGGATGGAGGGAGTATTTTTTTGATTTTCACATATCATAAATTTTAGTATTCTCAATATTGACTCAAAGCTCAATATATCTTTTGTCATTAAAAATTTCAGTATACATTTATTATTAATATAAAATGTATAAGGAAATATCGAGAATTTTTCAAAAATGGCTTAAATAACATTCAACTTTCTAAATTACATCCGATTTGGTTGAGTTTTCTTGACTATAGCCTCAACGTTAATTGAATTGGTGTTGGTTGATAACCACATTACTTAAGCTAATTAACTACTTAACTTATCTTAACCCATTTGTTTTTAAAAAAAAATTGTGATTTTTTTATAAATTCTTTTATTATAAAACAAATTTTAAAAAAATCAAAAAGGACAATCTAACGCCAATCTTACTACCATTGAATTTGATTTTTTTTTTTACAACTAACGACAATCCAATTTATAAAGTAAATTATAAATGTATTATTAAATTTATTAGGTAAAATAGTTCTAATAATTAAATACCTTTTTTTTCTAAAATTATATTACTAATATTTGAATATAATTACACTTATATTTAATCAAGAGTAAAAAATTTAAGTAAGATAAACGATTTATGTAAAAATTATTTTCTTCTCAGACTATATTATCTGAGTTGAAATAAAATTTTATCTAACAATGGTAACAAATTAATATCAAGTAAGGTAGTCTATACTTATTTCCTTAAAAAATATATTATTAATTTTATTTTTGACTTGGTCGAGCTCAACGAAAAGTCTTTTTGAAACATTATAATATTATTATCATTTTGAATTTTAGTTTATAAATTCTTATTGGATAGAGTAATTAATTTTTATTTTTTCTTTAATAATTGAATAACAATTATATCATCTAAATAATGATTAAATCTCTCATTCATATTCGAAATTGGACAGTTATTTTGAGAAGGATTAGGAGTGAACTTTTGAAACACTAGTTGAATAGGAAAAGGGAAAGGAAAAACACACATATATATATATTTGTCTCTTCTCTTTCTTCAACATTATATCTATACATTCAGGTATTAGGTATATATATATATATATATATATATATATATATATATATATATATATAAAAGTTTTTCTGTCAGGTTGAAGAAAAGAAAATATGGAAGGAAATAAGAAAAACGACGTCGCCGAAGTAGAAAAGGAGGTCGCTAAGGCCGCTCTCCTCCTGTACTCCTGGAAATTCCTCAAGTTGGACACAATAGAAGCCCAGACTTTAGAAAAACAGAAGCAAGAGACACGACGTCAGAATCGTAATAATCATGATCAGGCCATGCCCTCGGAGATTAATGACGGAGCACCTCGGCTCCCTCCAGTTCCGGCCCTGAACGGCCTCATCGGAGAATGCAGCAGGCCTCTTGAGAAACAGTTGAGTAAAAGCGACGTGAAGGATGATCAGAGCCGGTTATCGTTAAACAAGGATTTTGTTATTAAATATTTCTTGCCAATGTTGAAGGATGGGGAGAATCCAGCGGAAGGAATTAGGGTGAGTGCGTATGATATAGAGGGGAATGAGTATGAGGAGATGATGTTTAAACTGTGGGGGAAGAAGATGTATGTTCTTACTAGGGATTGGAAAAAATTCTGCCACCACCATAACTTTGTTAAGCAGACTGATTGGGTCACGGTGTGGATGTTTAGGAATAAGCAGACTAATAAATTGTGTTTTGCTATAACTTCTAATCGCTTACCGGTGCTGGATTGATGCAGAACCTTCAATCAAAAAGGACGACGTTCAGCAGCAGCAGAAGAAGAAGAAATAACGAAAGATATATCTCAACAACAACAACGATGACCACCTCTATAAATTAATTAATTAAATTGAAATATATATATATAGCTACTTATAGTTTATTGCATGGTTTAATCGATCGAAGAGATTGATACCAAGTATAGTTTAAGTGCTTTAGTATGCATTACTTTTATATGTTAGTTTCTAGATGTACAAGTTCAAGCTCAAAAACCCTATTCATGTTTTTGTTTTTCACCTGATATTATATATATATATATATATATATATATATATATATATATATATATATATATATATATATATATACACTAATTATATGTTCAGGATATATAAGTGCATGCATGCTCAAAAACTCGTTGCGTTTATTGATTTTGAAAATCAACTTGAAACTTTTTCAATCTGTTCGTTAATTTTGTTATGAGTTAAGTACTTTTACACAAGTAGTACTACATAGTGCTACTACTCTAATTATATTTCGAGTTAACTTCTACACGTACACAAGTAGTTTATGCCACATGTCTTGTATATATATATATATATATAGGGAATTGTTAAATTTACAATACTTTTTGTTATTTCTAGCTACAACAAAAGTTGATACAAATTTGAATGAATTTGAATGAAAAAAGTTGTTTAATAATTGACATGTCTGAAACATCTGACAAAAATATTTTTATTATTTTACCCCTCTTAAAAAAATTAAAAATATTTTAAAATTATTTAATATAACAGTTAATATTGTAAAAAAAAAAATCATTCAGCTGTCATTCAACCAAAAAAATGGGACTTGGTTATCCAGTCCAAATCATCTGAATGGTTGACCGATTCAAGCATTCAGATGATTTTTTTCTCGAAACAAATGTACTGAATGTCTGAATCAGTCAGCCATTCAATGCTAATCAAACAGCCCCTACAACTTTCTTTTATTTATTAGTGTGCCTGTTGTGTACTCGCTTTAAGTCTTCTATTAGGCTTTAATTGGACTGAAAATTAGACTAAAAAATTAAGTTAGAGTTCAAGCTACACCATACAACAATAAATGTTAAATACACTTTTCGCCACTCTACTAGGGGTCGGTTTATAAATGCATCATCGAATTAATTTTTTTTATGGTCAACTCATTGAACTATACATTATTTATAAAAAGTGATTTTTCCGTATATGTCTGTTAACCATTTAATAGAAAAAGGACGTGGCAATACTGACGACAAGTGTGACGCCCCCAAAACAGGTCCAATCCATCCAACCCATTCTGAGTCGCCAAATACATGGTACAGAAAGTAAACTACAACTTCAATAATACAATTGTCGTGCAAAATACGACAACACATACTGTGAGTTTAAATACAAATATTGTCTTCTAGACAATATTCACACTCAAATAAATCCTCATTACAATTATTTAAACACTATTTTACAGAAATAGTGAGGACTGCTAAAACATCTTTCTAGAACCATCACTCCATACCCCGACTAGATCCTGCTATGTTCTCACCTCCTGAGAAGAAAAATGGAACAAAAAGAAAAAGGGTGAGCTCAACTAGCCCAGTAAAGAATATTATGACTAAGATAATATACAAACAAATTATCGTTAGTCTTCAACAGGAAAAAATCTGATAGAATATAATCGACAACAAGTTTTAGATCAACAACTGCAGCGGAAACAGCAAACCATTAGAAGAGTCAAGTAGAGAAAGAATTCTACTATCTTCAAAGATTTAAAAGTTCATCATCAATATTTTATCCCTGTAACATCAATTAATAATCATCTTTATCCAAATATTCATCTTTGCACTACAGACCAAAGATATTCATTTGTATCACCTGTCAGTCATGTTCATCTCAACACCTGTTCATCTTTGCACTACAGGCCAAAGATATTCATCAAGTAATCATACATCTTTGCACTACAGGCCAAAGATATTCATTAATATCATCATTTAGGACTGAGGATGATGAAAAATATCTTAAAGAGAACGACTCCAATGAGACAGAAGGACAAATAGTAGGGATTCGTATAACAGTTTATCCAAGATCAATAATACTTCATAATAATCAATTGTGAAGCAGAATTCAAAAATAAAGATCAAAACATGGTTACAATCAAAGATAGTAACCATAATAGATATCTTGGACAAAAAGGAAAATTTTTATTTTTCGGTGAATAGTGTCGTATCCGTGAATAGTGTCGTATACGTGAATAGTGCCGTATACGTGAATAGTACCGTATACGTGAATAGTAACCCCGACACAAAAAGTTTTAAATTTGATAAAAACTCATATCAATATTTTAGCATAATGATATTGAAGAAAATAATATCATTTAAGAAGAAAATAATATCCCTTACCTCAAGATATCAGTACTTCTGGTCGGAATACCGGTATAAGGCTGAAAGAAACTTGTTCTGATGAATAGAAACTCTCAAAGTATCTAAATACTCACAAAATACACTCAATAATCTAGAGAGAGAAAGAGAGAAAATTTGTTTCTGGTGTGATTTTCAATTCTAACTTAGCCCTCTATTTACAGGAAAATTTTAGTAGGTTTGACCTGCAACCTGATGGCTTTACCTGCTACTATTCCCACCTACCACATTTGAAATATAATTCAGCACATTTCTTCACCAACCACAAGTGGGGCCCACCAATTCTAGAATTTTTCATCAAAATGATAAACTCCGAAAATTCAACAATTTCTGAAACCAGTTATCTCGTAAAATTCATAATAAATCATACGTTCATTTTTAACGGTTCAAAATTTGTGGACATATACTCAACTTATATATGTATAACATATCCAAAAATTACCACGATCCAACGGTCGGATTAAAAATTATAACACCCGCAATATTTCTCAAAAACTCTGATTTGATTTTTAATACCTCCATTCCGATAAAAATACTGATAAAACACCTCAACATTAACTCCTTCATTTTTAACCACAAAAATATATCCCTCATTTATATCCACATAAAATAAATATTTTCTTATCATATGAATCAATAATTAATTATTCACAAATAATATTACAGAATCACATTTATGACAACCAGGCCGTTCCCAGGAAAGAGGGGGCTTTCCAATAAGGATTTCTCCTTACTGGCGCGCAATTAGATGACCAACCTCTCCTTAGACAGAACTTTCTAGACATTGCCAATAATGTTATCTAATAATATTATTCAAATAATATGAATTATTGATCTGATAATGGAAAATACTGTGCAGCAACAATTATTGAAACAACCATAATATAAAATATCAATGCAACAATTATTGAATCAATAAAATAAAATATTGAACAATAACTACTATAACAGTTATTGAGTAGTGCCTTCTTACGTAAGAATCAATAATTGGTGCAATACCGTGTGCTACTGTATTTTAATCACCGGGTATTCCAACAGTATTAACGGTAACAACTACGCCGTTATTTATAAATAACTTATACTTGTCATTTTCTTCATCCAATCGCTTTCCGTTATGGGGCCCACACAAGGCTGCGCCGTCGTACGAATATTCCCCGACAGCAAGAATATTCCACGACCAAACGAATATTCCCCGACAAAATGAATATTTTATAACCACTTGCTTATTTTGCAAAATTTGCACATTTCACCCATAACCAAAGTATTATATCAAATTAGCCCCTTATTATTCACAATAATATTTAGAGAAAATTTGATTTTATTCATTAATAAGTTGGGGTCTTACAACAAGTGAGAGAAGCTGAGTTGGATAACTAATTAAATTGGCAAAAAATACCTTTACCCCCCTGTGGTTGTCGACTTGTAAGCAATTGGCCATTGAACTTTAAAAATATGCAATTGGACCACTGTGCTTTCTAAAAATAAAAATTCAGGCCATTCCGTCCAATTTCTTGGACGGACGTCAAATATTTTCAGGCGTGACATTGAAAAAAAATAATCAAAAAATCATTATTTTCTGATGTGGCAACACAAAACTGTAAGCATTGAATCAGTGTACTTAAAAAAAATATAATTGACCCACTAAACTTTTTAAAAAAATTTAATTAGGTCATTCATTGGACGGATGTCAAATACTATGAAAAATATTAAAATATATTATTAACTAAACATAAAAATAAAACAAAATAAAATAAAAAATAGAACCAAATCAAAATCAAAATAAGAGTGAAGGGGGGTGATTTTCTGCACTTCTTATGTGAATTTCTTGGGACTTATTGGTTGTTGGGTATGCACAAAATGGACTATTTGATGATGCATTGGAAGTTTGTAGGGATATGTAAACATTTGGCGTCAAACCCGATTCTGGTACAATGGCTAGCCTCTTGCCTGTTGTAACTAAGGGGGGTGTATTCAATTAAGATTTTTAAAGATTTTTTTTAAGTGACAGACTTTTGTAGAATTTGTGAGATTTTAATGACTTTTAAAGACTTTTTTTAAATGACTTTTATAGACTCCATGAAATAAGTACGTAACACATTTTTATAAACTTTGTATCAAGACTGTGATAGACTTTTGTATACTTTTAATATATCTTGTAACTTATATTAATTATTAATTAACTCATGTGTACAACCTCTTCCTCTTTTTTCATGAACTAGAGTAAATCTCTTTATATTATTGTGGCATGAGATTTTATATATGTTGAAAGCGTTCATATTATTCTACTCATTTCATGATACATTTGGATACTTGGATGTCAATAAAACTTTAGAAACTACAGACGCAATACAAAAATTAAGCTCACTTTTCATTGAGCTATATATACTTTATGAATATGTGTACGCTTTTTAGTATGAATATCAAACTCTGTTTTTCACAAAATAATATGACAATGAAAATCTATATGATCAAAAGTTACAAAACTTCATACATGTGAGTATAGTATATAATGTTTAATGATCATAATATATGATATATAGTATATACTGTTTGGATCATATATATATACATCATATAGACATACACATCATCTATTGTTTATTATTTTTGCCAATTAGTGTTAAAGTGTCTCAAAATTAACAATAATTTTCTTCGTTTAAAATGTCTGAAAACTAAAAAAAAATACACATACACATCATATATTTTCTATTTTCATATATTATACTTACATAATCTTTACAACTGAACAACTGATATGAGAGTTTCATGATCTCACATTTGTTGAACAAATCTTTTTCTTCTTTTTATTGGAAGCTTTCGAACGACTGTTTTTTCTCTCACCAATTCAGATTAGGTCTAGTTATTTGTTTACTTATTAATATATCTTGTTAATTCTCTTATTATAAATCCAATTATTTTTATGGCTCAAATTTTACCAAATTATTTATCCATCACATATTAATATTTATTAGCCCATATAAAATAAATAACTAGTTTGACCCAATAAAAGACAAAGTCCAATTAATAACTAGTTTTATCCACCTTTGTGTTTATTTGAAAGTCTTTAGAAATCTTTAGAGATGAGGTAAGACTTTGGATATGGGTTGATAGTTATAATTCTTCTTCTAAAGTTTGTCAAAATCTATCATTTGATAGAAATCTTTAAAATCTATAACTTTATGAATACCAAAATACTTTTATAGACTTTGTAAAAATCTTAATTCAATACCACCTAACTTTTAAAGACATTAAAAAAGTTTTAATTGAATACCACTAAACTTTTATAAACTCTTTAAATGTCTTAATTGAATACAACTAAACTTTTAAAATCTTTAAAAGTTGAAAAATCTTAATTCACTACACCAAAATAGGGATGTAGCGAAGGAAATTTTGTGAAGGAATTTATTCCTTCACACGAGAAGTTGTTTAGCGAAGGAACAAAATATAGTGACAATATAGTTATTAACGAAAGAAACATCCTTCACAATTTATATTTTTTTCCTCGCAAAATTGGGGCGATAGAAAGATTTTTGGAGCCAATTTATGATGAAAATTTGCGAGGAAAAAATCTGTTTAGTGAAGGAATTATTACTCACTATATATAAAATTGGTCGCTATTTTATTCTAAATAATTTTTTGGGTATATGGCTGAACACAGCCTTGTAAACTTTTTGTTACACAGTATATCAAAATTATGTCGTATTAAGCTATTTGTTCTAAAATCAAAACACAGATCCAGCTCTCCTGTAGTGAATCGCATTCTTCCTGAGTAAATAAAATAAGATTTTACTGGAATATATATATATATATATATATATATATATATATTTTTTTTTGTATATTTCAGTATGTATTATTACAATGTATATATTATTATGTGCAGTGTAATATGTGATGTGATGATATGTCAAGTATAATAATTGATATTTATTATATTTAATAAATACGCTCTACTTTGATGGAAATGATTTATGGATATTTTACCCAAATTTTTGTAATGTATTTTAGTGTATCTAAAATATGTTATAAGAGGTGAAATAAGTGCAGAAAGAGAGGTAATTGTTTATGCTCGCCAAACACAGCCTTAAAATTATAGCTTAACAGTAGAAAATCAAAACTCAGCTTAGTGGTTAGATACGTGACTTTTAACAGGAGATAATGACTCAGTAACTTAGCATGTGCTGGCAATCATTTATTAACCTAGCTCTACAATTCAGCTTGTCTATAACGTGATTAGCCGAGCTAGTATGCTTATATAGCAGAGTTTTAAATTCTTAAGGTCAGTTTCTCTCTCAAGTGAAACACAATTAGTGATACACAAACTCTGAAATTTCTCCGAGCTGGGTTATGTAAGTAAGAGTTAGAAGAATACCCAAATTTTTGGGATTATTGAGGAAGAGGAGCAGAAGCAAAATACAACGGAAGCTAACGTCACAGTGAAGTTAAAATTTAAAGGTAATTCTCTCTATATTGTGTATATACAGAAGCATATATATGAAAGAAGTGTGTTAATTGATGGTGAATTTTGGTTAATGAACGTCTTTATGAGTTATATATCTGTGATGTTGGGTTAAATGGTCGAATAAAATTGCCTGGTAAAGAAAATGGGTAAGTTTAATTTTTTTTTTATATAACAACCGATCATGTATGGGTTATTGAAACTCACTGTTTGCTAATATCAAACTTTTAAATTAAAGGAAGGCTAGTATGTATTTGTCTATTTTGTTTATGGTAAGTATATTTGGCTAAACTATGAAACCAATTGTTATGGACTGGAATAGGATAAAGGAGAATAGACTGGGTTGTGCGGAGCAATAAGGGAGCTAAACTAGGTTTTTAAAACAAACCAATAGCTATGAAAATAGTGTTTTAGAACTGTGAGCGTAAAGTGTTTGTTAGAATGCTTCAATGAACTGATTTGCTCAACAATTGCTTATTTGTCAGAATTTAAGCTTGGGTTATATAGATACACCGTGTATAAGGGTATGTAACTGTTGTGCCTTGTTAAATGGAATGAAAACTAATTTTTTTTAAGCTAAAACTAAATGCTAGAATTTAGCTTGGCAAGCACTTTTATTCACTGTTTTGGGGCAGTCCGTTGGCATAAATTGGATTGCATATCATGTGTAATGCTTGTAGATTACTTGTTATTCAAAAAGGTGAAATGTTTTATGTAAATATTTCTAATAAAGGTTATGATTAACTTACCAAATGGGAATCCAAACTGGTATAGAATAAGAACAGGGCTGCTGCCCATGGTAGCAGCCATGACTGTTTATGGCATCAGATGGGGGGCTGCTGCCTAACGGCAGCAGCAGGTGGCTGTTTTGGGCAACACAAAAGTGGTCTTCCTTGCTCTTATGGATGTTAATCAGTAGTAACCCATATCAGTAGGCTATTACTCCCTTAAAGGTCCAATTTGATATTCTAAATGTAGCAATACATGGATCAAAAAGGGATGGAAATTATGATCTCTTAAAATAAGGAATTGGGGATGATGGCACTGCTGCTTAATGACAGCAGCGAGCAGCTGCTATTGCTGCACTAGTAAGCCATTTTTGTTTGTGTTGTAATTCAAGAGTTTACTCACAACTCTTAACTTCTGAATATATATATATATATATATATATATATATATATATAAAATATATAATAAAACCCTAACTTAATTAGTTGGGTAAGAAGGAAAAGAAAGGATTTGTATAAAAAGGGCCACATATAGCTGATATCAGTAGCATTAACAAATGGAATGAACATTAGCAGCTATTGTTTAGCAGCCATATTAATGACTGTTTCGTAAAAGAATACAAGCAGTAAATTAGCAAATTCAATAAAAAGAACTACCATGAGTACTAAACTGAGTTCAGTTTTATTAAACCTCAAAAAGGTTGGTTTAGCATTTTTTAGATAAAACAAGGATTTGTAACAAGATAGCATATCAGAATGAATCTATAAATCATGAAAAATACCATGGAATAGCCATACAAATGGGAATTATCTTTGATGTATAAGATATACTATCGAGTTACCTTGTGAAACATGAAATACCTTAGGTATTCACCTTGAATACCTAAAGTTATATTAAAGATTGCAAAGTATACTTTTGGGAAAGGAAAGAAGTAAAAGAAATAAGAACAGAAGTTATGTTAGACCCTATAACAGAAAGAGAAGGCTATTGTAAAAACATGAGTGGGATATTTGAAAAATGTAAATAAATATCTCAAGTATAAGAATATCAACTTACAACATGATCACTGCGATTATGTGATATGTGAGCATACAAACTACAAGACTTGTCTATTTGGCTAATATGCTTGTAAATGCAAATAATTGTGTAGGATCTGTGAGGATACACAAGTTAAGTTGAAATTGTACAAATAGTCTACAAACAAGGCAAGTATCTAAATTTTACTCTTTATTGAGCAAGTATTAAGAGATTGTTCATATGTGGACAAGTTCTTTAAATTCTGAACTGTCTTTCATTTTATGAATATTATAAGATTGAATAATCTTTTTATTCCAATCAGCTTCGAAAGATTGGGTAAGATGCTATCATATGCATTAGCAGGTTGCAAAGAAGTCTGAGCCATTCTTTCTGGCCAGACACGGCTGTGAAATATTTCAAATTCTTTATATTAAGTCTTGAAATATTATTGTGTCATGATTTAAACTGTCCAGCTATATTGTTGTAGTTGGAATCTAAAACTGAGAATGAACATACCCTTATATGGGATATTTTTATTGCACTCTGAGAGTGGTGGGAGTGGTGATGTAGAACATGAAAATTGTTCTGGAAAAGATAGTATTGATCAATACAGCGCATAGAGGGTTGATCACCCTACGTGCTCGTAAGATAAGACGGTTCACAGATAAAATTTCTGTTTGAACCTTTTCAAGAAAAGAAAAATATGTTCATGGTCTTAAAACCTCTCAGTTATTCAATATTGTTATAATATTCAACAAAATGAGAATGATTCAAGATTTAATGCTTTACAATTTTGATTCACTGTCAATGTATGCTTCAAAGAAAATATTTATTTCTTGTTGAGCCTTAAAGAATGCTATTACTTGCTGAGCAATTAAATGCTTACTTGTTTTATTATAAATGTTTTCAGCTGAGCAGACTCTAGCAGAAGGGTCTAGAAAAGACAAGGGAAAAGGAAAAATAACCAAATAGCTGGGAGTTGATGTAATAGATAGTTTACCTGTTTGTAAATATTAATCTATCATGTAATGAACATTTAAAGGTCTACGTATCTGGGATTAGTAGCACTTTGATGTAATAACTTTACTAAGTTTAAGTTTATTTTATGTTGAATGTTTGATATCGTGAAGCACTGAATAAGGGTTTCAAGTACCCGAATTTGGGGGCGTCACATCTCCCCTCCCAAATCAAAACTCGCGCATAAGTGCTCTTCTTCTCTCCACCCAAACACGGTTCCATTTGCTCCGATTCTCTCTCCTAGGGTTTGCCCAAGCTTTTGCTTCATTTTGCCCAGACTTTGCTTCAATTATTTTACCGAATTCTTCATGTTCATTTCAAAAAATTCGTTACGGATTTGTTTGGCTTCCGTTCAATTACTATGAAGTGCTTTCATTTCACCAACGAAGAGGCGAGAGACGACGAGGACGGCGTTGTTTCGAGGTCGTCCAAGGTGTCCTGGGTTCGGTCCCTAAGCTTAGCTTCGAGAGGGAGGGTTTGGTTCCGTTTACAGAGGAGAAGTTAGGGTTTCGGATGATAATGATTCGAAATTGGATGTTGCTATTAAACAGTTGAATCGCAATGGTTTCCAGGCATGCCCTTCTCACTTTGTCTCTCTATATATTCATTTGTATAATGTGTTTTATAAATTTTTGTTATTCAATGCATTGAGATATTTCTTGTACTCCCTTTGTTGATGTTACCAAATTGTGAAATCTTAAAATTCAAATTGTAATTTGAATTTATTTGGATTTTCCAAGGTTCTTTTGCGAAAGGCTCTTCTTTGGAGCGTGTGCTTGTCCTCGTTATGTCTGATATAGGTCAAACACCATGTATTTGCCCAAATTCTGACCTACAATGGAGCTTCACATCCCAGATTCTAACGATTCCTTTCTTGTGGCAGCTTTTCCCATACCTAAAACAGGTAGTTGAATTCTCAAAATTATGCTCTATGTTAACATTTGTTTGTTGGTCTTGCCACAGAAACTTGCGCTACACCAGTTACATGGGTAGAATCTTGCTTCTGAAGTTAAATTAGGTCAATTTATCTATCAGTACTTTGCATCTCCGTTGATTATTTTGTCATCTATGGTCACCTTGTTGCGAGGACCTTATATGTCTTCCCTTGCCAAAATTCCTTTTTGCGTATTATGTATCATTTAAGCGCATATATAATTGCTGGTGTTTATTCTCCTTATCCAGGTTTTCACCACAAGAGATCTGAGTCAATGTTATATCCATCAGATGGCACTTTGTGCCAAAGGTCATACTAAAGTTCTTCCAATCGATAGATCAGTCGAATTTCCTGGTTATGCATGCCTGCTTGGGAATGTAATGGAAACAGCTGCACTCACCTTTGCTCAGCCTGACTGCTCATTTGATTTGGTAAGGAAATTTTGAGATTTCCTACTAGACCAGTAGACCGTCACTTGGTTTTTTTCCCCTCCTTGCTTACACTCCGTTGATAATGAATAGTTAGAACGCATATATGTTACTTGTTTTTATCTTCACTCCATCAAAGAGATTGGTTTCTGGTACTTCTTTCTTATTTTCTTTCTAACCAGATTACATATTGGCTTATATTGATCAACTTGACCAAAATTCTCCTAATACCATCTTTGCTGATGTTGATCCAGCATATTCATTCTTATCTGGAAAAATTAATTTTTTCAAGGGCTTTCTGTCTTTGCCTAATGAGGTTCCTTGGTTGACATCATTCTTTACCTTTTACTCTGAATGGCGCCATTTTCGTGATATCATTTTTATCTGCTGCTTGATAATTATTATTATTGCATATGCATACGTTTTTCTTTGAGCATTTCGTTTTAACGGAATGCCAAATGTAAAAATCTGATTCGAAAATATGTAGAATATATATATTTTTATAATTTAATTGGCAAATAAAATTTTAATTAGCCTTTAATTATGCTTTTGCTTTCCTGAGCCAGGCTATGGACTTCGCAGTCGTTGCAGCTTCTTTGTTGGAGGAATTATCTCCAATCCAGACCTCAAATACAGGAAGTAAAGAAAGTATGCACTCAAAATGTACTCTATTTATATGTTTCTCTTGTTAACGTGCTTTCTCAGTAATCTATCGTTATATACAGTTTTCTCATCTTTGTATCCAATCTTAATGTGCTATAGGAATCATTAATCTTATTTCAATATTTATGCGTTACAGTTCATAACACTGCTTCAGATTTTACAGGGGATGAGGATGAAATGATTATGGATGAGGAATTTAAAGAAAAGGTTTTGAACAAGGACTTGGAACGACAGATTTCTAATGCAATAGATCCTCGTTTTTTTCTACAATTGGTAATGTTGTCATCCCATGTCGGCCACTTTAGAGACATTTTTCTCTTATGCACTATGTTTTTTAAATCTTTACCAATCTTTGGAGTATGTGGTGCTTGTTTAGCAGACAAACATTTTGTTCGGGGAATTTTCACAAGTCAATGGTTCATATAAAGAAAGGTTTAATAATAAAGTGGCAGCAGCTGTTAGTGCAGTGTGTGCCTTCCTTCACGTGACTTTCAACATTTTACCCCTTGAGCGTATCATGACTGTACTAGCTTATAGAACATAATTAATTCCTGTCCTTTGGAACTTCATGAAGCAGTGCCATGAGAATATTTATACCTTTCTCAAACAGTTAATTCTTTGTTAACTCTGAGGAATATTTATACTTTTCTGCGCCTCGTCTTGACCATGAACTCCCGAGCCAGGTGCTGAATAGGTGCAGGCTCAAGAGGTCTTAAGATGATGCTCTTGTCCAGGGGATCCCATGGAACTATAGCCCAATGATCGAAAACTGAAAGGCAAAATGCCTGCCCTTGAGTGTGGTATACATAATTTTTAGTTTCTTATTGGCTGCATCTTCTTAAGTTACAATCTTGTTTGTAGTTTTAATATATAAAATCTACATAGGTGGTGTGGCTGAGAATCATTCTTCTCTTATCTCTTTGCTTCCTCTAGAGAATCCTTCTGGACTAAAACCTCTGGACCAAGGATCATTTACTATTTCAGGTCTGCATCTCACTTTTCTCCCTTTCACGAAGATGAGTTTTTTCACTGACAAGGAGGAGGTTCAAAGATCTGCAACATCCCTGGGATATGTCGCACAAGTATGTTATTTCTTGATCAATTTATATAAATAATCCTAATATATAACTATGACTACCAAATTCTTTTTGATGTTTGTTTGCTTTAATCATCAAAACACATCTAACATTTACTTCTTAAGCCATAAATGCATGTTAATATCATTATTCTTGTTATTTTTTGTTTTTGAAATCCATTGAAGCTTTTCGAGGAAAATCTTTATCAGATTCACAGACGGAGTGGCGAGCTGTGTCCCATTGATGCCGGGATGGATTTTTCATATTTTCTTTAGGGATGACTTCTTGTCTTCTTCCTCTTTCTTTTCTCCAAAAAAATTTATTTCATTTATCTAAAACAAAAAACCATTTGATCATGTATGAATAGAAAACTAGATGACTTGTATTTATTGTTGCTTCATCATGAATTTTAGATTAAAACACTTTATTACTTTGTAAAAATGGTTCTCTGAACTTGTAATTAGTTGGTAAAATTGTTACTGTTGATTCGTTTTAAGGATAAACTTGGAATTCAATACCATAAACAGTCATTTTCCTTTGGAGTTTATAATACACTCCTACTTTTCATTTTTTTTATTGCTTTACTGATACAGAAGCATACAGTGTTTTTAAATGTGAATTTCATATTCTTTTTTGTCGTGGTTCTAGAAATGCACAAAGGGTTTAGTTAAAGTTCTGAAGGATGTTGTGAACAGTGCATATGCACCTGAGTATGACGTTTCTGGGATTGCAGACCGTTTTCTCCACATAAGATTACTTAGGCTTTTGTGTGTTTTGGGCCAAGGAGACGCTGATGCGAGTGACTGTATGAATGACATTCTTTCTCAGGTATGCTTCTGTTTCCTATCATCTCTTATTGTCTTTTACGATTTTCTATGTTTTCCATCAGCTTTTACTTTACATATTTGCCACCCCTTAGTCCTCTGGCAAGGGATTTTTTAATGTTAATTTTCTCTTGCTTTGTTAGAAATATTTAGGACTCTTTCAGTATCCTCAAATTGGACCAGTCTGAGGGGGATGTTCACAAATAAAGTGTTAGGCATTTCTTTGTAATCTTAAAGATGTACCCTTTCTTACAAAAGTTGTCCACACTCGGTTTCATTGTGGGTTTTTGATGAGGTATTGTGAAACCCTTTGAATTGATTGTGAAGTGGGTTTTGACTTTGATTTTATGGCTTAGAGATAGTTGAATTTCAAATTTTGGCATTATAACGTGTAAAAGTATTAGTATGTGCTTGTGTTGATGTTCACTAATGTGTTGCATTGTTGTAGTGTTGCCGTTCCTGTTTTCCTCTCTTTTTCTCTCCCTCTAAACACTAATTATTTTGTGCTTTATGGCAGACTCTCTTCATCATACCAACGATGTTACCGAGGCTTCTTCAGAGAATGGGCAAAATACAGGTGCTATTTTGGCGCACAGATGAAAGGAAGTTTAGTAGCTCTGTTGATCATTTAACTAGTGCAACTAGCCCATCTATGTTGTCAACCGAATCCAGATCTACGGGCCTCGTTTTTTGATGGTAGAAGCTCATCCAATCATGTACCACTATCTCCTGCTTTAGTTGGAACTAACACTAGGAGATCTCCTCCATCTTTTCTTGATTCCATCAACACGTTTAAAGAATATTCAGCATCCCTTCCACTAATTGAACCACAGAAGGTACAACCTTGATTTTCTTGAAGAAAACGATGATCAAGTGGATTTAACGTGTCAACACTTTATTCCTTCTAGTTCATTGTTATTCTTTCAATTTTTTTTATGTTAGTTAATAAATTTTTTAGGTACTATATATGGTCCTTGGGAGACCAAGATACAATAACAAATTTTGTACTTATTGTGACTCGAGTATTATGATCTATTTATCCGTGAAGTTTTAATTTTATTAGCTCTTTGTGCATTGGCTTATCAATTAGTTTGAAAAAAGTATGGCAATATTTATATTTACTTGAAAAATATATTTAATATTTCTTATAGAGATTAATAAAAATAATAAATATTAAATCAATGATTTAAAAATCAATTATAATTTTCAATGAATTTCGATTATTTAGCAATTAATTTTTTATTTACAAATGTATAATTTGTGAAAGAATTTTTCTCTCACTAATTTGAAGAAAGATTCTCAATTTATAATTAGTAAAGGAAAATTTTCTCTTGTAAAATAATATATTATTTGTGAGGGAATCAAGTTATTCACTAATTTTAAATAGTCCTTAAAATATTATTTGTGAAGGAAATTAATCTTTCACTAAATAACAATATTTCATTACTAAATATAATTTGTGAAGGAATAAGTTATTCACAATATATCTTTCACAAAAAATATTTAGTTACTACTTAGCGAAGGATACCCAATTGCTAGGAGGTCTAATGCGAGCACTCGTGTGAAAGAAAAATTTCTTCGCAATAAATTACTTGTGAGAGATATAAGGCCTCTAGTGAAGGATTTGTCCTTCACTAGAGGTCATTTTTGGTGTAGTGATTGAATACACCCCCCTAATACATCACGTAAAAATGTCATGGCTGTGAATGATATGTTCATAAATTATGCTAATGAGAGTTTGGTTTCATGGAATGTTATGATTGTAGTGTATGTGAATAATTGTGTTGATAGAATTACTGAAGAATTGTGTTGCCATATCTTAGTCAAAAGTTGTTTAAATATTTAAAATGTTCATATATCCAACATATTTATATTTGAACATTTAAAAAAAAAGTTAGAAGATTGAAGCAAAACTACTCCCAATACACCCAAATTATCTTCCACTGCAAAAATCCTAAAATCTAAAATTTAATATAATATAAACCCAATAAATCCACATAAGAAGTGCAGAAAACCAACCCTCTTCACTCTTACTTTGGTTTTGATTTTGATTTGGTTCTGTTTTTTATTTTATTTTATTTTGTTTTTTATTTTTATGTTTGGTTATTAATAGATTTTAATATTTTTCATAGTATTTAACGTCTGTCCAATGAATGACCTAATTAATTTTTTTTTGAAAGTTTAGTGGGTCAATTATATTTTTTTAAAGTACAATAACTCAATGCTTACAGTTTTGTGTTTCAGAAAATAATGATTTTTTAATTTTTTTGATTTTTTTTCAATGCCACGTCTGAAAATATTTGACGTCCGTCCAAGAAATTGGACGGAATGGCCTAAATTTTCATTTTTAGAAAGCACAGTGGTCCAATTACATATTTTTAAAGTTCAGTGGCCAATTATTTACAAGTCGACGATCACGTGGGGTAAAGGTGTTTTTGCCTAATTAAATTAAATTATACTCAATTATATAACAAATAATTAAACAAAATATAAATCAAATTAATATACATAACAAATAATAAAATAAAATAAATAAATAAATAATAAAATAAATTAATGAATAATATTTACAAATGTATTTATATAAATTAATAAATTCATATTTTTTTAAGTTTTAAATATTTTAATTTTGCTTTAATAATATAAAATTATATATATTTTGAAATGGAGAGATTATTATTATTATTATTATTATTATTATTACAATATTCCTTTTTCCAGATAAAAGAAAGAAAAAAATAAAAATAAAATAAAAACCTCATCTTCCTCACAGAGATCTTCAACGGCCGCCACCCACCATCATCCATAACCACCACCATCAACAACCCAAACATCTACACCACAAATTCTTTTATTTTTTAACCGGATGAAAAAAGCAGAGCCGTATTGCCTTTGTGGATACGACTCTTTGTAAACGTGAGGAAAAACACTTGCATTGTTTTTGGGTGAACCTCTGGAACATTTAGTAACTGAAGGTTCAGTAAATGATTCAACATTTGCACAATCAACAAAAAAATATTTAGCAAAAAAAAAAAAGATAATAAAACCCAAACAAATTAACCCAGATTAACCCTTTTGATCGAGCTCCTCTTCGTCCTCTGGCGTCGACGCCTTCTCCGTCGACGGGATCCACGAAAAATCGATCAACCCAGATTAACTCACAAAATAGATAATAAAACCCAAACAAATTAGTTTCAATTTTATTCCCCAAATAGATAATAAAACCCTAAAAACTCACAAAATGTATTTATCTTATTTTTTAGTTTAATTCTTCTTTCTCTACCATTCCCTGGTCAGATCTGAATTGTAGTAGTGTTTATTGAAGAAAAAAAGTGAACAAAGAAAAACGGGGACGCAGGGAAAGGGGGATGGGGATTGGGACGGGCGGACGACGAACGAATTTTATGATCGGGGGCCGGCAAGAGATGGAATAAGGAAGAGGGGAGGGGAGGGGACGGGACGGGAAGGGAGGATCAACGAGGAAGGAGAAGAGAAAGGGAGGAAGAAAGAGAGAAGAGACAAGGGTCTCTCTTCTTTTTTGTTGTTTTTCTTTTCTTTTTTGTTATGTGTTCTTTTAAAGGTTTTTGCTCTTTTAAATTTCGTTTAAATCCATTTATTTTTCTATGTGGCAACAATTAGGATGATTGCTCATGAAACAGTTGACGTGGATATTTATTTAAAAGCTGACGTGGATGCTCCGTTTTTGTTAAAAGTTAACTCATTTAACAAATTTTATAACGATTTAAAAATAATTTGTAGTTCAATGAATCGATTGTTAAAAGTTCCAGTTCATTGATACAATTGTAAACCGACTCTTAGTAGAATGGCGAAAAATATATTTAACCCGACAACAATAATACTCTCTTTGTTTCACAAAAAAAAATCACTTTTTTTAGCAAAACAAAATTTACTCCAACTTTTCTTAATAACAATATATAATGACACTATATTCTTAAGTTTATCATCATAATTTTATTATTATACCATACAATACTAAACTAACAACTTGTTAATTTTTAGAAATAGTTGAAAAAATATAAAATGTTCACAAATTTTATAAATACAACTGTTTTTGTTTTTAGAGTTATTTGAAAGAAACTAATAATCATCATAAAGCATAAAATAAGTCTCATGTACAAGCTCGCTCTAATTGCCCATGATGAAAATCAAACGAGACTATTATCAAGGGCAAAGGAAGTATACTTGTAAAATAAAGTGGATAGTGGGGGCGGGGAGTCTAAAATTTATTAAAACAGGGCCAAATAGTAATTAAAAAAAATTGTTGTATAACCGTAGGGGCTATTTTAAAAATATGGTCAAACTTAAAGTAAAAAATCGCAAATTCGTGCAATTCAGTTTTAGCCCAAACAGATTCAGGTATTACAGTTATTGATTCCACACGTGCTGTGTACAGCTACTCTTAAACTAGTACTAGTACTAGTATATATATATATAAACTCTTACTCATATTTTGAGTCTGTCTTCATAATCCCTCTTCCTTCTTCTTTCTCCAAGAAGTTCCACTTTAAGATTCAAGAAACCATTTTCTCTCTCTGTTTTCCTTCATCTGAAGTTTTTATTGCGATCCACTAAAGCTTTATAGTTTCATTTGATAATCGATCGAAAATTGATTCACAATCTGTGAATCTGAAGAAAAAGAAAGAGAATTGAAGAAGAGTTTTCTCCTCTGTTCTGGGATTCAAGAACTGTTCTTTGATTCAGAATCTGTGAATAAGAAGAAGGTGATCTGAATTTGAAGAAGAAGTATAGGAATTGAAGAAGAAATCAGGTTTGAGTTTTCCCCTCTGTTCTGTTCTGTGCTGTTATTTGTTTTAATTCATCTTAAAAGCCTGTGTTCTGTTTTCTGAGTTTTCCCCTCTGTTTAGTTTTTTCTGGAAGAAATTGGGAGTTTTTTGTTTTTTCTTCAACATTATATCTATATATTCATGTATTAGGTATATATATATATATATATATATATATATATATATATATATATATATATATATATATATATATATTACAGAATTCCCTGGCCGAAATATCAAGAAATTTTATTTATTTTTTCTTTACTTTGCAGCAACATTATAAAAGTTTGTTAATATGGAAGGAAATAAGAAAAACGACGCCGAAGAAGAAAAAGAGATCGGTAAAGCCGGTCTACTTCTATGCTCTTGGAAAAACCTCATGTTGGATCCGATAGAAGCCGAAACTTTAGAAAAACAGAAGCAAGAGACTCTTCTTCAACGAATCAGAAGTCGTCAGAATCGTAAACATCATCAGGCCACGCCTCCGGAGATTGGACAACCCAATAATAATGTGCCTGGTAGTGACAACAACCCACCTCCAGTTTTGGCTCCCAACGGAGAATGCAGCAGCAGGCCTTCTGAAAAAGAGTCGACTGAAAGCGACGTGAAGGATTATCAGTAGATGTTTAGCAAGAAGATGAAGAGTTTCAGAGTTTTTGTGGGAGATGGAATGAAATGATGGGCGAATGTCTTGCTTTGGGCTCTGTTAATGTCTGAATTAGTTTGTTAGTTCTTGAAGATCACATTTGGATTTTAGTTTTTCAGTTTCTATTTTCTGGGTTTTTTAGTTGGATTACAAGAAAGTAGTGTCTGTCTTTCAGAGTTTAATTGGAGTTGTGTAGGTTAATGGAAGTAGTGTTGAGAGTAGTTATTATATAGTAACATTTTCAATTGTAATGGAGGAGGAGGAGGAACCAGCTCTAGCTAGGTGTTTTTGATAAAGATGAAGAAGAGAGTTTCATAGTTTTTATATATGAAGATGGATGGGAGGAGATGATGGAATGATTTCTTGTTCTGGGTTCTGCTGTTTGATCATAATGCAAGTCATTGAGATGTGATTTTTTCAGTTTCTACTATCTGGGATTTAGTTGGATGTTACCTACAATTTGTGAGAAGAAATTAAACATTTGAAGGGTTGTCTGCAATCTGTAGTAGTATATGATATTATGATAAGTAGTGTTTTCATGTCGATTTCTTGCGTGACTTTGTAATTGGTTGGAAAGAAAGAGTAGCTGGGCTGCTGCTATTCATGAAATGAAATGAAAGGAAACGAAACTCAGTTGTTACATACGTTTTATGAGAGGAAATTAAACATTCTAAGAGTCGTAGTAGTTTCTAGTATATGAATGTCTCAATTTCTTGTTTGCTTTGTAATTGCAAGGAAAGAAGCCTACCCGGTTTTTGTGTTACATACTCTAAAATAGCAAAACTGCACTGACAGGTCAAAAATTAAAAATATTTTTGACTTAATTTTTATTAAATTGGTTTTTTAATAATTTTAACATTGTTATTTAATATATATATAAAAGTATTCATAAATTAACTTTTGATACGTAAAAAAAAGAAATAATAAAAATATATGTCCGAGTAACTCTATGATTATATGTAATTCTATATAAGAATAATAATGGATATAATAATACTATTCAAGGACCGGTGCACTTCCAGTTTAAAAAAGTGGTTCATCCATGGGTTCGATGAAATCGGCATCAATTTAAATTGTCATCCCTAGTTTTTGTATGTGTGGTGCTCTGCTTTTCTTTTGTGTGTGTGTGTGTAGGGCTTTACATTTGGTTAAGTGATTCTGGTCCTGTGTTTTCATGCAAGTCATAAATTTCTCCATGTTGCTAGCACTCGATCTCTCTCAAAAACCTCCACAAGTTTTTGGTTATCCTTAGGTTTAAATTTTTACGCACTGAAGTTGAAAATTTGAAGAATCTAAATGGATTGGATATTTCAAGCAACTTGTTATCTGGAAATATATATTCCTAGCAAGCTCTACTGGAAGCTGTGCGAGTACGGAGGTTTTGAATATTCATGGTCAATGGTAGTCTTGAGGAGTGGCTGCACCCAATTTCAAATGGTGACATCAAACCGAGCAATGTGTGATTTTGGGTTAGCAAGAATCGTACAAGTTTTCTCCACAGCAAACAAGCTCGATTGGGGTTAAAGGAACCATTGATTATACTCCTCCACGTAAATATTATATATATATATATATATATATATATATGGAAAATTCGGCTGAAAAATTTTAATTTTACTATGCAGGACTATTCAAACACTATACACTATAATAAAATATAATATATTCTATTTATAAAAAGTATTCTGTTTTATATAAAAAGTTTTTTATTTTATTACTATAAAATAAAAACTGAGATAACTTTCTAGCGACGAATTTAAAAAATGAGTAAGTGGGGATTTATGTAATAAGCCAAATTTATAACAAATATTTCATAAAACCCCCCCTCTATTTATCACAAATCTCTTAACTTCAATAAACACATTTTTGATCAACAATTATTCATCATTAATATTATAACTCACAATATTAACAACCAGATCATTCCCAGGAAAGAGGGGGTTTTCCGATAAGAACTTCTTCTTATTGGCGCGCAATTAGATGACCAAACCCCTTTTCTCGATAGAACTTTCTAGACATTGTCAATAATGTAAATAATAATATGAATAACTGTGTCGTCTCATTTATTGATTTAATAATATAAAATATTGTGCAGATGATACTGTGACAATAATTGAATCAATAGTATTAGATATTATGCAGCAACTACTGCTGTAATAATTGAATAAAACTGAGTGACTTCTCACGTAAGCATCAATAATCAAAGATACTGTACAATACCGTGTGCTACTGTGCAACCACGTGTATTATTGTACTTTTATCACCGGGTATTTAAACAATTAACGGTAAAAAATTTGCCGTTATTTTATAAAAAAGTTATTTCTGTCTCTTTCTATATCCGACAGTAATTTCGTTGTGGGGTCCACCAATAATTGTGTTATCGTACGGATATTCCCTGATAAAACGAATATTTTCCGACCAAACAAATATTTTATAACAACTTGCTTATTTTGTAAAATTTATAAATATTACCCATAACTATAACATTATATCAAATTCACACCTTATTATTCAAAATGATATTTAGAGAAAATTAAATCTTTATTCATAAAAGTTGGGATCATACAAGATCAACCTACCAAATTTGATCTTTTCACTCTAAGTCCTTGTACATATTGGCTATCATCTATTAAGGACTTTACAAGTTTTATAAATGCAGACATATATGCATATTCATTCATTAATTTTATCATCTTCATCATCAAATTATATAAATAAGAAATAACATTCTCATGCATATTCCTGACAGTTTGTGATGACAAACTCAAGTGTCATGTTAATGATTAGATTATTGATTCGGGTGCTTCGTACCATGCTACTTCACATGGTGAGATATTTACATCCTACACTAGTGGTGATTTTGGCTATGTACGGATGAGAAACGGAAGTAAATCCAAGATTATAAGCATTAAAGATATTTGTTTGGTGACTAACAGTGGTTGCAGGTTTATGCTGAAAGAAGTTAGACATGTTCTGGATATTCGTCTTAATTTGATCTCTACTGATAAACTTGATGAGAATGATTATAAAAGGTACTTTGGTGAAAGTCAGTGGAAGCTCACTAAAGGGTCTCTAGTGGTGACTAGAGGTAAGAAGATAGACACTCGTTACACGATGCGAGCGCATGTGAAAGGTGTTTACGATGGAAAAGTTAAGAGGAAAAATGTGTGGTACAAAGTCGTGCAAGATGGGGAGAAAAGCCTTGCATGATAACCACGAAAGGAAAGCTTTTCGCTTTAACTAGGTACCAAAAGTGAAGAAGGAAAGTGATAATTCACAATTAGGGTACAAAGCAGTTGTGAAAAAATGTAAGACCCCGAATTTTATGAAATAAAAGTATTCAATTTTTCTTATTATTACTATTCAATAAATGGTTAAATTGATAAATGTTAAAGTTATGGGTGATATGTGAAATTTTTTCAAAATAAATAAGTGGTTATAAAATAATCATTGTTGTCGGGGAATATTCGTTTGGTCGTGGAATATTCTTTCTGTCGGAAAATATTCGTACGACGGCGCAGCCATTTGTGGGCCCCATAACAGAATAACTGTCGGATGAAGAAAACGATAAATTTGAGTTTTTACAAATAACAGCGTAGTTACCGTTAACACTGTTGGAATACCCGGTGGTTAAAATACAGTAATACACGTTATTACACAGTAGCACACGGTATTACACAGTATTTTTGAAATGATTGATTCTTACGTAATAAAGGCACTACTCAATAATTGTTACAGTAATTACTGTTCAATATTTTATTTTATTGATTCAATAATTGCTACGTTGAAATTTTATATTATTGTTGTTCAATAATTGTCACTGCACAGTATTTCCCATTATCAGATCAAAAATTCATATTATTTGAATAATATTATTAGATAATATTATTGGTAATATCTAGAAAGTTCTGTCTAAGGAGAGGTTTGGTCACCTAATTGC
Source organism: Panax notoginseng (assembly GCA_016801055.1). Taxonomy (NCBI): domain Eukaryota; kingdom Viridiplantae; phylum Streptophyta; class Magnoliopsida; order Apiales; family Araliaceae; genus Panax; species Panax notoginseng. The sequence continues at coordinate 14,739,575 of CM029015.1, forward strand.
GCGCCAGTAAGAAAAAATTCTTATTAGAAAGCCCCCTCTTTCCTGGGAACGGCCTGGTTGTCATAAATGTGATTCTGTAATATTATTTGTGAATAATTAATTATTGATTCATATGATAAAGAAATATTTATTTTATGTGGATATAAATGAGGGATATATTTTTGTGGTTAAAAATGAAGGAGTTAATGTTGAGGTATTTTATCTGTATTTTTATCGAAACGGAGGTATTGAAAATCAAATTAGGGTTTTTGAGATATTTTGCGAGGGTTATAATTTTTAATCCGACCGTTGGATCGTGGTAATATTTGGATATGTTATACATATATAAGTTGAGAATATGTCCACAAATTTTGAACCATTAAAAATGAACGTATGATTTGTTATAAATTTTACGAGATGACTGGTTCAGAAATTGTTGAATTTTCGGAGTTAATCATTTTGGTGAAAAATTCTAGAATTGGTGGGCCCCACTCTTGGTTGGTAAAAAAATATGCTAAAATTTTTATTCAAATGTGGTGGGTGAGAATAGTAGCAGGTAAAGCCATCAGGTTGCAGGTTAAGTCTGCTTCGGCGTGCTAATATTTTCCTATAAATAGAGGGCTAAGTTAGAATTGAAAATCACACCAAAATTCATAAGTTTTCTCTCTTTTTCGCTCTAGATTATTGAGTGTATTTTGTGAGTATTTAGATACTTGGTGAGTTGCTATTTATCAGTGCAAGTTTCCTTCAGCGTCATATCCGATATCCAGCCAGAAGTGCTGCTCTTTTGAGGTAAGGGATTTTAAAGGTTGTTATGTTTTTCAGTTTCGTAATTTTTCTGACCTTCAAAAATTTTGGAAAATTTTAAAATGATAATTTGATGAGTTTTCTAATTTATGTCCAAAAAAGGCGATTTTTGGATGTATAGATTAAGAGTTATGAATTTTATGGGAAAAGACTATTTTAAAAGTAAACCCTTATAACTCCTGGTGGTTAACTCCAAAATTGGTAAAAATTTTATTGAGAGTACATGTATATAACAGAAGTATACTCTATAAATTTTGGAATTTTTGGATAAAAGTACAGTTTATGATAAATGTCTAAATATTGCAGTTTTAGTCATATGAAAAATAGTAAATGAATTTTAAAAATTCCGGAAAACAATATATGTTCAATAGGGGACTATATTCTGCTAAATCCCAGAAAAGAAATATTTTTGAGACTGATTTGGTATTTTTCATAAAAATGGACTAGTTATGAGTAAATAAAAATATGTTATGTGAAATAAGAAAATTGGAAAATAGGATTTTATGGCTTGAGATTCCTATATAAGGTATATGCAGATTTTTTATGAGGGTTTTGATTGGTGATGAAATCTTATGAGTTTGGCATTTTAGGATGATTAAATACATTATTTAGTAAAATATATACAATTAAAATAAATTATTTATAAGTTTAAGAAATGTTATTCTTTCAATATCATTATACAAAAATATTGGTATGTATTTTATTGTAGAATTTCTACCTTTTTGTGTCGGGGTTACAATTCATGAGTTAGTATTCACGACAAAATTAGTTTCTTTTTTTAATCAAATTATAGTTGATTTATGAATATTACTCTTGATATTAAATCTATATGTTGATTATATTATTTTTATTACCATTTATAATATTTTTATAACCCTAATGATGATATTTCTCTTTGACTTGAGTGTAAAGATGGGTAGATTTTTGGTATGATCATGACAATGGTTTCCCTTTGGCCAGTAGTGCAAAGTTGAATTGTTGACTGGTATGATCATGACCATTGAATTTATAATGGAATATCTTTAGCTTAAGTGCAAAGGTGAATTGATCAACATAGTTATAATTATGGTTTATATAAATTCTGAAATGATTATATATTTTTTTTGAAGATATTAATATCTTTGGCCTGTAGTGCAAAGATGATCTGTTGTTGAATATCTTTGGCCTGTAGTGCAAAGATGATCTGTGGTTGAATATCTTTGGCCAGTAGTGCAAAGATGAACTGTTGACGAATATCTTTGGCCCGTAGTGCAAAGATGAATTTATTAGTATGATTATGAACATGAATTGTGATTTGGTATAACCATGATTTTCGATGTTTCAGGTAAAGATAGGTGATAAAAATTATCTTCGTCTTGGATGAGAAGAGAAATTTAGAACCACAATTATGATTATGAGTTATTCATATAATTGTGGACCAGAACTGTTGATTGATGTTACAGGGATAAAATATTATTGGTGGATTTTTAACATAGAAAAGATAATAGACTTTATGGTCTATTTGACTCTTCTAATGGATTTCCCATTTTGTTGCAACTATGGTTGAAAATTTTTATCATCTACCATATGTTCTAAATCTCTGATTTAATTCTGTTGAAGGCTATTGATAACTTATTTATCTTTAGTCATGATATTCTTTACTGGGCTAGTTGTGCTCACCCTTCTGTTTCATAATTCCTTTCAGGTAATAAGAGTGTAGCTGGGTCGAGCGGGGGTAACAGGGGAATAGAACGGTGGTCATCATTTAGTAGTTATATTTGGTGAATCATCTAGGGTGAAACAAACCCAACGTTGGAAGGGTGTTTTGCCACTATCATACAAGATGTCTAATGACATACAACCTCGCGTCATCATAAGATAAGATTGTGCTCATCCACTTGCTGAGTATATTTACGAGCACTACCTATATAATCTTGGTATTTGTTTGAAGTATAATTCTCAATTAGAGACGGTGGAGATAATGATAAGTCAAGAGAAGACTCACCATTGGGAAGAATATGATAGTAATCTTCTCGTTTTTCTTTAGGGTATATTGGGTCAACCAAGGATAATTTTGTGGCCATATGATATCTATCACAACCTAGAAGCATGGCCTCCCATGTACAAAGGTTTCCTTGAGCACTTCCCAAAGATTCTAATTTCTAAAAACAGTTTTTGACTATACCTTTATGTAAGGTGTCATTGTGAGGTACTGTCCACGGTTGGGATATGAGTCACATTTGGTATATATTTGTATCCAAACTCACAGCATGTGTTGTTATATTTTGCACGATAATTGTTATAATAAAGTTGTAGTTATTTTCTGTATCATGTATTTGGCGACTCAGAATAGGTTGGATGGAATGGACCTATTTTGGGGTCGTCACTTTTGGTATCAGAGCTATAAGTAAAGAGCCCCGAGCCTCTCGCTGGTGACTTCCTATTGATGGGAGATGCACCGAAGTCAGACTCTCCGTAGGGGACGCCGTTCTGCAGTGGCAAACTGATAGGTATCAATGTAAGGTGCTGACATAGGTTGGTATCCAGAGTTATTTTTGGTATCAGAGCTTAGGGATATGGTCTCTGGCGGAGATCAGAGAATATAACTAGGAGGGGAGAGATGAGTAAATCTTTCGCTAGTGTGTCCTACCTAAGCTTATTTAATGGTCAGTCATAATATCAGGATATTATGTGATATGTTAATTTGTTAAATTAACCCTTGTTTTGAAGCTGTATTCTAGAATGATATTTGAAATATAGGAGATGAGCAATGGAGAAATTATGATGACAAGAAAAATGAAATTTGAAATGAAAGGAAGGTATTCTCAACTCTTTGAAATATCAGGTACGTAAATTTCGGGGACAAAATTTCATAAGGAGGGAAAATTGTAAGACCCCGAATTTTATGAAATAAAAGTATTCAATTTTTCTTATTATTACTATTCAGTAAATGGTTAAATTGATAAATGTTAAAGTTAAGGGTGATATGTGAAAAATTTTCAAAATAAACAAGTGGTTATAAAATAATTATTGTTGTCAGGGAATATTCGTTTGGTCGTGGAATATTCTTTCTGTCGGGGAATATTCGTACGACGGCGCAGCCATTTGTGTGCCCCAAAACAGAATAACTGTCAGATGAAGAAAACGACAAATTTGAATTTTTACAAATAACGGCGTAGTTGTTACCGTTAACACTATTGGAATACCCGGTGGTTAAAATACAGTAATACACGTTATTGCACAGTAGCACACGGTATTATACAGTATTTTTGAAATTATTGATTCTTACGTAAGAAGGCACTACTCAATAATTGTTACAGTAATTACCGTTTAATATTTTATTTTATTGATTCAATAATTGCTACGTTGAAATTTTATATTATTGTTGTTCAATAATTATCACTGCACAGTATTTTTCATTATCAGATCAATAATTCATATTATTTGAATAATTTTATTAGATAACATTATTGGCAATGTCTAGAAAGTTCTGTTTAAGGAGAGGTTTGTTCACCTAATTGCGCGCCAGTAAGGAGAAATTCTTATTGGAAAGCCCCCTATTTCTTGGGAACGGCCTGGTTGTCATAAATGTAATTCTGTAATATTATTTGTGAATAATTAATTATTGATTCATATGATAAGGAAATATTTATTTTATGTGGATATAAATGAGGGAAATATTTTTGTGGTTAAAAATGAAGGAGTTAATGTTGAGGTGTTTTATCTGTATTTTTATCAGAACGGAGGTATTAAAAATTAAATTAGGGTTTTTGAGATATTTTGCGAGGGTTATAATTTTTAATCCGACCGTTGGATCGTGGTAATATTTGGATATGTTATACATATATAAGTTGAGTATATGTCCATAAATTTTGAACCATTAAAAATGAACGTATGATTTGTTATGAATTTTACGAGATGACTGGTTTAGAAATTGTTGAATTTTCGGAGTTAATCATTTTGGTGGAAAATTCTAGAATTGGTGGGCCCCACTCTTGGTTGGTAAAGAAATGTGCTGAGATTTTTATTCAAATGTGGTGGGTGGGAATAGTAGCAGGTAAAGCCATCAGGTTGCAGGTTAAGTCTGCTTCGACGTGCTAACATTTTCCTATAAATAGAGGGCTAAGTTAGAATTGAAAATCACACCAGAATTTATAAGTTTTCTCTCTTTTTCTCTCTAGATTATCGAGTGTATTTTGTGAGTATTTAGATACTTGGTGAGTTGTTATTTATCAGTGCAAGTTTTCTTCAGCGTCATATCCGATATCCAGTCAGAAATGCTGTTCTTTTGAGCTAAGGGATAGTAAAAGATTTTATGAGTTGTTATGTTTTTCAGTTTTATAATTTTTCTGACCTTCAAAAATTTTTAAAAAAATTTAAAATGATAATTTGATGAGTTTTCTAGATCATGTCCAAAAAAGGTAATTTTTGGATGTATAGATTAAGAGTTATGAATTTTATGGGAAAAGACTATTTTAAAAGTAAACCCTTATAACTCCTGGTGGTTAACTTCAAAATTGGTAAAAATTTTATTGGGAGTACATGTATATAACAGAAGTATACTTTATAAATTTTGGAATTTTTGGACAAAAGTACAGTTTATGATAAATGTCTAAATATTTGGCAGTTTTAGTCATATGAAAAATAGTAAATGAATTTTAAAAATTCTGAAAAATAATATATGTTCAATAGGGGACTATATTCTGTTAAATCCCAGAAAAGAAATATTTTTAGGACTGATTTTGTATTTTTCATAAAAATGGACTAGTTATGAGTAAATAAAAATATGGTATGTGAAATAAGAAAATTAGAAAATAGAATTTTATGGCTTGAGATTCCTATATAAGGTATATGCAGATTTTTTATGAGGGTTTTGGTTATTGGTGATGAAATCTTATGAGTTTGGCATTTTAGGATGATTAAATGCATTATTTAGTAAAATATAAACAATTAAAATAATTTATTTATAAGTTTAAGAAATGTTATTCTTTCAATATCATTATACTAAAATATTGGTATGTATTTTATTGTAGAATTTCTACCTTTTTGTGTCGATATTACTATTCATGAGTTACTATTCACGAGTTACTATTCACGACAAAATTAGTTTCTTTTTCTAATCAAATTATAGTTGATTTATGAATATTACTCTTGATATTAAATCTATATATTGATTATATTGTTTTTATTACCATATATAATATTTTTATAACCCTAATGATGATATTTCTCTTTGACTTAAATGTAAAGATAGGTAGATTTTTGATATGATCATGACTATGGTTTCCCTTTGGCCAGTAGTGCAAAGTTGAATTGTTGACTGGTATGATCATAACCATTGAATTTATAATGAAATATCTTTAGCTTAAGTGCAAAGGTGAATTGATCAACATGGTTATAATTATGATTTATATAAATTCTGAAATGATTATATATTTTTTTTGAAGATATTAATATCTTTGGCCTGCAGTGCAAAGATGATCTGTTGTTGAATATCTTTGGCCTGTAGTGCAAAGATGATCTGTTGTTGAATATCTTTGGCCTGTAGTGCAATGATGATCTGTGGTTTAATATCTTTGGCCAGTAGTGTAAAGATGAACTGTTGACGAATATCTTTGGCCCGTAGTGCAAAGATGAATTTATTAGTATGATTATGAACATGAATTGTGATTTGGTATAACCATGATTTTCGATGTTTCAGGTAAAGATAGGTGATAAAAATTATCTTCGTCTTGGATGAGAAGAGGAATTTAGAACCACAATTATGATTATGAGTTATTCATATGATTGTGGACCAGAACTGTTGATTGATGTTACAGGGATAAAACATTATTGGTGGATTTTTAACATGGAGAAGATAATAGACTTTATGGTCTATTTGACTCTTCTAATGGATTTCTCATTCTGCTGCAACTATGGTTGAAAATTTTTATCATCTACCATATGTTCTAAATCTCTGATTTAATTCTGTTGAAGGCTATTGATAACTTATTTATCTTTAGTCATGATATTCTTTACTGGGCTAGTTGTGATCACCCTTCTGTTTCACAATTCCTTTCAGGTAATAAGAGTATAGCTGGGTCGAGCGGGGGTAACATGGGAATAGAACGGTGGTCATCATTTAGTAGTTATATTTGGTGAATCATCTAGGGTGAAGCGAACCCAACGTTAGAAGTGTGTTTTGCCACTATCATACAAGATGTCTAATGACATACAACTTCGTGTCATCATAAGACAAGATTGTGCTCATCCACTTGCTGAGTATATTTACGAGCACTACCTATATAATCTTGGTATTTTTTTGAAGTATAATTCTCAATTAGAGACAGTGGAGATAATGATAAATCAAGAGAAGACTCACCATTGGGAAGAATATGATAGTAATCTTCTCATTTTTTTTTTGGGTATATTGGGTCAACCAAGGATAATTTTGTGGCTATATGATATCTATCACAACCTAGAAGCATGGTCTCCCATGTACAAAGGTTTCCTTGAGCACTTTCTAAAGATTCTAAATTCTAAAAACAGTTTTTGACTATACCTTTATGTAAGGTGTCATTGTAAGGTGCTGTCCACGGTTGGGATATGAGTCACATTTGATATATATTTGTATCCAAACTCACAGCATATGTGTTGTTGTATTTTGCACGATAATTGTTGTAATAAAGTTGTAGTTGTTTTCTGTACCATGTATTTGGCGACTCAGAATAGGTTGGATGGAATGAACCTATTTTGGGGTCGTCATAAAAAATTTGACAAACAAAAATCTGTCAAGTTTAAGTTGGATCCTCCCTTCGAGAAGAATCATGCCAATGAGACAAAGCCGGACATGAAGATAGTTGAAATATCCAAGAAACTTTAGTTGAGCCAAGACTTCGTTGGAATTAACTCCGAGTAAGAAGTTGTGGTTGGTGATCCCTTTTCTCATGGGTTCGGAGGGGGAGATTGTGTGGGTCCTCACCTATGAGATAGAATCCTAGTTGGAATTAAATTAAAGAAAGCTTACTAATATTAATTAATTAGTAAAAGTGCTATTGGAATCCAAGTTAAAAAAGGATTTACTTGTCGATTGGTTGGTGACCAAGACAAGGAGATGTGATCCCTAATTTGATTAGGAGAATAAATTGTTTCTAATCCATAATAGGAATAGATTAGGAAAAGTATAAATAAGGTTATGATGGAGTCTTATTTTACACATGAGAGAAGTTTGGTAGCAAAAGGTACCAAAAGAATAAATTGAGAGGATTACAGTTTGTTACTCGTAGGTATCCGTCGCCATCTCCGTTCAATTGAAAGTTTGAAGACTTTATTGCTTGGGGTTTTTTTGGGTAGTGAAGTTAATTAGGTTTCTCAACCTAATTAAAGATAAATTTGTACTCTCTCAATTTATTGTGTAACCTCAAGTTTTAGGTCATAAAACTTAAAAGGATTGTTTTAAGCCCATTATTAGTGATATATTAGAGATTCGAAGTTCGACATGTGGTTTTTTCCTTTAAGGATTTTTCACGTTAAATATCGTGTCTTACTTATGAATTATTATTTGTTATTTTCATTCTCATTATTGGGTTTGTTGATTTCCTATTTAATTGCACAAAGAGAGAAAAGAAATTCTTGAGATTAAGGTTATTTTAGGTGTACTTTTTTCATCAATTAGCGACTTCAAAGCATAACTTTTCTCTAATTTTTTTCATAATTTTTTCGGATCAGTTTCTTTCAACACATCATACTTTATCACAGGTGCTAACGACGAATGTATTGTGCTTATTGCCTTCTTGCGAATTGTCTGCCAATTTGATTGTTCACACCGTCTGAATTTTTTTTCCTCCAAATCTTGATCAAGTCCTTACAACACCAAATTCCACATAAACTCGTCACAATTGTTTTTATTTTCCTCATTTCTTGAATGTTCTCTTTAGAGTTATTTGAAAGAAACAATCACCATAAAGCAGTAAAATAAGTCTCATCTACAAGCTCGTTCTAATTGCCCATGATGAAAATCAAATGAGACTGTTATCAAGGACAAAGGAAGTATACTTGTAAAATGAAGTACATAGTGGGGGGTGGGGAGTCTAAAATTTATCAAAACAGGGTCAAATAATAATTAAAAAAATTGTTCTACAATAGTAGGGGCTATTTTGAAAATATGCCCAAACTTAACTAACAAATCGCAAATTCGTACAATTCAGTTTTAGCCCAAACAGATTCAGGTATTACAGTTATTGATTCCACACGTGCTGTGTACAGCTACTACTAGATCTTCTCTTAAACTAGTACTAGTACTAGTATATATATATATATATAAACTCTTACTCATATTTTGAGTCTCTCTTCATAATCCCTCTTCTTCTTTCTCCAAGAAGTTCCAGTTTAAGATTCAAGAAACCATTTTCTCTCTCTGTTTTCCTTCATCTGAATTTTTTCCTGCGACCCACTAAAGCTATATAGTTTCATTTGTTAAATCGATCGAAAATTGATTCACAATCTGTGAATCTGAAGAAAAAGAAGGGGAATTGAAGAAGAAATCGAGTTTGAGTTTTCTCCCCTGTTCTAATCTGTGTTTCTTTCTCAAAGAAGTTGGGAGTTTTCTGGGATTCAAGAACTGTACTAATCTGAAATTGAAGAAGAAATCAAGTTTGAGTTTTCCCCCCTCTGTTCTGTTCTGTGGTTTTTTTGTTTTTCCTGGAAGAAGAAAAACTGTTGTTTAATTTTCTCTCTTCATCTTAAAAATCTGTGAATTCCTGAATTGGATTGTGGTGATGGCAAACAAAGGAGAATCAAGCGAGGAAGAGGAAAATGTGAAGGGAATTTTGAATGTTCTTTCCAATATGCCCGAAGTCCACGAGAGGAATGCTCCCCCAAAACAGAGATGCCATAATCCTCTTCGTGAGAGTGACTTAAGGATTGAGATAGACTTGAACAGAAATCTTCTGCCACCAATCCCCGAATTGAGATACCATATATCTGACTCTTGCATCCCAAGGGAAAAGGTTTTGAACAAAAGAGAAGCGCATGGAAGTCCCATGATATTCAAGAGGAATGTATTTGAAGATGCTGATGTTTTGGAATTCTTGGTTCGAAATCAATGGGATATTAACCAAGGAATTCAGGTAAGGGTGTTTGATAGGCATGGGACAGAGTATGAGAACATGACTCTGGTGAATCGAGCGGCGGAACATAGACCTCAATACGTTCTTTCAGGTGAAAATTGGAAAGCATTCTGTGATGCCAATGATTTCAAGAATGAAGTTGGTAATATGATTGGGCTTTGGTTGTTTACGGTTACGGAGAAATCAAAGCCAGGGCTCTGCTTGGCTATAATGATTGCTTCACGAAAAAAGAAACATGAGACTGCCATCACTAACAGGAGTTATTTTGATGGTCCCCTTAATAAACGCCGCAGAGAAGATGATGATGATCAGGGCGACAGCAGCAAGAAACAGTCCGGGTATCCAACAAGTTCATCAGGGAGCCAGAAGTCTGTGGCCATTCATTGATAAGGGAAATAATCTTCCTTATTTGTTGATAAAATTGCTGTTTTTCAGAGTTTGCGGGTTCTGTTGGATAATGAGTTTTGGGTAAAATCTTCATTGGTAATGGAATGATGGGTGAATGTCTTGTTTTGGGCTCTGAGCTCTGAATTAGTTCTTGAAGATCACAATGCAAGTCATTTAGATGTAAGTTTTTCAGTTTCTATTTTCTGGGTTTTTTAGTTGGATTACAAGAAGTAGTGTTTGTCTTTCAGAGTTTAATTGGAGTTGTGTAGGTTAATGGGTTTTGGTATATGGAAGTAGTGTTGATCGAGAGTAGTTATTATAGAGTAACATTTTCAATTGTAATGGAGGAGAAGGAGGAGGAACCAGCTCTAGCTAGGTGTTTTTGATATATGAAGATGGATGGGAGGAGATGATGGAATGATTTCTTGTTCTGGGTTCTGCTGTTTGATCATAATGCAAGTCATTTAGATGTAATTTTTTCAGTTTCTACTTCAATACTCTTGTAATTTTTTTCATTTGAAGGGTGGGTTGGGTTGTCTGTAGTAGTATATATGATATTATGATAAGTAGTGTTTTCATGTCGATTTCTTGTGTGATTTTGTAATTGGTTGGAAAGAGAGAGTACCTGGGCTGCTGCTATTCATGAAATGAAATGAAACTCAGTTTTTAGTCATTAGATGTAATTTTTCCTTTACTATTTTCAGTTCTTTTTATGAGAGGACATTTTATGTTGCATGTTTTATGAAATAGTAGTTCTTGTTGACCAGCTTGATCATTTGACAATTTTTTATTTTTTTTTGTTAATGTGGAGTTTCCTAACTGACCAAGTCTCCTCACCCCGGACCAGGCTTTGCGCACAAGCTCGGTCTAAGACATGGCTCCGCCCAGAAATGTGCGATCCGTGGCCACACGGAGCAGTTTTTAATTGGCCTTCACACTTGTTGCAGGCGAAAATCGATCTCAGGATGTCCGAGTTTACGTTTCAACCCAGATCGATGCCATTTCCTTATAATGATTCACATATATGTTAAGATAATGGGGAGTGTGAGGTATATATATGTTAAGATAGGTTAGTTATCCTGCAAGAGTAGTAGTGGAAATTTCAGATCAAGCACTTGTACAGCAAGAAGGAGAATTGAAGAGGAGAGAATCCAAAAGATTCAGGAATGCTTGATTAATTGCAGTATATGAAGTTGGAATTCATATGTTCTTACAAATTTACGACGCATTAGGAACAATATCCTGATGCCAACTGGTGTTGGGAGATCAAAACAATGTCGTAGATAACTAGTGTTGCTTGCTTTTCTTTCTTGCTTTGTTGTTGTACGTGTGAGGATTCTGTTGGGAATTAAGTGACTCAAAATAAACAATAACACTGAAAAATAATAATAATACGATATTTAATGTGGTTTGGTCCTCAGTAACCTAATCCACAAAACCAACTTCAATATATTAATATCAACGGTACAACTTTTTTATACGGAATAACTCTCCTTTACAAAACAACCTAAGACCTAATTATACCCTCCCTCAACTCTCTAGGGTGAAATTGAGTCTTGGGTTGTCGTGTGAGGGAGAGGTTTTCAGTTTTTATTCCGTGTAAAAAATTGTACTGTTGAGATTAATATATTAAAGTTGATTTTGTTGTTTGGGTCATTGAGGATCAAACCACGTTAAATATTGTGTTGTTTTTCTTTCTTAAGTGTTATAATTTATTTTGGGTGACTTAATTCCCAACAAGTGATATGAAGAGCTAGGTTGATTGGATCCGATGCTCAGGGTGGCAAGGAAGGTAGGACCGATGATGACGGGAACAGTGACATGATCTATGATGTTCGTTTGTCTGCTGATGGCGATAAATAATGATTAGGGTGTATACTAGTAGTGGATGCATATGAGGGGGAACATATGCAGCTGCCCCTGCTGGATTTTTTTATAGGTATAGGGGTAGGATAAATATGTAATTTGATAAATTTAAATGGGTAGATTAATGAAAGTGTTAAATTTGGAGGGGACAAAAAAAATTTTATAAACCAATTTTGAATACATGTTTAAAAATATTCTTAGTTTTATAGTTTGGTGAAATATTAGAAGTATTTTTTGTATAGTTTTGGTTTTAAATGTTCATCAATGTGTGAACTGTGAGGAATTATTTAAATTGATTCAAGTTTGAATTTATTTTTTTTGTTATTGATTTGATTGATTGTGGTTACTGGTTGTTTTACCTGATTGTGTTTTTTTTGGGTTGTGTTTGAACTTTAATTGAAAATAAGATTATTTTGGTTGAGTACGTTTTGTCTTTTATTATGATAGCTTACAATAATTTTGTCTCATTTTATAATGAGAAATGAAAACTGACTATGAGCCTTTAGGAGCTCCTCATTTCTAATTGTTATAATCACTTTAATTTCATGTATCTAACTAATGAACCCTGTATAATTTTTAGAGTTGTGAGTATAAATTTTGGATGGTTTACTTCTATTATTTCAAGTAAAACTTGTTTGAAACTTATAAAAAGATATCAAAACTAATTTATACTTTGAAATTAATTCATGATATTGTTTGAATATAGAAAACAAATTTGGTTTGAGACATTGAGTATTTGAGGAATTATTCAAAAATTAAACTATGACAAATAACCGAAGTAAGTTTCTAAATTATGTCTAAATATTTTTTATTTGAATTTTTTTTAATTTGGATTATAAATATTTATTGTAATTTGTAAATATTATTATGATTAATTAATATTATGATTAGTTCAAGTTTTTTTTATTTAACTTCAACAAAAAAATTAGTTAAAATTTGTTGTGAGATCCCAAATTTTATGAATAAACATTTAAATTTCTCGAAATATTTTTTTTAAATATTATGGTGTGGATTTGATATAATGTTATAGTTGTGGGTAATATTTATAAATTTTACAAAGTATGCAAGTTGTTATAAAATATTCGTTTGGTCGGGGAATATCCATACGACGGCACAATCATTGGTGGACCCCACAATGAAAGTATTATCGTAGTTAGAAAACGACATAATTATCTTTTATTAAAAATAATGGCGAAAGTGTTACCGTTAAAACTGTTGAACTACCCGGTAGTAAAAGTACAGTAATACGCGAAGTTGCATAGTAGCACACGGTATTGATTATTGATGCTTACGTGAGAAGTCACTCAGTTATACTCAATTATTACTACAGTAATTGCTGCATCATATCTCTCATATTATTGATTCAATTATTGTCACAATATCATCTGCATAATATTTATTATTATTAAATCAATAATTGAGACGACAAAATTATTCATATTATTATTTGTAATATTGACAATGTCTAGAAGTTCTGTCAAGTAGAGGTTTGGTCACCTAATTGCGCGCCAATAAGGAGAAATCCTTATCGAAAATACCCCTCTTTTCTGGGAACGACCTGGTTGTTAAATATTGTGAGCTATAATATTAATGATGAATAAGTTGTGTTGATTAAAGATGAATTTGATAGTTCCATTATGTTGGGATTATTAGTGTAAGTTGAAATCAACATCTATTTTGATGATAATTGATGTCTGGGGGTTATATTGATAAATCAGGTAATTTATCGGATAAATAAGCAATTAATTGCTACAAATTCACATGCTTCTATAACTATTTGTTCACATGTGTGTACTATTGAATCACATTCTTGTACTATTAGGAGAGTTGGTGCAAGATTGATAATACTTGCATGACTAAGTTAAAAATGGAGGTATAATTGAAGGTACTATACTGTAATTAGTTTTTTTTTCACATGATTATACTATTGAGTGACATGACTGAACTATTAATTCACATTATTTACAATCAGGGGAGGTGGTGCAAGTTTGTTAATACTTGCAGGACTAAATTAAAAATTAAGAAAAAGAGAAAGATATTATACTGTAATATTTCGAGCCCCAAAACTTGTAATTATCGAAACTATATTTTCCCATAAATAGAAGCTCATTCTTCCTTCATTTCTCACCAATTCACAAAAGCTTTATATCAATTAATATAGAGAGAAATTATAAAGAGAAAAAAGAAGAGAAGTCTGCTACCTCACTATTCCAGTATCCAGTTTTTCTAAGGTAGGGAGTATTATTTCTTTCTTATCCATGAAGAACACTTCTGTTATTCCATTCTTTTTTATTCTGTTGGAATAACCTGTGTACGCGGTGTGACGCCCCCAAAATTAGGTATACATCACCCATCTTGGGTCGTCAGATACATGGTACAGAATACAAATACAACTTACTAATACAACTGTCGTGTACAATACGACAAAACATAACTGTGAGTTTGAATATAATTATTGTCTACTAGAGACTATACAAACTCAAAAGGAGTACTCATTACAATTATTGTCACACTATTTAACAGAATAGTGAGGACTACTAATACTATTATCTGGTCCATCACTCCGTTCCCCGACTCGTCCCAGCTATATTCTCATTTCCTGAAGAGAACAGTGAAAGAAATTGTGAGCTCAACTAGCCCAGTAAGAATATTATGACTAAGATAATGCAGAATAAATTATCATTAGCCTTCAACAGTGTTAAACTGATAAAATATAACGAACATCAAGCGGAACAAGCAATCCATTAAAAGAGTCAAGTAGAAAATAGAATCTACTATCTTCTATGATTTAAAAGGTTTTTCAACACTGTTATCGTTGAGACTCAGCTTAATAAAATAATTCACATCATCGAATCACCCCTGTACTACGACCAAGGATATTCGTGTATTCATTAATGGTCATGATCATACCAACAACTGTCCATCAATGCACTACGGGCCAATGAGGACTTTTACCGCATCATTTGTAATACTACGGTCATGATTATACCGAATAATCCCTGGTCATAATCATACCAAGTCCATCTATGCACTACAGGCCACAGATGACTTTCAACATTTTATAAACATGAGGATGATGCCAATGATATAAAAATTCAATAAAACAAGTTCAAGAATTAATTTATCCAAGAATTAACAACGTCCAAATTGTCAACATGATACTGCTTTGTGGAGTAAAATTCAAGAATGCTAAGAAGAATATTTTCATGAAAAGATACTGGATGAAACACAATTATCAAGGATATTCCACAAATTTCATGGAGTATCGAAGTCAAAACTTAACCAACTGAGTATAATAAAAAATAGAATAACAAAAGAAATCACCATGCATGCGATAGACCGCACAGACAGGTTATTCCAACAGAATAATAAATAATGGAACCAGGTCCGGTGTAAAACGCACAGACAGGTTATTCCAATAGAATAATAAATAATGGAACCAGGTCCAGCGTAAAACGCACAGACAAGATATTCCAACAGAATAATAATAAAGACGGAACCAGGTCCGGTGTAAAACACACAGACAGGATGTTCCAATAGAATAATAATAAAGACGGAACCAGGTCTGGTGTAAAATTCACAAACAGGATGTTCCAACAGAATAATAATAAAGACGGAACCATGTCTGGTGTAAAGCACACAGACAGGATGTTCCAACAGAATAATAGAAGAATGTCACTAAGTATAGGGTAGACCGCGTATACAGGTTATTCCAACAGAATAATAAGAAATGGAATAACAACAGTTCTCTTCATGAATAAAACCGTTTTAAAGAAGAACTGAAATAAGGAAGTAGTTAAGTAGCAGAATACTTTTCTTCTCTCTCTAGTTTCTCTCTCTAGAGTTCAGTGAATTCGTAAGAAATAATGAAGGAATGAGCTGCTATTTATAGAAAAATGGAATGCATAGTAACTAATCCATGAACGGTCCAGATTGATTACTTTAATCTGACGGTCCATATTTAAAAAAAAATCTTTTAAATAAAATATAATATATTATATTTATAGAATAACTTTAATAAAGTATTCTGTTTTATATAAAAAGATGTTTCTGTTTTATTACGTTAATAATACAAATAAAACAAAACTTCATTATCGCTAAATAATTCATATTATTAACTGACAATAATTGAATCAAACTGAGTGACTTCTCATATAAACATTAATAATCAATACCGTGTGCTACTATACAACCATACGTATTACTGCACTTTTACTACCGAGTAGTTCAACAGTATCAATGGTAAAACTTCCGCCGTTATTTTTAATAAAATATTTTTGTCGTTTTCTCAATCCGATAATAATTCCGTTGTGGGGTCCACCAATGATTGTGCCGTTGTACGAATATTCCCTGTTAAAACGAATATTCCCCGACCAATCGAATATTATATAACAACTTGCGTACTTTGCAAAATTTATAAATATTACCCACAACTATAGCATTATATCAAATTAACTCCATAATATTCAAAAATGATATTTATAGAAAATTCATCTTTATTTATAAAAGTTGGGGTCTTACAACCTCCCCTTCTTATGAAATTTCGCCCTCGAAATTAGGGTACGTACCTGGTATGTCGAAGAGGTAAGGATACCTTGACTTCATTTCAGATTCTAACTCCCAAGTCATTTCCTCAACATCGTGATTTCTCCACAAAACTTTGACTTGAGGTATAACCTTGGAGCGTAGAATATGTTCCTTCTTATCCAAGATTTGAACAGGAACTTCTTCATACGTCAAATCCTCCGCTATTTCGTCCGGTTCTAACTCAATAATGTGGTTCAGGTCTTCCACATATTTACGTAATATGGATATGTGAAAAATATTATGAACATGAGACATACTTGGCGGTAAAGCGAGTCTATAAGCCACAGTTTCTACTCGATCGAGGATTAAAAATGGACCGATGAATCGAGGATTGAGCTTTCCTCTCTTTTCAAATCTCGTAACTCCTTTCCATGGACCAACACGTAAGACACATGATCTCCTATATCAAATTTCACGTCCTTTCGATGAAGATTAACATAACTCTTTTGTCGGTCTTGTGAGGTTTTTATACGTTGTCGGATCGTTTGAATCTTTTCTGTAGTCATACGTACCAACTCCGGTCCCAACAACGTTGCTTCACCCACCTCATCCAAGCATACTGGAGAACGACACTTTCTTCCATACAACATTTCGAATGGAGCCATGCCAATACTTGCTTGATAACTGTTGTTGTAGGAAAACTCCACCAATGATAAGAACTTGTCCCAACTTCCCTTGAAGTCAAGGACACAGAGTCTTAATAAATCTTCCAGAGTTTGAATAGTCCTCTCTGATTGTCCGTCCGTCTGAGGATGATATGCCGAACTAAATCGTAAATCCGTGCCCATAGCTTTTTGTAAGCTAACCCAAAATCGTGAAGTGAATCTTGGGTCTCGGTCAGAAACTATGGATACTGACATACCATACAGTCTTACAATCTCGTTTATGTACATACGAGCAAGACGTTCAAGTGTATAAGTTTCTCGTATCGGTAAAAAAATGAGCAGACTTGGTCAATCTATCAACAATGACCCAAATCGCATCAATACCTTGAGAAACCTTAGGAAGACCGGTAACGAAATCCATGGTAATTGTGACGCCCCCAAAATTAGGTATACATCACCAATCTTGGGTCGTCAGATACATAGTACAGAATACAAATATAACTTACTAATACAACTGTTGTGTACAATACGATAAAACATAAACTGTGAGTTTGAACACAAATATTATCTTCTAGAGAGTATTCATACTCAAAAGGAGTCCTCATTACATTTATTAACACACTATTACATAGAATAGTGAAGACTACTAACTAATACTATCATTCGGACCATCACACTGTTCCCCGACTTGCCCCAGCTACGTTCTCATTTCCTGAAGAGAACAGTGAAAGAAAGGGTGA
This sequence comes from Panax notoginseng, assembly GCA_016801055.1. NCBI lineage: Eukaryota > Viridiplantae > Streptophyta > Magnoliopsida > Apiales > Araliaceae > Panax > Panax notoginseng. The sequence goes on from CM029015.1 coordinate 14,757,632, forward strand.
GCTCAACTAGCCCAGTAAAAAATATTATGACTAAGATAATGCAGAATAAATTATCATTAGCCTTCAACAATGTTAAACTGATAAAATATAATAGACATCAAGTTTAACTGCAGCGGAACAAATAATCCATTAAAAGAGTCAAGTAGAAAATAAACTCTACTATCTTTTATGATTTAAAAGGTTTTTCAACACTGTTATCGCTGGGACTCAGCTTAATAAAATATTTCACATCATCGAATCACCCCTGCACTACGACCAAGAATATTCGTTAGTATCACGACCACAATTATCCATGCACTACGGGCCAAGAATATTTGTGTATTCATTAATGGTCATGATCATGTCAACAACTGTCCATCAATGCACTACGGGCCAATGAGGACTTTTACCACATCATTTGTAACATTACGGTCATAATTATACCGAATAATCTCTGGTCATAATCATACCAAGTCCATCTATGCACTACAGGCCACAGATGACTTTCAACATTTTATAAACATGAGGATGATGACAATGATATAAGAATTCAATAAAACAAGTTCAAGAATTAATTTATCCAAGAATTAACAACGTCCAAATTGTCAACATGATACTGCTTTGTGGAGTAAAATTCAAGAATGCTTAGAATAATATTTTCATGAAAAGATACTGGATGAAACGCAATTATCAAGGATATTCCACTAATTTCATGGAGTATAGAAGTTAAAACTTAACCAACTGAGTATAATAAAGAATGAAATAACAAAAGAAATCATCCGACATGCGATAAACCGCACAGACAGGTTATTCTAACAGAATAATAAATAATGGAACCAGGTCCGGCGTAAAACGCACAGACAGGATATTCCAACAGAATAATAATAAAGAAGGAACCAGGTCCGGTGTAAAACACACAGACACGATGTTCCAACAGAATAATAATAAAGACGGAACCAGGTCCGGTGTAAAACACACAAACAGGATGTTCCAACAGAATAATAACAAAGACGGAACCAGGTCCGGTACAAAACACACAGACAGGATGTTCCAACAGAATAATAATAAAGACGGAACCAGGTCCGATGTAAAACACACGGACAGGATGTTCCAACAGAATAATAAAAGAATGTCACCAAGTATAGGGTAGACCGCGTATACAGGTTATTCCAACAGAATAATAAGAAATGGAATAACAAAAGTTCTCTTCATGAATAAGAAAGAATAACACCCCTTACCGTTTTAAAGACGAGCTGAAATAAGAAAGTAGTTAAGTAGCAGAATACTCTTCTTCTCTCTCTCTATAGTTTCTCTCTATTGTTTCTCTCTCTAGAGTTCAGTGGATTCGTAAGAAATAATGAAGGAATGAGCTGCTATTTATAAAAAAATAGAGTGCATAGTAACTAATCCATGAACGGTCCAGATTGATTACTTTAATCTGACGGTCCATATTTAAAGAAAAATCTTTTAAATAAAATATAATATATTCTATTTATAGAATAACTTTAATAAAGTATTCTGTTTTATATAAAAAGATGTTTCTGTTTTATTACGTTAATAATACGAATAAAACAAAACGTCATTATCGCTAAATAATTCATATTATTAACTGACAATAATTGAATCAAACTGAGTGACTTCTCACATAAGCATTAATAATCAATACCGTGTGCTACTATGCAACCACACGTATTACTGTACTTTTACTACCGAGTAGTTCAACAGTATCAATGGTAAAACTTCCGTCGTTATTTTTAATAAAATATTTTTGTCGTTTTCTCAATTCGACAATAATTCCGTTGTGGGGTCCACCAATGATTGTGTCGTTGTACGAATATTCCCTGTTAAAACGAATATTCCCCGACCAATCGAATATTATATAACAACTTGCGTACTTTGTAAAATTTATAAATATTACCCACAACTATAACATTATATCAAATTAACTCCATAATATTCAAAAATGATATTTATAGAAAATTCATCTTTATTTATAAAAGTTGGGGTTTTACAGTAATGTGCTCCCACTTCTATTTTGGAATTTCAAGTGGTTGCAATGGACCTTTTGGTACTTGATGCTCCGCCTTGACTCGTTGACAAGTTAGACACCTTGAGATAGACAGCGCTATCTCTCGCTTCATATTGCTCCACCAAAATGTATAACGAAGATCATGATACATTTTGGTACTCCCAGGATGAATTGTAAACGGTGTGTTGTGCGCCTCCATCATGATTTCATACTTTAAATCAGGGTAGTTAGGAACACAAAGTCTGGAGTTGACTCGAAGTATTCCTTCTTCATCGATTCTTGCTTCCGGCATAGCACCTTCTTGCACTTTCTTCCTCATACGCATCAGCTCCAGGTCTGTAGCTTGAGCAGCTTTAACTTTATCGATTAAAGTCGGTTCTACTCGTATATTCGCCATCATCACATGGGTCCCTTGAGTCTTTAACTCTATCTCCATCCTTTGCAAGTCACACAAAATGGGCCTTTGTGTTGATAATATCGCACTCGTACTTGCATATGATCTTCTACTCAATGCGTCAGCTACCACGTTCGCTTTTCCAAAATGGTATTGAATGGTATGATCATAATCTTTCAACAGTTCAAGCCAACGCCGTTATCGCATTTTGAGTTCCTTTTGAGTGAAAAAATATTTGAGGCTTTTATGATCCGTAAAGATCTCCACCTTCTCCCCATACAAGTAATGCCTCCAAATTTTAAGTGCAAAGACAACAGCTGCCAACTCTAGATCATGAGTAGGATAATTCCTCTCATATTCCTTGAGTTGTCTTGATGCATAGGCTATGACTTTTCTATGTTGCATGAGAACGCATCCCAACCCTTTGCTCGAAGCATCACTGTAGATGACAAATCCCTCCGAGCCAGATGGTATTGTTAGAACAGGTGCTGAAATGAGTCTTCTCTTGAGTTCTTGAAAACTCTTATCACATTCTTCACTCCAACCGAACTTTGTATCTTTCCGAGTCAGCTGAGTTAGTGGAGTAGCGATTCGAGAAAATCCTTCCATGAATCTCCGATAATAACCAGCTAAACCGAGAAAGCTACGTACTTCGGTTACTGATTTAGGTTGCTCCCAGCTTTGAATAGCTTCAATCTTTACCGGGTCAACAGATATTCCACGACTTGATACTACGTGCCCAAGGAATACTACCTCCTCCAGCCAGAACTCGCATTTCTTCAACTTGGCATAAAGCTTGTATTCACGAAGCTTTTGGAGTACCAGCCTCAAGTGTTGCTCATGATCTTCACGACTTTTGGAATAAATAAGGATGTCATCAATAAAGACGAGAACAAAGTGATCCAAATATTCCTTGAATACCCGGTTCATCATATCCATGAAGGCAGCAGGAGCATTAGTCAATCCAAAGGACATGACTAGGAATTCATAATACCCGTACCGAGTTCTAAAAGTCGTCTTTGGAATATCCTCAGTTCTAACCTTCAGCTGATGATATCCAGAACGAAGATCGATCTTTGAAAAGAATTGTGCTCCTTGCAACTGGTCAAACAGGTCATCAATACGTGGCAATGGGTACCTGTTTTTGATGGTGACATGATTCAACTCCCGATAATCAATACAAAGTCGCATACTTCCATCTTTCTTCTTCACGAATAGAACAGGAGCACCCCAAGGAGAAGTACTAGGACAAATAAAGCCAATGTCTAACAATTCCTGCAGTTGGATCTTTAACTCTTGAAGTTCAATAGGAGCCATTCAATATGGGGCTTTGGAAATGGGTTTTGTACCGGGTTCAAGGTCGATACAAAATTTAATTTCACGCTCTGGGGATAGGCCAGAAAGTTCTTCAGGGAATACGTCAGGAAATTTATTAACAATAGAAATATCATTCAAAACTGACGTATTTTTGTTTAGATCCGTGACATGAGCTAAGAAAGCTTGACATCCGTTTTTCAATAAACGAATAGCTTTATGGCTTGAGATGACAGCGATTGATTTTAATGGTTTGGTTGCTTGAATTCGCATAATAGGTCGATTAGGAATATGAAAGCTAACAACCTTATGAAAACAATCAATTTTTGCATGATGAGTAGTTAACCAATCAATCCCTAGAATCACGTCAAATGCGATTATTTTTAATGAAATCAGATCGACAGGTAATGTGTGGGTACCAACTTGAACCAAACAAGACTTATAAACCGTGGATGTAATGAAGGTTTCTCCCAATGGAGTTTCAACAGATAAGTCAAAGTCTAATTTCTCCGGAGTCAAATTTAATAGATGAGCGCAAGTAGGAGAAATAAAAGAATAGGTAGAACCGATATCAAATAAAGTATATATAGTCTTCGTTAGAGTTTATGATAAGTTTACCCGTGATGACCTCATTCGGGTTCCTTACTTTTTGGGAGGTCACAACAAACGTTCTCCCTTGCACTACCGGTTTTGACTTTTCTGGGACGGCCTTTGATGCCTCCATCCTGGCCGAACTTATTTTTGGTAAACGACAAAATCGAGCTAAATGACCTTCTCTTCTACAATTATAACATGCTTTAGACGGCATCACGCAGTTTGGACTGATGTGCCCCTCTCCTCCGCATTTGAAACATATGATAGGTGGTCGTTCTCCTTCCTTAACAACGGGTGCTGGTGCTGATTGAATCTCCTCTTCTTGAAATGACCATTCTTATTATTTTGGCCCTGATTACCACCGAGGTGGTTACCATATCTGGCATGTTGATTCCCACCACGCTTGTTGTCACCGCTTCGATGACTGCTCTCACTGGTATTATCATTTTTTCGACTACTCTCTTTTGGTTGCGTTGACTCATTATCGCGCTCCACTAACTGAGCCCTATTCACAACATCTGAATACAAACACAGTTTATGAGAAATAAGATGTTGACGTATCTCAGGTTTTAAACCTCGCAAAAACATTCGCGTCATTCGCTCTTCATTATCCACCAAGTGGAACGCAAACTGGGATAACTCAGCAAATTTAGCCTCATACTGTGACACGGTCATATTATTCTGCTCCAATTTGATGAACTCCACCTCCTTCATGTGTCGAACACTTTCGGGAAAGTATTTATCATTGAACAGCTCTTGGAACTTCTCCCAAGACATCTTCAGTGCGGCAAGTTGAGTACGCTTAATCGATTCCTACCAGTAATCTGTCTCTCCTCGCAACATAAAGGCGGTAAAGGGAACCTTTTTCTATTCGGAGCATCCCAAGACATCAAATATCTTGGTGATCTGCTTTATCCATGTTTCCGCTATAAGTGATTTTGGCTCTCCCTTAAACTCCGGTGGTCCCAGCTCCTTGAACTGTTTAGCGGTGACCGCCTGAGAGCCGCTCTCGCCTGCTGTTGCATGAACTGCATAAAGCTTCTGAACATTCCATCATTCATCATTTGGTCAGTATTATTGTTTGCATGAGGATTGTCGCCTTCCTGATGCACATTATCTCGATTATTGATATGTGGTGAATCAACAGTCGCCTGTGCTTCATTGCTATTCTCAACATTCTCGGATGTCATTTTCAAATACTGCCACAAAACAAAAGTTAATTGATATGTCATATATTATCCTTATATTCTGACCGACCAATTAAATACCATGTAAATAAACTTAGGTAGGTCATACTAGCGAAGGAATTCCCCGTCTCTCCCCTCCTAGTTCTATTCTCACATCTTAGCCAGGGATCATATCCTTAGGCTTTGATACCAACTGTGACGCCCCCAAAATTAGGTATACATAACCCATCTTGGGTCGTCAGATACATGGTACAGAATACAAATACAACTTACTAATACAACTGTCGTGTACAATACGACAAAACATAACTGTGAGTCTGAATACAATTATTGTCTACTAGAGACTATACAAACTCAAAAGGAGTCCTCATTACAATTATTATCACACTATTTAACAGAATAGTGAGGAATACTAATACTATCATCTAGTCTATCACTCTATTTTCTGACTCGTCCCAGCTATATTCTCATTTTCTGAAGAGAACAGTGAAAGAAAGGGTGAGCTCAACTAGCCTAGTAAGAATATTATGACTAAGATAATGCAGAATAAATTATCATTAGCCCTCAACAGTGTTAAACTGATAAAATATAATGAACATCAAGCGGAACAAGCAATCCATTAAAAGAGTCAAGTAGAAAATAAAATCTACTATCTTCTATGATTTAAAAGGTTTTTCAACACTGTTATCGCTGGAACTCAGCTTAATAAAATAATTCACATCATCGAATCACCCTTGCACTACGGCCAAGGATATTCGTGTATTCATTAATGGTCATGATCATGCCAACAACTGTCCATCAATGTACTACGGGCCAATGAGGACTTTTACCACATCATTTGTAACATTACGGTCATGATTATACCGAATAATCCCTGATCATAATCATACCAAGTCCATCTATGCACTACAGACCACAGATGACTTTCAACATTTTATAAACATGAGGATGATGACAATGATATAAGAATTCAATAAAATAAGTTTAAGAATTAATTTATCCAAGAATTAACAACGTTCAAATTGTCAACATGATACTGCTTTGTGGGGTAAAATTCAAGAATACTTAGAAGAATATTTTCACGAAAAGAAACTGGATGAAACGCAATTATCAAGGATATTCCACAAATTTCATGGAGTATAGAAGTCAAAACTTAACCAACTGAGTATAATAAAGAATGGAATAACAAAAGAATCACCCTGTTAAAACGAATATTCCCCGACCAATCGAATATTATATAAGAACTTGCGTACTTTACAAAATTTATAAATATTACCCACAACTATAACATTATATCAAATTAACTCCATAATATTTAAAAATGATATTTATAGAAAATTCATCTTTATTTATAAAAGTTGGGTCTTACACGCGGGCTACCCTATACTTGGTAAAATTCTTCTGTTATTCCATTCTTTATTATTCTGCTGGAACATCCTGTCTGTGTGTTTACGCCGGACCTGGTTCCATTATTTATCATCCTGTTGGAATATCATGTTTGTGCTTTACGCATGACCTGGTTCCATTATTTATTATTCTGTTGGAATATCCTGTCTGTGTGTTTTATGTGACGCCCCCAAAATAGGTATACAACACCCATTCTGAGTCGCCAAATACATGGTACAGAAAGCAAACTACAACTTCAATAATACAATTGTCGTGCAAAATACGACAACACATACTCTGAGTTTAAATACAAATATTATCTTTTAGACAATATCCACACTTAAATAAGTCCTCAATACAATTATTCAAATACTATTTTACAGAAATAGTGAAGACTGCTAAAACATCTTTCTAGAACCATCACTCCATACCCCGACTAGATCCTGCTATGGTCTCACCTCCTGAGAAGAAAAATGGAACAAAAAGGAAAAGGGTGAGCTCAACTAGCCCAGTAAAGAATATTATGACTAAGATAATATACAACAAATTATCATTAGTATTCAACAGGGAAAAATCTGATAGAATATAATCGACAACAAGTTTTAAATCAACAACTACAGCGGAAACAGCAAACCATTAGAAGAGTCAAGTAGAAAATGAATTCTACTATCTTCTAAGATTTAAAAGTCCATCATCAATATTTTATCCCTGTAACATCAATTAATAATCATCTTTATCCAAATATTCATCTTTGCACTACAGGCCAAAGATATTCATTTGTATCATCTATCAATCATGTTCATCTCAACACCAGTTCATCTTTGCACTACAGGCCAAAGATATTCATCAAGTAATCATACATCTTTGCACTACAGGCCAAAGATATTCAGTAATATCATCATTTAGGACTGAGGATGATGAAAAATATCTTAAAGAGAACGAATCCAGTGAGACAGAAGGACAAATAGTAGGGATTCGTATAACAGTTTATCCAAGATCAATAATACTTCATAATAATCAATTGTGAAGCAGAATTCAAAAATAAAGATCAAAACATGGATACAATCAAAGATAGTAACCATAATAGACATCTTGGACAAAAAAAGAAAATTTTATTTTTCGGTGAATAGTGTCGTATTCGTGAATAGTGTCGTATTCGTTAATAGTGTCGTATACGTGAATAGTAATCCCGACACAAAAAGTTCCAAATTTGATAAAAAAAAACTCATATCAATATTTTAGCATAATGATATTGAAGAAAATAATATCATTTAAGAAGAAAATAATATCCCTTACCTAAAAATATCAGTACTTCTGGTCGGAATACCGGTATAAGGCTGAAAGAAACTTGCTCTGATGAATAGAAACTCTCAAAGTATCTAAATACTCACAAAATAAACTCAATAATCTAGAGAGAGAAAGAGAGAAAACATGTTTCTGGTGTGATTTTCAATTCTAACTTAGCCCTCTATTTATAGGAAAATGTTAGCACGCCGAAGCAGACTTAACCTACAACCTGATGGCTTTACCTGCTACTATTCCCACCCACCATATTTGAATAAAAATATCAGCACATTTCTTCACCAACCAAGAGTGGGGCCCACCAATTCTAGAATTTTCCACCAAAATGATTAACTCCGAAAATTCAATAATTTCTGAACCAGTCATCTCGTAAAATTCATAATAAATCATACGTTCATTTTTAACGGTTCAAAATTTGTGGACATATACTCAACTTATATATGTATAACATATCCAAAAATTACCACGATCCAACGGTCGGATTAAAAATTATAACCCCCACAAAATATCTCAAAAACTCTGATTTTTAATACCTCCATTCCGACAAAAATACTGATAAAAATCTCAACATTAACTCCTTCATTTTTAACCACAAAAATATATCCCTCATTTATATCCACATAAAATAAATATTTCTTTATCATATGAATCAATAATTAATTATTCACAAATAATATTACAGAATCACATTTATGACAACCAGGTCGTTCCCAGGAAAGAGGGGGCTTTCCAATAAGGATTTCTCCTTACTGGCGCGCAATTAGATGACCAAACCTCTCCTTAGACAGAACTTTCTAGACATTGCCAATAATGTTATCTAATAATATTATTCAAATAATATGAATTATTGATCTGATAATGGAAAATATTGTGCAGCAACAATTATTGAAACAACAATAATATAAAATATCAACGCAGCAATTATTGAATTAATAAAATATTGAACAATAACTACTGTAACAATTATTGAGTAGTGCCTTCTTACGTAAGAATCAATAATTGGTGCAATACTGTGTGCTACTGTATTTTAACCACCGGGTATTCTAACAAAATTAACGGTAACAACTACGTCGTTGTTTATAAACAACTTATACTTGTCATTTTTTTCATCCAATCGCTTTCCGTTATGGGGCCTACACAAGGCTGCGCCGTCGTACGAATATTTCCTGACAGCAAGAATATTCCCCGACCAAACGAATATTCTCCGACAAAATGAATATTTTATAACCACTTGCTTATTTTGCAAAATTTGCACATTTCACCCATAACCAAAATATTATATCAAATTAACCCCTTATTATTCACAATAATATTTAGAGAAAATTTGATTTTATTCATTAATAAGCTGGGGTCTTACAACCTCCCCTCCTTATGAAATTTCGTCCTCGAAATTGACGTACGTACCTGATATTTCGAAAAGGTGAGGATACCTCGCTTTCATTTTCGTTTCCAACTCCCAGGTCATTTCCTCAATAGCATGGTTTCTCCACAAAACTTTAACTTGTGGTATGACCTTCGTGCGTAGGACATGCTCCTTCCTATCCAAGATCTTGACAGGTACCTCCTCGTACGTTAAGTCTTCGGCTATCTCGTCCGGTTCTAACTCAATAACGTGGTTCGGGTCTTTCACATATTTACGAAGCACAGATATATAAAAAATATTATGAACACGAGACATACTTGGAGGTAACGCGAGTCTATAGGCCACATTTCCTACTCGGTCAAGAATCTGAAATGGACCAATAAATTGTGGATTGAGCTTTCCTCTCTTCTCAAATCTTGTAACTCCTTTCCATGGAGCTACACATAATAATACATGATCCCCAATGTCAAATTCCACATCCTTTCGATGAAGATCCACATAACTCTTTTGTCGATCCTGTGCCGTTTGTATACATTGTCGAATCGTTTGGATCTTCTCTGTAGTCATTCGTACCAACTCTGGTCCCAACAATGTTGCTTCTCCCACCTCATTCCAAGATACTGGAGAGCGACACTTTCGTCCATACAATGCTTCAAAGGGAGCCACACCTATGCTTGTCTGATAACTGTTGTTGTAGGAGAATTCCACCAATGGTAGGTACTTATCCCAACTTCCTTTGAAATCTAGGACACAAAGTCTTAATAGATCTTCAAGAGTTTGAATAGTCCTCTCTGATTGCCCATCCGTTTGAGGATGGTATGCCGAACTGAACCGTAAATCTGTGCCCATAGCTTTTTGCAAACTAACCCAAAATCTTGAAGTGAATCTTGGGTCACGATCCGAAACTATGGATACTGGCATGTCATGCAACCTTACAATCTCATTCACGTACATACTAGCAAGACGTTCAAGGGAATAAGTCTCCCGTATCGGTAAGAAATGAGCAGACTTGGTTAGTCTATCAACTATAACCCAAATAGCATTTATGCCTTGAGAAACCGTGGGAAGACCCGTAACGAAATCCATGGTAATGTGTTCCCACTTCCATTTCGGAATCTCAAGTGGTTGCAATGGACCTTTTGGTACTTGATGCTCCGCCTTTACACGTTGACAAGTTAAACACCTCGAGATAAACTTTGCAATCTCTCTCTTCATATTGTTCCACCAATATGTATGTCGAAGATCACGATAAATTTTAGTACTTCCAGGATGGATTGCAAATGGTGTATTGTGTGCCTCCATCATGATCTTGTACTTCAAATCAGAATCGTTAGGAACACAAAGTCTGGAGTGGACTCAAAGTATTCCTTCTTCATCGATTCTTGCTTCTAGAATAACACCTTCTTGCACTTTCTTCTTCATACGCATCAGCTCCGGGTCTGTAGCTTGAGCAACTTTAACTTTATCGATTAAAGTTGGTTCTACGCGTATACTTGACATCATCGCACTCATTCCTGCATATGATCTTCTACTCAACGCGTCAGCTACCACGTTTGCTTTTCCAGGATGGTATTGAATAGTGTGGTCGTAATCTTTCAACAGCTCGAACCAACGTCGTTGCCGCATGTTGAGTTCTTTTTGAGTGAAGAAATATTTAAGGCTTTTATGGTCTGAAAATATCTCCACCTTCTCCCCATATAGATAGTGCCTCCAGATCTTTAGCGCGAAAACGACTGCTGCCAACTCTAGATCATGAGTAGGATAATTCCTCTCATATTCTTTAAGTTGTCGCGAGGCATAGGCTATGACTTTTCCACGTTGCATGAGAACACATCCTAACCCTTTGCCTGAAGCATCGCTGTAGATAACAAATCCATCCGAACCAGATGGTATTGTCAGAACAGGTGCCGAAATGAGTCTCCTCTTAAGCTCTTGGAAACTCTTCTCGCATTCTTCGCTCCATACGAATTTGATATCCTTCCGAGTCAGCTGAGTTAACGGGGTAGCGATTCGAGAAAACCCTTCTACGAATCTCCGATAATAACCAGCTAAGCCCAGAAAGCTACGTACATCGGTCACCGTCTTCGGTTGCTCCCAGCTTTGTATTGCTTCAATCTTCGCCGGGTCCACAGATACTCCATGTTTTGACACCACGTGTCCTAGGAATGCTACTTCCTCAAGCTAGAACTCGCATTTCTTCAACTTAGCATATAACTTATTTTCATGCAGCCTTTGGAGTACCAGTTTCAAATGGTGCTCATGATCTTCATGACTTTTGGAATATATGAGGATGTCATCAATAAAGACAATAACGAACTGATCCAAATAATCCTTGAATACTCGGTTCATCATATCCATGAAAGCCGCAGGAGCATTAGTCAATCCAAAGACATGACTAAGAATTCATAATGCCCGTACCGAGTTCTAAAGGCAGTCTTCGGAATATCCTCAGTTTTAACCTTCAGCTGATGATATCCAGAACGAAGATCGATTTTTGAAAAGAATTGTGCTCCTTATAACTGGTCAAACATATCATCAATACGAGGTAGCGGATACCTATTCTTGATGGTGACATGGTTTAATTCCCGGTAATCGATACAAAGTCGCATACTCCCGTCTTTCTTCTTTACAAATAAAACAGGAGCACCCCAAGGAGATGTACTAGGACGAATGAAGCCGATGTCCAATAACTCTTGTAGTTGGACTTTTAACTCCTGAAGTTCAATAGAAGCCATTCGATATGGGGTTTTAGAAATAGGCTTTGTACCAGGTTCAAGATCAATAAAGAATTCAACTTCACGTTCTGGGGGTAGACCGGGAAGTTCTTCAGGAAATACGTCAGGAAAGTTACTAACAACAGGAATATTATTCAAATTTGACGTGTCTTTATTCAAATCCATAACATGGGCTAAGAAAGTTTGACATCCGTTTTTCAATAAACGAATGGCTTTATGACTTGATATGACAGTGATTGATTTTAATGGTTTTGTTGCTTGAATTCGAACAACAGGTTGATTAGGAATATGAAAACTAACCACCTTATGAAAACAATCAATTTTGGTATGATGAATAGTTAACCAATCAATTCCTAAAATTACGTCAAATGCAAGTATCTTTAAAGAGATAAGGTCAACAGGTAAGGTGATGGTGCCAACTTGGATCAAACAAGATTTATAAATAGTGGATGTGATGAAAGTTTCCCCTAACGGAGTCTCCACAGATAAATCAAAGTCTAATTTCTCCGGAGTCAAGTTTAAATGTTGAGCACAAGTAGGAGAAATAAATGAATGGGTAGCACCGGTATCTAGTAAGGTATAAACTTCACATGAATTTATGATTAGCTTACCCGTGATCACCTCGTTTGGGTTCCTCGCATGTTGACCAGTCACGACAAACGCTCTTCCAAGAACCGTTGACTTTGACTTTTCTGGGGCAGCCTTTTGAGTCACCGTCCCGGCTGAACTTGGTTTTGCTACTGTACAATCTCGAGCGATATGTCCTTCCTTTCCACAATTATAGCATATCTTGAACTGTTGTGGACAGTTTAGGCTGATATGTCCCTCTTTTCTACATTTATAGCATATGACCGGTGGTCGTTCTCCTACCTTGGAACCAGTTGCTACTGGTGCTGACGTCTTCGTATTATCGTTGTTGAATCTCCTCTTTTTAAAATCTCCTCCCGACTCGCTTCTTCTATTTTCATGGACACGATTACCACCAGAGTGGTTGCCATTCTTGTCTGTATTTTTCTTTCTCCGCTGGTTATCATTGTTCTGATGACTGTTGTCACCGGTATGATCCTGGTTGTGGTCCCTCGGTTGACCATACTCGTTATCTCGCTCTAATTATTGAGCCCTATTGACAACATCTGAATAGAGAGAAAATTTATGAGAAATGAGATATTGACGTATGCCGGGTTTCAGACCTCTCAGAAATATCCGCGTCATACGTTCCTCATTCTCCACCAAATGAGGTGCAAACCTGGACAACTCTGCAAACTTCGCCTCGTACTGGGACACCGTCATGTTGTTCTGCTCCAGTCTAATAAACTCCACTTCCTTTATATGACGAACACTTTCAGGAAAGTATTTATCATTGAACAGTTTCTGAAATATCTCCCAAGACATGCTGAGTGCGGCTGGATGGGTACGTTTCATATACTCCCACCAGTAGTCTGCCTCGCCACGGAACATAAAGGTGACGAATGGAACCTTCTGTTACTCCGTGCATCCCAAGACATCGAATATCTTGGTAATTTGCTTGACCCACGTTTCCACCATGATCGGATCTGGCTTTCCCTTAAATTCTGGTGGTCCCAACTCTTTGAACTTCTTGGCTGTGACCAGCTATGCGTTGCCATTGTTTCTTCCTATATTTTGAACAGGAATCTCCTTCGTCTGGTTTTTCATGAACCGCAAAAAACTTCTAAACATCTCATCGTTCACCGTCTGCTCAGTGGTGTTGTTCACAGGAGGAACATTGCCAACCTGTTGCACGTTCTCCTCGTTGGTGAGTACAGGTGTCTCCACGGTTTCATTTAATCCACTGTTAACATTCTCAGTCGACATTCTCAAATACTGCCATAAAATAAGGGTTAATTTAACAAATTAACAAATCACATAATATCCCTATATTATGACCAACCAACAAATAAGCTTAGGTAGGACACACTAGCGAAGGATTTACTCGTCTCTCCCCTCCTAGTTCTATTCCCCGATCTCCGCCAGAGATCATATTCCTAAGCTCTGATACCAACTGTGACGTCCCCAAAATAGGTATACAACACCCATTCTGTGTCGTAATAACATGGTACAAAAACAACTACAACTTTATTAATACAACATAAAAACTGTGAGTGTAAATACAAATATTGTCATCTAGACAATATCCACACTCAAATAAGTCCTCATTACAATTATTGGTACAATATTTTACAAAAAAAATGGTGAGGACTACTAAAACAACTTCCTAGAACCTTCATTCCATACCCCGACTAGTACTCGCTACATTCTCGCCTCCTGAGAAAAATGGAACAAAAAGAAAAAGGGTGAGCTCAACTAGCCCAGTAAAGAACATTATGACTAAGATAACATAGAACAAATTATCGTTAGTCTTCAACAGGGAATAATATAATAGAATACAATAGACAACAAGTTTTAAATCAATATTCGCAGCGGAAAATAATAATTCATAGAAGAGTTACGTAGAGAATGAAATCTACTATTATCTATGAATTTAAAAGTTCATCATCAGTATTTTATCCCTGTAACATCAATCAATATTCATCTTCGCAATACAGGCCAAAGATATTCACCAGTTGGTCATGTTCATCTAAACACCTGTTCATCTTTGCACTACGGGCCAAAGATATTCATCAGAAATCGTTAATCTTTGCATTACAGGCCAAAGATATTCAATTATATCATCATTTAGGACTGAGGATGATGAAAAATATTTTAAAGGAAACGAATCCAGTGAAACAAAATAATAAATATTAAGGATTCGTATTTCAACTATTCCATGTCCAAAAATACCTCATAAATAATCATATTGGAGTAAAATTCAAGAATAATCAAAATATGGATACAATCAAAGCTAGTATCCATAATCGATATTTTGGACAACAAGAAGAAAATTTTATTTTTCGGTGAATAGTAACTCGTGAATAGTAACTCATGAATAGTAACTCGTGAATAGTAACCCTGACATGAAAAGTTTCAAATTTGATAAAAAGTTCAGATCAATACTTCGACATAATGATATTGAAGAAAATAATATCATTTAAGAAGAAATAACATCCCTTACCTCGGAAAGACGGTACTTCTGACTGGAATACTAGATATAGTGCTGAAGGAAACTTGCACCGTATAGCAACGCTCAAAGTATCAAATACTCACAAGAATACGCTCGATATAGAGAGAGAAATAGAGAGAAACTTATGTTTCTGGTGTGATTTTCAATTCTAACCTAAGCACCCTATTTATAGGAAAATGCTTAGAACACCAAAGCAGAAAATTTAATATAATATTAATATATTTATCAAATTTTCCTTAGCCCACCTCTAGACATCTGATCTCAGCCCATTTATATCACATGTTAGCCCACTTAAATGCCAAAAAATGTTTTTCTTCAAAATAATAAATAAAACTTCCAAAAATCAATTATTTCGGAACTTCAGAACTTCAATAATTCATAATAAATAGCCCTTTTATCAGAAAATTCGAATCTCGCGAGTTTTTATAGGAATTTCAATTCTCTACAACTTTTCAGAAGAAAGTTTTCCCAAATTCCAAACAGAAATTAACCGAAATCTACAAATGGGCGATTTTACAGTCAATAATAAATTTTCGGTCAAAAATTGTGTCCACCAACACACAAAACATGTGTTAATCATTTAATGCCACAAAAATACTTTTCCTCCTCATATACTCTTATATCCCACATTCATTATAAAAATATCACCATCAATATATTATTAAAATAATATATTTAAATGAATTATTTTATTAGAAAAAGATAAAATATTAATTTTCAACAATTGTCACATTAAAAAATTTCTCCATCTATATCCACATAAAATCAATATTTTTCTCATCATATAAATCAATAATTAATTATACACAAATAATATTACAGAATCACAGTACTGGCAACCAGGCCGTTCCCAGGAAAGAGGGGGCTTTCCAATAAGGATTTCTCCTTACTGGCGCGCAATTAGATGACCAAACCTCTCCTTAGACAGAACTTTCTAGACATTGCCAATAATGTTATCTAATAATATTATTCAGATAATATAAATTATTGCTCCGATAATGGAAAATACTGCGTAGTGACAATTATAAAATATCAACGTAGCAATTATTTAATCAATAAAATAAAATATTGAACAGTAATTACTGTAACCATTATTGAGTAGTGCCTTCTTACGTAAGAATCAATAATTGGTGCAATGCCGTGTGCTACTGTGCAACAACGCGTATTACCGTATTTTAACCACCGGGTATTCCAACAGTATTAACGGTAACAACTACGCCGTTATTTATAAACAACTTATTTTTGTCGTTTTCTTCATCTAATCGCTTTCCGTTATGGGGCCCACAAAAGACTACACCGTCGTACGAATATTCTCCGACAACAAGAATATTTCACGACCAAATAAATATTCCCCGACAACAATGAATATTTTAGGACCACTTGCTTATTTGAAATATTTGTGCATTTTACCCATAACTAACTACATTAATCAAATCAACCCTTACTATTTCAAATAATAAATAGAGGAAATTAAATTTTATTTATTAATAATTTGGGTTCTTACATTCGGGATCTCAAGTGGTTGCAATGGACCCTTTGGCACTTGATGCTCCGCCTTTACACGTTGACAAGTTAAACACCTCGAGATAAACTCCGCGATCTCTCTTTTCATATTGCTCCACCAAAATGTATGTCGAAGATCGTGATACATTTTGGTACTCCCAAGATGGATTGCAAACGGTGTGTTGTGTGCCTCCATCATTATTCTATGCTTCAAGTCAAAATCGTTAGGAACACAAAGTCTGGAGTTGACTCGAAGTATTCCTTCTTCATCGATTCTTGCTTCTGGAATAGCACCTTCTTGCACTTTATTCTTCATACGCATCAGCTCTATGTCCGTAGCTTGAGCAGCTTTAACTTTATCGATTAAAGTCGGTTCTACTCGTATATTTGATATCATCATGTGGGTACTTGGAGCCTTCATCTCTATTCCATCCTTTGCAAGTCATACAAAATGGGCCTTTGTGTTAACAGCATTGCACTCATACCCGCATATAATCTTCTACTCAATGCGTCAGCTACTACGTTTGCTTTTCCAGGATGATATTAGATGGTATGATCATATTCTTTCAACAGCTCGAGCCAACGTCGCTGCCGCATGTTGAGTTCCTTTTGGGTGAAGAAATATTTGAGGCTTTTATGATCTGTATAGATCTCCACTTTCTCCCCATACAGGTAGTGTCTCCAGATCTTCTGTGATAACCCCAAAATAGGTCCATTCCACCCAACCCATTCTGAGTCGTCAAATACATGGTACAGAAAATAACTACAACTTTATTACAACAATTGTCGTACAAAATACAACAACACATCTGCTGTGAGTTTGGATACAAATATATACCAAATGTGACTCATGTTCCAACCGTGGACATCACCTCACAATAACACCTTACATAAAGGTATAGTCAAAAACTGTTTTAGAAATTAGAAACTTTGGGAAATGCTCAAGGAAACCTTCGTACATGGGAGGCCACGCGTCTAGGTTATGATAGATATCATATGGCCACAGAATTATTCTTGGTTGACCCAATAGACCCCAAAGAAAAACGAGAAGATTACTATCATATTCTTCCCAATGGTGAGTCTTCTCTTGACTTATCATTATCTCCACTGTCTCTAATTGAGAATTATACTTCAAACAAACACCAAGATTATATAGGTAGTGCTCGTAGATATACTCAGCAAGTGGATGAGCACAACCCTGTCTTATGATGACACGAGGTTGTATGTCATTAGACATCTTGTATGATAGTGACAAAACACCCTTCCAACGTTGGGTTCACCTCACCCTATTTTCTTCACCAAATATAACTACTAAATGATGACCACCGTTCTATTCCCTTGTTACCCCCGCTCGACCCAGCTACACTCTTATTACCTGAAAGGAATTGTGAAGCAAAAGAGTGAGCACAACTAGCTCAGTAAAGAATATCATGACTAAAGATAATTAAATTATCAATAGCCTTCATCAACAATAAATCAGAGATTTAGAACATATGGTAAATGATAAAAATTTCAACCATAGTTGCAGCGGAACGAGCAATCCATTAGAAGAGTCAAATAGACTATAAAGTCTATTATCTTCTCCATGTTAAAAATTCACCAACAATGTTTTATCCATGTAACATCACTCAACAGTTCCTTTTCACAACCATATGAATAACTCATAATCATAATTGTGAATATAAATTTTTCTTCGCACCCAGGACGAAGAATATTTTCATCACCTGTCTTTACCTGAAACATCAAAGATCATGGTTATACTAAATCACATTTTCTGTTCATAATCATACTAAAAACTTCATCTTTGCACTACGGCCAAAGATATTCATTTGTATCACCAGTTGGTCATGTTTATCTCAACATCTGTTCATCTTTGCACTACTGGCCAAAGATATTCAACAACATGTCATCTTTGCACTACGGGCCAAAGATATTCATCAACAATTCATCTTTGCACTACAGGCCAAAGATATTCATCAATATTTCATTTTTGCACTACAGGCCAAAGATATTAATATCTCAAAGAAATATATAATCATTTCAGAATTTATATAAACAATAATTATAACCATGTTGATCAATTCACCTTTGCACTTAAGCTAAAGATATTCACTTATAAATTTAATGGTCATGATCATACCAATCAACGATTCAACTTTGCACTACTGGCCAAAGATAACCCATAGTCATGATCATACCAAAAATCTACCCATCTTTACACTCAAGTCAAAGAGAAATATCATCATTAGGGTTATAAAAACGTTATATATATAATAATAAAAATAATATGATCAACATCTAGTTTTAATCTCAAGAGTAATATTCGTAAATCAACAATAATTTGGTTAGAAAAAGAAACCAATTTTTATCGTGAATAGTAACTCGTGAATAGTAACTCATGAATAGTAACTCGTGAATAGTAACTCATAAATAGTAAACCCGACACAAAAAGGTAGAAATTCCACAATAAAATTCATACCAGTATTTCGGTATAATGATATTGAAAGAATAATATTTCTTAAGCTTGTAAACAATTTATTTAAATTGTTTACACTTTACTAAATAATGCATTTAATCATTCTAAAATATCAAACTCATAAGATTTTATCACCAATAATCAAAACCCTCATCAAAAATCTGCATATATACCTCATATAGAATTCTCAAGCCATAAAATCCTATTTTCTAATTTTCTTTATTCACAAAACATATTTAATTCATTTACTCATAACTAGACTATTTTCATGAAAAATACCAAATCAGTTCTAAAAATATTTCTTTTCTGAAATTTAGCATAATATAGTCCCATAGTGAACATATATTTTTCTCAGAATTTTTAAAAGTCATTTACTATTTTTTATATGGCCAAAATAGCCGAATATTTAGACATTTATCAAAAATTGTACTTTTATCTAAAAATTCTGAAATTCACAGAGTATACTCCTATCATATACATGTACTCCCAATAAAAATTTCATCAATTTTGGAGTTAACCACAAGGAGTTATAAGCGGTTACTTTTAAAATAGTCTTTTCTCATAAAATTCATAACTCTTAATCTATACATCCAAAAATCACCATTTTTGGACACAATCAAGAAAACTCATCAAAATATCATTTCAAATTTTTCCAGAATTTTTGAAGGTCAGAAAAATTACGAAACTGAAAAACATAACAACCCTTAAAATTCCTTACTATCCCTTACCTCAAAAGTGCAGTATTTCTGACTGGAATGCAAAGCCGAAGGAAACTTGCACTGAATAGCAACTCTCAAAGTATCTAAATACTCACAAAATATGCTTCATAATATAGAGAGAGAAAGAGAGAAAGCTTATATTTTTGGTGTGATTTTCAATTCTAACTTAGCCCTCTATTTATAGGAAAATTTTGGTAGGTTTGACCTGCAACCTGATGGCTTTACCTGCTACTATTCCCACCCACCACATTTGAAATATAATTCAGCACATTTCTTCACCAATCACAAGTGAGGCCCACTAATTCTAGAATTTTCTACCAAAATGATAAACTCCGAAAATTCAACAATTTCTGAACCAGTCATCTTGTAAAATTCATAATAAATCATACGTTTATTTTTAACGGTTCAAAATTTGTGGACATATACTCAACTTATATATGTATAACATATCCAAATATTACCACGATCCAACGGTCGGATTAAAAATTATAACCCTCGCAAAATATCTCAAAAACCCTAATTTTTAATACCTCCATTCCGACAAAAATACTGATAAAAACCTCAACATTAACTCCTTTATTTTTAACCACAAAAATATATCCCTCGTTTATATCCACATAAAATAAATATTTCCTTATCATATGAATCAATAATTAATTATTCACAAATAATATTACAGAATCACATTTATGACAACCAAGCCGTTCCCAGGAAAGAGGGGGCTTTCCAATAAGGATTTCTCCTTACTAGCGCGCAATTAGATGACCAAACCTCTCCTTAGACAGAACTTTCTAGACATTGCCAATAATGCTATCTAATAATATTATTCAAATAATATGAATTATTGATCTGATAATAGAAAATATTGTGCAGCAACAATTATTGAAACAACAATAATATAAAATATCAACGCAGCAATTATTGAATCAATAAAATAAAATATTGAACAGTAATTACTGTAACAATTATTGAGTAGTGCCTTCTTACGTAAGAATCAATAATTTCAAAAATACTATGCAATACCGTGTGCTACTGTGCAATAACGCGTATTACTGTGTTTTAACCACCGGGTATTCCAACAGTGTTAACGGTAACAACTACGCCGTTATTTGTAAAAACTCAAATTTATCGCTTTCTTCATCCGACAATTATTCTGTTATGGGGCCCACAAATAGCTGCGCCGTCGTACAAATATTCCCCGACAGAAAGAATATTCTACGACCAAACGAATATTCCCCGACAACAATGAATATTTTATAACCACTTGTGTATTTTGAAAAAAATTCATATATCATCCTTAACTTTAATATTTATCAATTTAACCATTTACTGAATAGGAAAATTGAATACTTTTATTTCATAAAATTCGGGTTCTTACAATCTCCCCTCCTTATGAAATTTCGTCCCCGAAATTTACGTACCTGGTATTTCGAAGAGTTGAGAATACCTTGCTTCCATTTCAGATTCTATCTCTCAGATCATCATGATTTCTCCATTGCTCATCTCCCATGATAACTTCATTTGGGTTCCTCATTTGTTGGGAAGTCATGACAACCGCCATCCCTCGAACTACTCGGCTTTGACTTGTCTGGAGTAGCATTTGGCGTCATCATTACCGTTGGAATATACCTTTCTATAGGACATATTCCTCCCTCAACTGCCTCTTCGTACTCCTCATTCATGATCTGAATCATCAATCTTCGATCCATATTGGATTCAGGTTGACCGCTATGTACAGGGTAATTCAAAACTCGATGTTGGGTTCTCCCAATTGCTTTCCAAAAAGAGAAATTCATATCATCTATTTTAGCCTTCTTAGATCGAACATCTCTTTCCACAATATCCACGTGTCGTGCGGCTTTTGCCCATGCATCACTTATTCTCACTCGTTCGGTTTTTTCTTCTCTCAGCTCAGATTCCATTTTTATCATCTTATACTCTGCCAAAGAATGCTTCTGTTCAAGCATCACATATCGGGTAACACAAGCTTGAATTGTTGCATCCTTTTGTTCCACGACCGCCTGTCGTTCTTCTGCCTGCTCTTCTAACTCATGAATACGATTTTGAAATTCTACATTTTGATCATATAATACTTCTAATAAACTCTCCTCAGGTACTTCTTCTTCCTCTTCTTCCTCAGTCTCAGCTGTTACCTCTGTGACTATCTCGGGTGCAACTATCAATTCTTCACTCACCACATGGATAACTCTAATTCCTTCTTCATCTGACATCACATTATCACGGTTAGTGATTAGAGTTATCCCCACAGTCTCATTCACTCCATTGTTAGCATTCTCAGCTGCCATTCTCAAATACTGCCATAAAACAAGGGTTAATTAAATAAATTAACATATCACATAATATCCCAATATTATGACTGACCAACAAATAAGCTTAGGTAGGACACACTAGCGAAGGATTTACTCATCTCTCCCTTCCTAGTTGTATTCCCCGATCTCCGCCAGAGATCATATCCCTAAGCTCTGATACCACCTGTGACAACCCCAAAATAGGTCTATTCCACCCAACCCATTCTGAGTCGTCAAATACATGGTACAGAAAATAACTACAACTTTATTACAACAATTGTCGTGCAAAATACAACAACACATATGCTTTGAGTTTGGATACAAATATATACCAAATGTGACTCATGTTCCAACCGTGGACATCACCTCACAATAACACCTTACATAAAGGTATAGTCAAAAACTGTTTTAGAAATTAGAATCTTTGGGAAGTGCTCAAGGAAACCTTCGTACATGGGAGGCCACGCGTCTAGGTTATGATAGATATCATATGGCCACAGAATTATCCTTGGTTGACCCAATAGACCCCAAAGAAAAACGAGAAGATTACTATCATATTCTTCCCAATGGTGAGTCTTCTCTTGACTTATCATTATCTCCACTGTCTCTAATTGAGAATTATACTTCAAACAAACACCAAGATTATATAGGTAGTGCTCGTAGATATACTCAGCAAGTGGATGAGCACAACCCTGTCTTATGATGACACGAGGTTGTATGTCATTAGACATCTTGTATGATAGTGACAAAACACCCTTCCAACGTTGGGTTCACCTCACCCTATTTTCTTCACCAAATATAACTACTAAATGATGACCACCGTTCTATTCCCTTGTTACCCCCGCTCGACCCAGCTACACTCTTATTACCTGAAAGGAATTGTGAAGCAAAAGGGTGAGCACAACTAGCTCAGTAAAGAATATCATGACTAAAGATAATTAAATTATCAATAGCCTTCATCAACAATAAATCAGAGATTTAGAACATATGGTAAATGATAAAAATTTCAACCATAGTTGCAGCGGAACGAGCAATCCATTAGAAGAGTCAAATAGACTATAAAGTCTATTATCTTCTCCATGTTAAAAATTCACCAACAATGTTTTATCCATGTAACATCAATCAACAGTTCCTTTCCACAATCATATGAATAACTCATAATCATAATTGTGAATATAAATTTTTCTTCGCACCCAGGACGAAGAATATTTTCATCACCTGTCTTTACCTGAAACATCAAAGATCATGGTTATACCAAATCACATTTCTGTTCATAATCATACTAATAACTTCATCTTTGCACTACGGCCAAAGATATTCATTTGTATCACCAGTTGGTCATGTTTATCTCAACATCTGTTCATCTTTGCACTACTGGCCAAAGATATTCAACAACATGTCATCTTTGCACTACGGGCCAAAGATATTCATCAACAATTCATCTTTGCACTACAGGCCAAAGATATTCATCAATATTTCATTTTTGCACTACAGGCCAAAGATATTAATATCTCAAAGAAATATATAATCATTTCAGAATTTATATAAACAATAATTATAACCATGTTGATCAATTCACCTTTGCACTTAAGCTAAAGATATTCACTTATAAATTCAATGGTCATGATCATACCAGTCAACAATTCAACTTTGCACTACTGGCCAAAGAGAACCCA
The DNA here is from genome assembly GCA_016801055.1 of Panax notoginseng. Lineage (NCBI taxonomy): Eukaryota > Viridiplantae > Streptophyta > Magnoliopsida > Apiales > Araliaceae > Panax > Panax notoginseng. Next base: position 14,781,677 of record CM029015.1, read on the forward strand.
TAGTCATGATCATACCAAAAATCTACCCATCTTTACACTCAAGTCAAAGAGAAATATCATCATTAGGGTTATAAAAATGTTATATATATAATAATAAAAATAATATGATCAACATCTAGTTTTAATCTCAAGAGTAATATTCGTAAATCAACTATAATTTGGTTAGAAAAAGAAACCAATTTTTATCGTGAATAGTAACTCGTGAATAGTAACTCATGAATAGTAACTCGTGAATAGTAACTCATAAATAGTAAACCCGACACAAAAAGGTAGAAATTCCACAATAAAATTCATACCAGTATTTCGGTATAATGATATTGAAAGAATAATATTTCTTAAGCTTGTAAACAATTTATTTAAATTGTTTACACTTTACTAAATAATGCATTTAATCATTCTAAAATATCAAATTCATAAGATTTTATCACCAATAATCAAAACCCTCATCAAAAATCTGCATATACCTCATATAGAATTCTCAAGCCATAAAATCCTATTTTCCAATTTTCTTTCTTCACAAAACATATTTAATTCATTTACTCATAACTAGACTATTTTCATGAAAAATACCAAATCAGTTCCAAAAATATTTCTTTTCTGAAATTTAGCATAATATAGTCCCATAGTGAACATATATTTTTCTCAGAATTTTTAAAAGTCATTTACTATTTTTCATATGGCCAAAATAGCCGAATATTTAGACATTTATCAAAAATTGTACTTTTATCTAAAAATTCTGAAATTCACAGAGTATACTCCTATCATATACATGTACTCCCAATAAAAATTTCATCAATTTTGGAGTTAACCACAAGGAATTATAAGCGGTTACTTTTAAAATAGTCTTTTCTCATAAAATTCATAACTCTTAATCTATACATCCAAAAATCACCATTTTTGGACACAATCAAGAAAACTCATCAAAATATCATTTCAAATTTTTCCAGAATTTTTGAAGGTCAGAAAAATTACGAAACTGAAAAACATAACAACCCTTAAAATTCCTTACTATCCCTTACCTCAAAAGAGCAGTATTTCTGACTGGAATGCAAAGCCGAAGGAAACTTGCACTGAATAGCAACTCTCAAAGTATCTAAATACTCACAAAATATGCTTCATAATATAGAGAGAGAAAGAGAGAAAGCTTATGTTTTTGGTGTGATTTTCAATTCTAACTTAGCCCTCTATTTATAGGAAAATTTTGGTAGGTTTGACCTGCAACCTGATGGCTTTACCTGCTACTATTCCCACCCACCACATTTGAAATATAATTCAGCACATTTCTTCACCAACCACAAGTGGGGCCCACCAATTCTAGAATTTTCTACCAAAATGATAAACTCCGAAAATTCAACAATTTCTGAACCAGTCATCTTGTAAAATTCATAATAAATCATACGTTCATTTTTAACGGTTCAAAATTTGTGGACATATACTCAACTTATATATGTATAACATATCCAAATATTACCACGATCCAACGGTCGGATTAAAAATTATAACCCTCGCAAAATATCTCAAAAACCCTAATTTTTAATACCTCCATTCCGACAAAAATACTGATAAAAACCTCAACATTAACTCCTTCATTTTTAACCACAAAAATATATCCCTCGTTTATATCCACATAAAATAAATATTTCCTTATCATATGAATCAATAATTAATTATTCACAAATAATATTACAGAATCACATTTATGACAACCAGGCCGTTCCCAGGAAAGAGGGGGCTTTCCAATAAGGATTTCTCCTTACTAGCGCGCAATTAGATGACCAAACCTCTCCTTAGACAGAACTTTCTAGACATTGCCAATAATGCTATCTAATAATATTATTCAAATAATATGAATTATTGATCTGATAATGGAAAATACTGTGCAGCAACAATTATTGAAACAACAATAATATAAAATATCAACGCAGCAATTATTGAATCAATAAAATAAAATATTGAACAGTAATTACTGTAACAATTATTGAGTAGTGCCTTCTTACGTAAGAATCAATAATTTTAAAAATACTATGCAATACCGTGTGCTACTGTGCAATAACGCGTATTACTGTATTTTAACCACCGGGTATTCCAACAGTGTTAACGGTAACAACTACGCCGTTATTTGTAAAAACTCAAATTTGTCGTTTTCTTCATCCGACAGTTATTCTGTTATGGGGCCCACAAATAGCTGCGCCGTCGTACGAATATTCCCCGACAGAAAGAATATTCCACGACCAAACGAATATTCCCCGACAACAATGAATATTTTATAACCACTTGTGTATTTTGAAAAAAATTCATATATCACCCTTAACTTTAATATTTATCAATTTAACCATTTACTGAATAGGAAAATTGAATACTTTTATTTCATAAAATTCGGGGTCTTACAATCTCCCCTCCTTATGAAATTTCGTCCCCGAAATTTACGTACCTGGTATTTCGAAGAGTTGAGAATACCTTGCTTCCATTTCAGATTCTATCTCTCAGATCATCATGATTTCTCCATTGCTCATCTCCCATGATAACTTCATTTGGGTTCCTCATTTGTTGGGAAGTCATGACAACCGCCATCCCTCGAACTACTCGGCTTTGACTTGTCTGGAGTAGCATTTGGCGTCATCATTACCGTTGGAATATACCTTTCTATAGGACATATTACTCCCTCAACTGCCTCTTCGTACTCCTCATTCATGATCTGAATCATCAATCTTCGATCCATATTGGATTCAGGTTGACCGCTATGTACAGGGTAATTCAAAACTCGATGTTGGGTTCTCCCAATTGTTTTCCAAAAAGAGAAATTTATATCATCTATTTTAGCCTTCTTAGATCGAACATCTCTTTCCACAATATCCACGTGTCGTGCGGCTTTTGCCCATGCATCACTTATTCTCACTCGTTCAGTTTTTTCTTCTCTCAGCTCAGATTCCATTTTTATCATCTTATACTCTGCCAAAGAATGCTTCTGTTCAAGCATCACATATCGGGTAACACAAGCTTGAATTGTTGCATCCTTTTGTTCCACGACCGCCTGTCGTTCTTCTGCCTGCTCTTCTAACTCATGAATACGATTTTGAAATTCTACATTTTGATCATATAATACCTCTAATAAACTCTCCTCAGGTACTTCTTCTTCCTCTTCTTCCTCAGTCTCAGCTGTTACCTCTGTGACTATCTCGGGTGCAACTATCAATTCTTCACTCACCACATGGATAACTCTAATTCCTTCTTCATCTGACATCACATTATCACGGTTAGTGATTAGAGGTATCCCCACAGTCTCATTCACTCCATTGTTAGCATTCTCAGCTGTCATTCTCAAATACTGCCATAAAACAAGGGTTAATTAAACAAATTAACATATCACATAATATCCCAATATTATGACTGACCAACAAATAAGCTTAGGTAGGACACACTAGCGAAGGATTTACTCATCTCTCCCTTCCTAGTTGTATTCTCTGATCTCCGCCAGAGATCATATCCCTAAGCTCTGATACCACCTGTGACAACCCCAAAATAGGTCTATTCCACCCAACCCATTCTGAGTCGTCAAATACATGGTACAGAAAATAACTACAACTTTATTACAACAATTGTCGTGCAAAATACAACAACACATATGCTTTGAGTTTGGATACAAATATATACCAAATGTGACTCATGTTCCAACCGTGGACATCACCTCACAATAACACCTTACATAAAGGTATAGTCAAAAACTGTTTTAGAAATTAGAATATTTGGAAAATGCTCAAGGAAACCTTCGTACATGGGAGGCCACGCGTCTAGGTTATGATAGATATTATATGGCCACAGAATTATCCTTGGTTGACCCAATAGACCCCAAAGAAAAACGAGAAGATTACTATCATATTCTTCCCAATGGTGAGTCTTCTCTTGACTTATCATTATCTCCACTGTCTCTAATTGAGAATTATACTTCAAACAAACACCAAGATTATATAGGTAGTGCTCGTAGATATACTCAGCAAGTGGATGAGCACAACCCTGTCTTATGATGACACGAGGTTGTATGTCATTAGACATCTTGTATGATAGTGACAAAACACCCTTCCAACGTTGGGTTCACCTCACCCTATTTTCTTCACCAAATATAACTACTAAATGATGACCACCTTTCTATTCCCTTGTTACCCCCGCTCGACCCAGCTACACTCTTATTACCTGAAAAGAATTATGAAGCAAAAGGGTGAGCACAACTAGCTCAGTAAAGAATATCATGACTAAAGATAATTAAATTATCAATAGCCTTCATCAACAATAAATCAGAGATTTAGAACATATGGTAAATGATAAAAATTTCAACCATAGTTGCAGCGGAACGAGCAATCCATTAGAAGAGTCAAATAGACTATAAAGTCTATTATCTTCTCCATGTTAAAAATTCACCAACAATGTTTTATCCATGTAACATCACTCAACAGTTCCTTTCCACAATCATATGAATAACTCATAATCATAATTGTGAATATAAATTTTTTTCGCACCCAGGACGAAGAATATTTTCATCACCTGTCTTTACCTGAAACATCAAAGATCATGGTTATACCAAATCACATTTTCTGTTCATAATCATACTAATAACTTCATCTTTGCACTACGGCCAAAGATATTCATTTGTATCACCAGTTGGTCATGTTTATCTCAACATCTGTTCATCTTTGCACTACTGGCCAAAGATATTCAACAACATGTCATCTTTGCACTACGGGCCAAAGATATTAATATCTCAAAGAAATATATAATCATTTCAGAATTTATATAAACAATAATTATAACCATGTTGATCAATTCACCTTTGCACTTAAGCTAAAGATATTCACTTATAAATTTAATGGTCATGATCATACCAATCAACGATTCAACTTTGCACTACTGGCCAAAGATAACCCATAGTCATGCGCATACCAAAAATCTACCCATCTTTACACTCAAGTCAAAGAGAAATATCATCATTAGGGTTATAAAAACGTTATATATATAATAATAAAAATAATATGATCAACATCTAGTTTTAATCTCAAGAGTAATATTCGTAAATCAACTATAATTTGGTTAGAAAAAGAAACCAATTTTTATCGTGAATAGTAACTCGTGAATAGTAACTCATGAATAGTAACTCGTGAATAGTAACTCATAAATAGTAAACCCGACACAAAAAGGTAGAAATTTCACAATAAAATTCATACCAGTATTTCGGTATAATGATATTGAAAGAATAATATTTCTTAAGCTTGTAAACAATTTATTTAAATTGTTTACACTTTACTAAATAATGCATTTAATCATTCTAAAATATCAAACTCATAAGATTTTATCACCAATAATCAAAACCCTCATCAAAAATCTGCATATACCTCATATAGAATTCTCAAGCCATAAAATTCTATTTTCCAATTTTCTTTCTTCACAAAACATATTTAATTCATTTACTCATAACTAGACTATTTTTATGAAAAATACCAAATCAGTTCTAAAAATATTTCTTTTCTGAAATTTAGCATAATATAGTCCCATAGTGAACATATATTTTTCTCAGAATTTTTAAAAGTCATTCACTATTTTTTATATGGCCAAAATAGCCGAATATTTAGACATTTATCAAAAATTGTACTTTTATCTAAAAATTCTGAAATTCACTGAGTATACTCCTATCATATACATGTACTCCCAATAAAAATTTCATCAATTTTGGAGTTAACCACAAGGAGTTATAAGCGGTTACTTTTAAAATAGTCTTTTCTCATAAAATTCATAACTCTTAATCTATACATCCAAAAATCACCATTTTTGGACACAATCAAGAAAACTCATCAAAATATCATTTTAAATTTTTCCAGAATTTTTGAAGGTCAGAAAAATTACGAAACTGAAAAACATAACAACCCTTAAAATTCCTTACTATCCCTTACTATCACTTACCTCAAAAGTGCAGTATTTCTGACTGGAATGCAAAGCCGAAGGAAACTTGCACTGAATAGCAACTCTCAAAGTATCTAAATACTCACAAAATATGCTTCATAATATAGAGAGAGAAAGCTTATATTTTTGGTGTGATTTTCAATTCTAACTTAGCCCTTTATTTATAGAAAAATTTTGGTAGGTTTGACTTGCAACCTGATGGCTTTACCTGCTACTATTCCCACCCACCATATTTGAAATATAATTCAGCACATTTCTTCACCAATCACAAGTGGGGCCCACTAATTCTAGAATTTTCCACCAAAATGATAAACTCCGAAAATTCAACAATTTCTGAACCAGTCATCTTGTAAAATTCATAATAAATCATACGTTCATTTTTAACGGTTCAAAATTTGTGGACATATACTCAACTTATATATGTATAACATATCCAAATATTACCACGATCCAACGGTCGGATTAAAAATTATAACCCTCGCAAAATATCTCAAAAACCCTAATTTTTAATACCTCCATTCCGACAAAAATACTGATAAAAATCTCAACATTAACTCCTTTATTTTTAACCACAAAAATATATTCCTCGTTTATATCCACATAAAATAAATATTTCCTTATCATATGAATCAATAATTAATTATTCACAAATAATATTACAGAATCACATTTATGACAACCAGACCGTTCCCAGGAAAGAGGGGGCTTTCCAATAAGGATTTCTCCTTACTAGCGCGCAATTAGATGACCAAACCTCTCCTTAGACAGAACTTTCTAGACATTGCCAATAATGCTATCTAATAATATTATTCAAATAATATGAATTATTGATCTGATAATAGAAAATATTGTGCAGCAACAATTATTGAAACAACAATAATATAAAATATCAACGCAGCAATTATTGAATCAATAAAATAAAATATTAAACAGTAATTACTGTAACAATTATTGAGTAGTGCCTTCTTACGTAAGAATCAATAATTTCAAAAATACTATGCAATACCGTGTGCTACTGTGCAATAACGCGTATTACTGTGTTTTAACCACCGGGTATTCCAACAGTGTTAACGGTAACAACTACGCCGTTATTTGTAAAAACTCAAATTTATCGCTTTCTTCATCCGACAATTATTCTGTTATGGGGCCCACAAATAGCTGCGCCGTCGTACAAATATTCCCCGACAGAAAGAATATTCTACGACCAAACGAATATTTCCCGACAACAATGAATATTTTATAACCACTTGTGTATTTTGAAAAAAATTCATATATCATCCTTAACTTTAATATTTATCAATTTAACCATTTACTGAATAGGAAAATTGAATACTTTTATTTCATAAAATTCGGGGTCTTACATCTTCAACGCGAGAACGACTGCTGCCAACTCCAAATCATGAGTAGGATAATTCCTCTCATATTCTTTGAGTTGTCGCGAGGCATAGGCTATAACTTTCCCATGTTGCATGAGAACACATCCTAACCCTTTGCCTAAAGCATCATTGTAGATAACAAATCCATCCGAACCAGATGGTATTGTCAGAACAGGTGCCGAAATGAGTCTCCTCTTGAGTTCTTGGAAACTCTTCTCGCATTCCTCACTCCATACGAATTTTGTATCTTTCCGAGTCAGCTGAGTTAACGGAGTAGCGATTCGAGAAAATCCTTCCACAAATCTCCGATAATAACCAGCTAAGCCCAGAAAGCTACGTACTTCGGTTACCGACTTCGGTTGCTCCTAACTTTGTATGGCTTCAATCTTCGCCGGGTCGACAGATACTCCATGTTTTGACACCACGTGCCCAAGGAATGCTACTTCCTCAAGCCAGAACTCGCATTTCTTCAGTTTGGTATATAGCTTGTTTTCACGAAGCCTTTGCAATACCAGCTTCAAATGACGCTCATGATCTTCACGGCTTTTAGAATAGATGAGGATGTCATCAATAAAGACAACAACGAACTGATCTAAATATTCTTTGAATACACGGTTCATCATATCCATGAAAGCAGTTGGAGCATTAGTCAATCCAAAAAATATTACTAAGAATTCATAATACCCGTACTGAGTTCTGAAGGCAGTTTTTGGAATATCTTCAATTTTAATCTTCAGCTGATGATATCCAGAACGAAGATCGATCTTTGAAAAGAATTGTGCTCCTTGCAACTGGTTAAATAGGTCATCAATGCGAGGTAGCGGATACCTATTCTTGATAGTGACATGATTCAATTCTCGATAGTCGATCCAAAGTCGCATACTCCCGTCTTTCTTCTTTACGAATAACACAGAAGCACCCCAAGAAGATGTACTAGGACGAATAAAACCGATGTCCAACAATTCCTGTAGTTGGACTTTTAACTCCTGAAGTTCAATAGGAGCCATTTGATATGGGGTTTTAGAAATGGGCTTTGTACCGGGTTCAAGGTCAATAAAGAATTCAACTTCACATTCTGGGGGTAGACCAGGAAGTTCTTCAGGAAATACATCAGGAAATTCTCTAACAATAGAAATATTATTCAAATCTAACTTGTCTTTGTTCAAATCCATAACATGGGCTAAGAAAGCTTGACATCCGTTTTTTAATAAACGAATAGCTTTGTGGCTTGATATGACAGTGACTGATTTTAGTGGTTTAGTAGTTTGAATTCGTATGACAGGTTGGTTAGGAATATGAAAACTAACAACCTGACGAAAACAATCAATTTTAGCATGATGAGTGGTTAACCAATCAATTCCTAAAATCACATCAAAAGCAAGTATCTTTAAAGAGATAAGATCAACAAGTAATGTGATAGTGCCAACTTGGATCATGCAAGATTTATAAACTATAGATGTAACGAAGGTTTCACCCAACGGAGTTTTAACAGATAAGTCAAAGTCCAATTTCTCCGGAGTCAAGTTTAAACGTTGATCACAAGCAGGAGAGATAAAAGAATGGGTAGAACCGGTATCTAGTAAAGTATAAACTTCGCAAGAATTCAAGATTAGCTTACCCGTGATCATCTCGTTTGGGTTTCTCGCGTTTTGGCCAGTCACGACAAACGCTCTTCCAGGAACCGCTGATTTTGACTTATTCGGGACAGCTTTTGGAGTCACCATCCCCGCTGAACTTGGTTTTGCTACAGAACACTCTCGAGCTATATGACCCTCCTTTCCACAGTTATAACATACCTTAGATTGTTGTGGGCAGTTTGGGCTGATATGTTCCTCTTTCCCACATTTGTAACATACGATTGGTGGTCATTCTCCTCCCCTAGAAACAGTTGATGTTTGTGCTGACGTCTTCACATTATCATTGTTGTACCTTCTCTTCTTGAAATCTCCTCTCGACTCGCTCCTTTTATTATCACGACCACGATTACCACCAGAGTGGTTACCGCTTTTGTCCGAATGTTTTCCTCCCTGCAGGTTTTCATTGCTTCGATTACTGCCGCCACCGGTATAACCCTGGTTGTGGTCCCTCGGTTGCACATACTCATTATCTCGCTCTAATAATTGAGCCCTGTTTACAACATCTGAATATAAAAAAAATTTATGAGAGATAAAATATTGTTGAATCTCGAGTTTTAGACCTCTCAGAAACATCCTTGTCATTCGTTCCTCATTTTTGACCAAATGAGGTGTAAACCTGGATAACTCTGCAAACTTCGCCTCGTACTGGGACACCGTCATGTTGTTTTGTTCCAGTCTGATAAACTCCACCTCCTTCATATGACGAATACTTTCAGGAAAGTACTTGTCATTGAACAGTTTTTGAAATATTTCCCAAGACATGTTGAGTGCGTCAGGCAGGGTACGCTTCACAGACTCCCACCAGTAGTCTGCCTCACAGCGGAACATAAAAGTGGCGAATGGAACCTTCTGTTCCTCCGTACATCCCAAGACATCGAATATCTTGGTAATTTGCTTGACCCACGTTTCCGCCATGATCGGATCCGACTTTCCCTTAAATTCTGGTGGTCCCAATTCTTTGAACTGCTTGGCTGTGACAAACCGCGCGTTGTTATCATTTCCACCTATATTCTGCACACGAGTCTCCCTCGTCTGATTTACTCCATTATTAACGTTCTCAGCTGCCATTCTTAAATACTGTCATAAAACAAGGGTTAATAGTTATGTCATATATTATCCCTATACTCTGACCGACCAAATAAACACCAAATAAACTTAGTCAGGTCATACTAGCGAAGGAATTCCCCGTCTCTCCCCTCCTAGTTCTTGTCTCACATCTCAGCCAGGGATCATATCCCTAAGCTCTGATACCAACTATGACGCCCCCAAAATAGGTATATAACACCCATTCTGAGTCGCCAAATACATGGTACAGAAAGCAAACTACAACTTCAATAATACAATTGTCGTGCAAAATACAACAACACATACTCTGAGTTTAAATACAAATATTATCGTCTAGACAATATCCACACTCAAATAAGTCCTCAATACAATTATTCAAACACTATTTTATAGAAATAGTGAGGACTGCTAAAATATCTTTCTAGAACCATCACTCCATACCCCGACTAGATCCTGCTATGTTCTCACCTCCTGAGAAGAAAAATGGAACAAAAAGGAAAATGGTGAACTCAACTAGCCCAGTAAAGAATATTATGACTAAGATAATATACAACAAATTATCATTAGTATTCAACAGGAAAAAATCTGATAGAATATAATCGACAACAAGTTTTAGATCAACAACTGCAGCGGAAACAGCAAACTATTAGAAGAGTCAAGTAGAGAATGAATTCTACTATCTTTTAAGATTTAAAAGTCCATCATCAATATTTTATCCCTGTAACATCAATTAATAATCATCTTTATCCAAATATTCATCTTTGTACTACAGGCCAAAGATATTCATTTGTATCACCTGTCAATCATGTTCATCTCAACACCTGTTCATCTTTGCACTACAGGCCAAAGATATTCATTAAGTAATCATACATATTTGCACTACAGGCTAAAGATATTCAGTAATATCATCATTTAGGACTGAGGATGATGAAAAATATCTTAAAGAGAACGAATCCAGTGAGACAGAAGGGCAAATAGTAGGGATTCATATAATAGTTTATCTAAGATCAATAATACTTCATAATAATCAATTGTGAAGCAGAATTCAAAAATAAAGATCAAAACATGGATACAACCAAAGATAGTAACCATAATAGACATCTTGGACAAAAAAAGAAAATTTTATTTTTTGGTGAATAGTGTCGTATTCGTGAATAGTGTCGTATACGTTAATAGTGTCGTATACGTGAATAGTAACCCCAACACAAAAAATTTCAAATTTGATAAAAAAACTCATATCAATATTTCAGCATAATGATATTGAAGAAAATAATATCATTTAAGAAGAAAATAATATCCCTTACCTAAAAATATTAGTACTTCTGGTTGGAATACCGGTATAAAGCTGAAAGAAACTTGCTCTGATGAATAGAAACTCTCAAAGTATCTAAATACTCATAAAATACACTCAATAATCTAGAGAAAGAAAGAGATAAAACTTGTTTCTGGTGTGATTTTCAATTCTAACTTAGCCTTCTATTTATAGGAAAATATTAGTACGCCGAAGCAGACTTAACCTGCAACCTGATGGCTTTACCTGCTACTATTCCCACCCACCACATTTGAATAAAAATCTCAGCACATTTCTTCACCAACCAAGAGTGGGGCCCACCAATTCTAGAATTTTCCACCAAAATGATTAACTTCGAAAATTCAACAATTTCTGAACCAGTCATCTCGTAAAATTCATAATAAATCATATGTTCATTTTTAACGGTTCAAAATTTGTGGACATATACTCAACTTATATATGTATAACATATCCAAAAATTACCACGATCCAACGGTCGGATTAAAAATTATAACCCCCGCAAAATATCTCAAAAACCCTGATTTTTAATACCTCATTTTCGACAAAAGTACTGATAAAAATCTCAACATTAACTCCTTCATTTTTAACCATAAAAATATATCCCTCATTTATATCCACATAAAATAAATATTTCCTTATCATATGAATCAATAATTAATTATTCACAAATAATATTACAGAATCACATTTATGACAACTAGGTCATTCCTAGGAAAGAGGGGGCTTTCCAATAAAGATTTCTCCTTACTGACGCGCAATTAGATGACCAAACCTCTCCTTAGACAGAACTTTCTAGACATTGCCAATAATGTTATCTAATAATATTATTCAAATAATATGAATTATTGATCTGATAATGGAAAATACTGTGCAGTAACAATTATTGAAACAACAATAATATAAAATATCAACGCATCAATTATTGAATTAATAAAATATTGAACAATAACTACTGTAACAATTATTGAGTAGTGCCTTCTTACGTAAGAATCAATAATTGGTGCAATACCGTGTGCTACTGTATTTTAACCACCGGGTATTCCAACAGTATTAACGGTAACAACTACGTCGTTGTTTATAAACAACTTATACTTGTCGTTTTTTTCATCCAATCGCTTTCCGTTATGGGGCCCACACAACGTCGTACGAATATTCCCCGACAGCAAGAATATTCCACGATCAAACGAATATTCCCCGACAAAATGAATATTTTATAACCATTTGCTTATTTTGCAAAATTTGCACATTTCACCCATAACCAAAGTATTATATCAAATTAACCCCTTATTATTCACAATAATATTTAGAGAAAATTTGATTTTATTCATTAATAAGCTGGGGTCTTACATTTTACGCCGGACCTGATCCCATCTTTATTATTCTATTGGAATATCATATCTGTGCGTTTTACGCCGGACCTGGTTCCGTTATTTATTATTTTGTTGGAATATTATTATTAGTTGAGCTCATATTTTTGCTTTTATTGTTCTCTTCAGAAAATGAGAACGTAGTTGGGACTAGTCGGGGAACAGAGTGATGGTCCTAGATGGTGTATTAGTAGTCCTCACTATTCTGTGAAATAATGTAATAATAAATGTAATGAGGACTCCATTGAGTGTGAATATTGTCTAGATGATAATATTTGTATTAAAACTCATATCATATGTTTTGTCGTATTTTACACGACTGTTGTATAATTAGTTTGTATTTAGTACCATGTATTTGACGACTCAGAATAAGTGATGTATTCCTATTTTGGGGGCGTCACATTTGTCCCTTCTAAAAAAAATTCATGGATCCGCCCATTGCATATACTATACATTTATATATCTAGTTTTATGTATCTAGCTAGTTTTTGAGTTGTACAATGTGCGTTTTGTAGTTATTTATCTAGCTAATTTTTGAGTTGTACATGCTTACGTTTTGTACATGATGATTGGTTATATATATTTGGTGTTTATTGGTATGTGCTAGTGAATAAATATTGTTTTTTTTTTGTTTTGTAACATGTACAATTATGTATATTTAAGAAAATCAGGGGGTTTTAAGAATTTTAAAAATATTTATTTTTCACTAAAAAGGTCATTCTCGACGGACAATGTCATAATCACGAAATTACTGTCAAGAATGACTATTATTTATTAAATTTGTTAAAAAAACATAAGCGATGGACAAAGACTCATTCTCAACGAAAAGTTCGTCGCTAATAAGTATAGCCATAATCGAGTCACGTCGATGGACTGTCCGTCGATAATGGGTATTTTAAAAAATAGTTTTAAAAAAGGCATAGGCGACAGATAGTCCGTCGCTATTGACTGATTCTATCAAGAATGAACTCAATATCAACGGCGGTCGACGACACTTGGGGCAACGAGTTCTTCGAGAATGGCCTAAATCTCAACAGACAATGGGTCATTCTCGACAGACGTGTTCGTCGACTATAACCCTATTTTAATATATTGATAAGTTTCATAATTATAAATCGATATAAATTTATCAGAATACATAATAAGACTCATATTTTAATTTGAAAGTACATTTCACCGCTATCAAAAGAGAACCGAAGAAAAAGTCAAAGTTCTGTGGGTGGTAATGTAAATACGGTAACTCCGGGGGTATCTTTTGATAAATACTGAGGACAAAGGTGGACAGCACTCTGTTAAATGTTTTTTAGCCGCACTTTTCATTGTCAGTTTTTAATTACTCAACTTTCCCCTCTCCCGTGTGAGAAGCCAGTAAAATCCCATTAATGGCTAACAATCCAAAAGGTCAAATTATTTGGATTTATGAGAGAAAGCAAACATCCTTTTCCTTTTTGGGTGTTATTATATAAGTATTTGTGTTAAAAAAATGAAAACTCTGGTATTGTACAAGATTCCAATATTCAATCAAGCAATAAAGTAAGCTCAAGTATAGTCATTAAATGTGAGAATTAGCAGTATAATCAGTAAGACTGCTACTGAAAATGGGTAGAAGATAAGGAGATCTGATATAAATTATCACTCAGGTATTTATTGTCTACTTGATGATTTGTACTTTTCTTTAATCTGTTTTCTTTATGCCGCTATAAGTTCAGTTGGAGAGCTAAAACCCCAATACTCAGTTTTAGGGATTGGTACACTTCTGAACTTGCTTCAGCTTCTACGGGATATGCACTTCTGATCTCTTGCTTTATATGTATTTGTGCTGCTTTTATGGGTATATTCATGAAGTTTTTGCAATTGGGTATGTTTAATTTAGCTAGATTGAAGATTGAAATTGCTTTGATTGTATATTTATTAAGAGTTAGAAATTGCTTTAATTTTATGTACAGGGCTTACGGATCTTTTGATATTTGATGATTGCAGAATTTAGTGATGCACCATTATCTTAATGTTCTATTATACTCTTCTTTGCTTCGAGAGCTCAAGCAGAAATGGTACTCTAGATGCATAGGTTTATCCTGTTCTGTTAAATTTTGGAAGCTTTTTGTGTGTGTATGTTTATATGCTGACTGGAGGACCCGGAACTAGATAGCGCATTTGTTTCATGAATTGTAGACTGTATTTTTTTTAATACGTGCCTCATTGATGTTTCAGTTTTTTTCCACAAACAATGCACCCAAGAATGATTACCAGAACCCTAGATAGTTTAGTGGATTTTTAGCAGTAGTAATGCTTTATTCACTCATGTAAAAACCGATCACTTTTGGTTTATGTGCTTTGTTATTGAGTTTAGGTTTTTTTCGATAATTTTGCAGGACATTGGAAGTAGAATTCTGTTTAGTTTAGGAGTCTCAGAGCCAATAAATCGAGTATAGTGTTAATATGGAGTTTCGGTGTCAATTCCAAGGACTATTCCTAATTGGGAGAAGGAAATGGGTATTTGTGGTGGTTTTAGTAGCTATTACTCATTTATTATGTCAGTCCCTGATGCTTCCATATGGAAACGCTCTGCTCTCTCTCTTGCCTGTTGGCGAGGTCCCAATAAAGGGTAAGGACAGATTTTCATCTAGAAAATCTGATGCTGAGTTGACGATGATCGACGGTTCCTCTCTTGTTAATGCCTCCGAGTTGGCAGGTATCACTCCAATTGTTGGGCAAGTTGAAGATGCTGACAATTTTAAGCTTGTTGGAGTCGATGATAGGGAACCAAGAGAGAAGGTCAAGGACAAGGAGAACAATGTTACTTTAAATGCTGAAGGTTTAGATAATGATCCCATGCTTGTCAAGGATACGAATGTTGATCACAGCTTTCCATTGGACAAAAAAAGGGATACAGATTGGTTTGCCTCGGAGAATGGTGAAATTCAAGAGGATGACTTCGCATTGACTAAGACTGGTGAAAGTAGGCCTGGCCTATCACTAAAGCAGATTTTGAAACCAAGCACTGTAGTTATGGAAAAGAGTGTCCAAGATGTAGATACTAATCTGATTCCAGAGACAACTTGGACAATTGGTGGATCTCTCCCATCTTCTCTTGTTCGATCAGCGGAAGTAAATTCCTCAATCAACATCACATTTCCAAGCAATTTGACATCGAGCGTAAGCACCTCTAATGGTTTGACTACCAATAACACTTCGTTTGAGGAACAATTTAAAGAACTTCCAAATGATGTGAACCATATCCTGTTGCCAAGTGATTTTTTGAGTAATGTTTCTATAAAGATCAGTAATTCTGTTAAGAAGAAAATGAAGTCTGAGATGCCACCTAAATCAGTAACATCAATATATCAGATGAATCGTTTATTAGTTCGGCATCGTCGTGCTTCACGTGCAATGGTATGAAATGTTTGTGTGCAAAATATTTATTTATTTTTCTCTATTTTTGGTGGTTTCAGATATAAGACTTGCTTGACTTTTTTGGATTGGATTTAGAGACCAAGATGGTCCTCAGCACGTGACCAGGAAATTCTAGCTGCAAAGTCACAGATTGAGAATTCTCCAGTTGTGAGGAATGATCGAGATCTCTATGCTCCTCTCTTCCGTAATGTTTCCCTGTTTAAAAGGTTAGCTTCTCAGTTATACTGGAGAAATCTAGCTAATAGAGATGGTAGCAATTTCTTTTATTGATGATTATCTGGACTCAAATATGTAGTAGCTATTATTGGCTTGTTCCTGGTATGCTGCTTTCTTTCCTAGTACCATGTGAGATGGACAACCATGCAGCCATTACTTAGAAAAGGAAACTTTAAAGAAGAAAATAGTTGAAACAAGAAGGAAAATTGTTATTTTAACATCAAAGCATAATGTCAAATTGTCAACCTTTATTTATATTAGTTTCTTTCTTGTGTTAAAAGAGTCAAAAGCACTAAAGCTACTAAAGAAGTTTAAGAAATGAGCGTGTAAGGGTCCTAATTGTTGGTGTTTCATAATTTGAGGACTTCTGAAAATGAATTTTGAATGTTCTTGGTCAGACTTAAGTTTTGAAACATTTTCTGCACCCATCTAGTCTGATCTATACTTCCCCCCTTCTACTTTTTAGGATGAAACTGCATTTCTTTGTGCATGATTGTACTTCTTTTTCTTTCTGCCATATTCTTTAGTGCACTAAACAAACATGTCCTCTGTATTCCACATCCTTATATTTACTCTTTTCAAAGGATAGTCCACAAGCAAGGGTTTTGGAACACAGGAAGCTGTCAACAGTGCAGTATATTGTCCTTCAACATTCATTAGTCATTACTGACTTGTGGCTCAGAAAACAAATTGTGTTTTCGTACATCATATAAATATTTTTAGTTATTTGATTCCAAACTAGATGTGGTATGAATGTCAAAGTTGTTTGAACCCTTGATTTTGGCATGCTAAAATTCAGATATACTTCATTCTGTTCTTCTGTTTTTAACTTTTCAATTATCAACCAATTGTACTCTATTGTAAGTCACACTTGTTGAAAGGTATGCTTTTTCAGTAAGCTAGGTATTAGTTTAGTTGTGGAATTTGAATGATGCAGTATTAAGACAAAGAACTTCAGCCTTGGCCCATGATCTATGAGATTAATGGAGAACATTAGTTGAACACTTGTTCTGTTCTTATTCGCTTCTTGGAGAACAAATATATGACCAGATTTTTGATTATCTAATGTAATTAAACATTAGTTCTTTTGCCACGAGACTTGGTTGATGCACCAAGATTAGATAATCAGTAATACTCTTTCAGAAATAATTTCTTGACTTGAACTCTTTTTGTGTTGCCAGGAGCTATGAACTCATGGAACGCATACTCAGAGTTTATGTATACAAGGATGGAGAAAAACCCATCTTCCATCAACCAATTCTCAAGGGCTTATATGCATCTGAGGGATGGTTTATGAAGCTGATGGAGGGAAATAGGCAATTTTCTGTGAAGGATCCTCGAAAAGCGCACTTGTTTTATATGCCATTTAGTTCACGAATGTTAGAATACACATTGTATGTACGTAACTCTCACAATCGAACAAATCTACGTCAGTATTTGAAGAACTACTCTGAGAAAATTGCGGCAAAATATCCATTCTGGAACAGGACTGGCGGGGCAGATCATTTTCTTGTTGCTTGCCATGACTGGGTAGTGCTTCATCTTTGTCTTTTGTTTACAAATGTTCTTGAATTCTAGTGGATCATTTTGTCAAGGTTTTCAGACATAAAGACTGGTTTAGTTTGGTTATGCATCACTGACATTTTACTTCTCAAATTCAGGAATTTGTGCTGTTTTAGTAATTTCATGGTCTACAGAGTTTTCTGCGAGTCAGTAATACAATTTTTGTTAGTAAATATAATGTCCTAGTTCCATTGGAACTTCACTAAAATTATCAAGGAGCCCTCTTTGTAAAGTGCATACATGCTTACGTTTTGCTGAACTTTTCTGCTTTTGCAAAGCTATGAACTTGACTTTTCCACAATATAAATGGAAACGGATTCTGCTTGCATATATTCTGAATTTCTGATGCATTATATTCTTGTAGGCTCCATACGAGACAAGGCACCATATGGAACACTGCATCAAAGCTCTCTGCAATGCTGATGTGACTGCTGGCTTCAAAATAGGAAGGGATGTTTCCCTTCCAGAAACATATGTCCGTGCTGCCAGAAATCCTCTTCGAGATCTTGGAGGAAAACCACCTTCTCAAAGGCATATCCTTGCCTTCTATGCCGGCAACATTCATGGATATTTACGTCCAATTCTGCTCAATCATTGGAAGGACAAAGATGCCGATATGAAGATCTTTGGTCCATTGCCTCCTGGTGTTGCAAGCAAAATGAATTACATCCAGCATATGAAGAGCAGCAAGTATTGTATCTGCCCTAAAGGTTACGAGGTCAACAGCCCTAGGGTGGTTGAAGCATTCTCTTACGAGTGTGTACCTGTCATTATATCTGACAATTTCGTGCCACCATTTTTTGAGGTCTTGAATTGGGACGCGTTTTCAGTAATACTAGCAGAGGAAGATATTCCCAACTTGAAAAGCATACTCCTTTCTATACCGCAAGAAAAGTACCTTGAGATGCAGCTCGCAGTGAGGAAGGTCCAACAGCATTTTCTCTGGCATGCTAAGCCCACAAAGTATGATCTCTTCCATATGACCCTTCATTCTATCTGGCACAACAGAGTTTTTCAGATTAAGCAAAGATGATAACTTTGTCTTTGAGGCTTTTCCGCAAGCACCTAAAATTTGAAAGATGCTTTGGAAGAGCACAGATGGTTTAATGAGGTCATGATGTATAACTGTGCCCGTTGCTTATTAGCCGCCATCCGCTTTTCTTGTGACATGGAACATTGCTCTTTGGATGTGAGAATGAATTTGTAGGGGTGCTTTTGTTAGATTGTTAAACTGTAAGTAGCTTTTGTATATATATGTTGTTCTAACATTTTCTGTTGTAAAATAAGTTCAAGAGATGAAACGGTTCTTTGAGATAGAACTTGGAAGTATAGGCTTTTTTGTAGTTGGTTTGGCCAAATATGTATCCTGTTTGTATTGTTTAGAAGCCTTGAGGCTTTTCTTTATTTACTTTTATATGTGGTTTCTCAGTTTTTATTTTAGTTTTTAATTTTTATAGCATCTAATTACTTTTATTTGGCTTTCAAAATTACTTTTGTATACTTATGTAGTAATATTTTTAATTTCACACACACATATATATATATATATATATATATATATATATATATATATATATTATATAAAAAATTTGAGATCCTGATCGACTGATCGAGGGCCAGGGCCCTCCTGTCCGTATTCAGGAAATGTGGGTACTGCTGCAGACTTTTTCCTTCTGTTTTCTTTTTTGTTTTTTCGGCTGTAACTCACATTAAGATTTTACTAAATTTAACTTCATTGAAACCATATATATATATATATATATATATATAAACAGTCCGTTTCTCCAGCGAATTGGAGCCAGCTATAGCGACGAAAAAAATCGTCGTTATAGCCTGTTTACTCTATCCAGTTTGCTAGAGAGAGCCTCCTATATATATGTATATCAGCCAGCTTCTCTAGCGAACGGGAAGGAACAAACTAACAACGAACCGGCTATAGCGACGGTTTTTTCTGTCGCTATAGCATAGAAAGCCTATTTTTTATGCTATAGCGACGGTTTTTTCTGTCGCTATAACCGGTTCGTTCTTAGTTGAAAATAATATATATATATATATATATATATATATATATATATAAAAGTAAATAACAATTCAAAAAAAAAGAAAAAAGAAAAATAACTGGACAGAAAGAAGTGCATGTCGATATTTTGCAAAAGCTATGTAACCAAATGAGGCAGTGTTTGGATGCAATTTAAACGTCAAAAGAATTTTATCAACCTAAAAATGTAATGAGATCACAATCCCATAAACATGAGCCTTTTTTTGGGCTTAATATTATGAAAATCAGTGGATAACTAAAGTAGTCCTAATATATTATAATAACAAGTATACAGTGATACAAGTGTTCTGTATAAATTATGTGGGTTAAAATAAAAATTTTATAAAATTTAAAGGACTTAATGGAAAAGTAAAAAAAAATTATATAAATTAGATAAAATAGGAATTATGCTAAAATTCGTTGGACATTTTAAGAAATGCCAAAAAATACTTCAGAAAAGTATTTACATCAGCTGTCCCCGAGCTTTATATATTACTCCCTTCGTCTTTAAAAGAATGACTAAATATATAAATTTTTTTGTCCACAAAAAGATGAGTTAAAATATATAAAGTGAAAGGTAAAAATATCATTTATTGAATCCACTAATATAAAAAATATAAAAGTATTTATCACTCTATGTAATCGTGTGAGACCTTTAAGGATAAATTTAGAATTTTTTACTTTCTTTCTTCTGCTTTACTCTTTTTTATTTTAACAAATATATGTACACATCCAAATTATACGTCCAAAGACACACCCAAGAGTAAAATGATAGTAATAAAATATTTCTCCATTTTATCTTTACAATACTGTCTCTCTTCATTTACTACTATTTTATACATAGGTGTATCTGTGGACGGTCCGGATCTTAAGTTCACCCCTTATCCAACTCACTCGAGCTCATCCCCTTTAGCGACGGACCCGGCGACGGTTCGGTCATACAACCGTCGTCTATACTTTTAGTGACGGACAACATATAGTGTCGCTAAAAGTATAGACAACGGTTGTATGACCGAACCGTCACCGGGTCTGTCGCTAAAAAGGGGTGAGCTCGGGTGAGTTGAATAAGGGGTGAACTTAAAATCCGGACTCTATCTTTGGATATACCCTTTGAATATGTACATATATTTATTTTAGAAACTAATAAATACACAACAGAAAATAATATTTTCACATAAAAATTATCGCTATAAATTCTATAGCGACGATTTTCACAGTCATTATATATCTATAATGATATTTTTTTATGTAAAAATATAAAAAGTGTTTGAAAATATCACCCCAATCCAAGAAGCACAACCCAACACGCCACGTATCCTTTTTCACTAAATTCAAATCTATCTAATCGAGTCTCCAACTTCTTTTATCCCGGTCCCACAAACTACAATCTGCTTACTTCCCAAACACTCGTCAGTAGACCAACACGTGTGGTTCTAAAATCCAAGCTTTTGTCCAATTTTTACTATACATTATCACTGCTTTCATGGCCGAAATTCTGGTTTTTGACTCCACCTTTTTTTCCGGTTAAACTTAAATTCAAGATCATTTGGACGTCAACAAACCAATTTTCTTGGAGGGATTTTTCAAAAGATCGAAACTTTTAAAGTACCCATTTATTTAAGTTGTGATTTGTATAGACATCAGGTGGGCCAGAGTAACATGAACTGGATAATGTTCACCTGCTTTCTTCGGATGATTTTCATTGCTTCATTCCCATTCAATGACCATCTTCTTTATCCGGTTCGTATTTAAATATATCTGTATAATATCCAAATTATTATATTATGCCTTTTTTATATATATGTATAATTTTTAATCCATTATTGGGAACGTGATGATCTTCTTCTTCTCTCTCTCTATTTAAGTATGGGTTGGTTATTAGTTTGAAGAGTTATCTGTTTCTGGGTTTTGCAGATTCAACTTTCTATTTGATTTTGGGAGTATATTGCTACTGTTTTATGTAAGTTTCTCTTTGCAATCTGAGTTATAGATTAGTGCTTACTTCTGTTGAACATGGTTTAATGTGTTTGGTGTCTAAATCTTAAGTTTATTTGATGCTTCTTTGCCTTTTTCTCATATGGGTATTAGCTGCTATGCTTGGATTTCTGGCTGAAATGTGGAATTGGAAAGTAGTTGTTCTTATGGGTTGGTATTACATATATTATATAATATATTGTTTGTAGAAACTTTCAAGCCAAAATTTATTTTTGGAGGAATGTGTGGCCTTTTCAGAATTTCTTGGGACTGATTTGCATCAGTTCTGGAAGGATTGAACATTGATTTCCTTGATGAATATTCTTTATGGAACTTGCTTAATATAGGCAGTTATTATCAACATTTGGGTTTTTTGGGGTCATTATCTACATTTGGTTTTTAAATCTTCATTTCAGTGTCCTAGTAAGTTCGTGATTTTTTAGGATTTTGCTTCAATAAGATTTGGATTTTTCTCATATGGTTCTGGATTATTGCCTTCCCCTTGTCTTCTGTGATAATGCTACTGAACCTTATAGAATGAAGTAATCTTGTGCAGTCAATTCCAAATGGTACTTTTATGTCATTGTTCATATTCTTATAAACAGTTTAAGGTTGTCCTACGAGGCTACGATCCTATTCGATGTCTGTATTTCTTATTCGATAGACTAGTTTTAGTGTGTTCTTTATATGAGAACTTTAATGTATTTGTATTGCGATTGCCATGATCTTACTTTCTCTATTGTCTTTCATAATGGAAGGAATTAGTGGTAGACTTGTATATCCATGGATCTTATCCTCTTCAGCAGTGAGTACAATCATTATGAATCTAGCATAACTCTTGTCTTGTTGGGGGAGCTATTATTTTCTTCTCATAATATCCAAACTAATGTTTTTACTGAAACTCAATAGACTTGTAACTGGAAAGTAAAGTTTTAATTGAAATGACTGTATATTGATTGTACATGTGATTATATCTGAATTTAGAATTTCTTGCCAATAAACAGAACTCAATAATACCTTGTTAGGCCTGCCTATAAGGTTTCTTTTGTACTATAGCGTATGCAACCATCAATGTGAAGTAATTTTTGTAAATTAATTTGTTCATACGTTTCATATCGACTTCCATCTTGATTTCTCATGTCTAAAATTTGTGGTAATAGGTTTGTTATGATGCTGTGACACATTGAGAAGCTCTTGCTGGAGCAAGTTTATCTCATTTCATCAATGGATGATATTTTTTCCCATTTCTTGGATTTGACTTCTTATATGAGCCATCAATTTATTCGATTAATTGGTGAGTCCATTAATTTTCCTTTTTTTTAAACTTTCATTTACCTTTGGCAACAATAATTGCTAAGTAGAGGAAGTCATACTTGTTTGCTGGGCATTGTAGCATTAAAGAATACTCTAAGAAGTAATGACATTGTTTTACTCGATGTTAATACAGAGGATCTTCTTTTTAGAGATGTCAGTAACTGCTCAGACTGTTTTGTGGACAGTTCTTCTAGTCGACATGAACATCCACTACCTTCAGCCTACAGCATTGGGAAATCTGTTTATGATAATTGCTCATCTTCTTCATTTTCTTGCAATGCTAGTAGAGTCCTTCAGATCCAAGAGAGTGGAACCTCATATCTGGAGGAACTAATGCCTGTATGTTCAAGATTTGAAATTGTATTAAGCAACTACTATTACCGGGGTGTTGGCTTCATTTTTAAAGGGTATTATACTCTTCTCATTAAGGTTTCTCTAAAAGCCTTTCTTCTACTCGAGTCATTTATCCGAAATCATAATTTGCAACTTTACTATCTGAAATGCATCATGAGAAGTCTCCTATTGTTTAATCTGTTTTTTTTGTTTCTTATTATAATAATTAGTCCTGTATTGTACTAATTCAACTGTCTCCTATTGTTTCTTTTGTTTCCTATTGTACTAATTCATGTTGCAGCTGGTGCATATGGTTGTAGGTTGATGCTCCCTATATCTGGTCAGAGGTTTTCTTGGAGGTTAACATTTGCCTCTTTGAGATCGATGTTTTGCTATGTCAGATCTTCTAAAGCTCAAGTACGTAGGTAATATACTTAACCTTTTTGAATTGGTTGAATATTAAAGATGATCTTAGATATGAGGCATCAGATCTATGGTTAGCATGAAATCTCCCAACACCACTTATCTCATGAAACTGGTGTCATTGATATTTTTAGTATTATATCGCGAGTGTGGAAAACTTTACATGGTTCTTCTGGTGAGATTGGATGGTTGCAAGAAGCTCCTGGAATGGCTCCAGTGAAGGATGGTTCAGCTAGATTCCTGGAGCTGCTAGAATGTATAAGGTACCAAATTTATATGTGCGATATATTAGTGTTATTACTAATGATTCAATAACTTTCTGCAAGCTGCAATAATCTTAGGAAAGTAAGTCAAAACTCAAAAGCAGTCGTTTCATAACAATTTCATATTTTTCTGTGCAATATTTTTCTGCCGAGGAACCTCTTGATTTCCTAGAAGCTCCTTAGATCTCTCTTGAACTGCAACTTTCCTGAGCTTTTAACTTAAAAATAAGCTAAACAAACTAAAGCATTAAGTACTGGTCAATGGTAATATTTCCTATCCCCTTAAATGCATCTCATGATTTAGTAAAGATAGACTACTACCATGTTATCTTAAAATAATCAACTTATCTTCTTTAATTATCTTTGACATACATTAACAGTTTGTCTGCAGCTGACGTTACTGTGTTGCATACTGGATAAGATCTACCTTAGATCACATAATATTTGTGGGTGTGGGTGTGTTTGGGGGGGGGGGGGACTAGGTGTTTGCAACAATCGATGTATTCTACCTGAATTCTGTGTTTTCCACCACTTGACATTTTTCCTTCTCGAGATCTAGGAGTCAATTGCATTAGGTTTTAGTATCCAAACCTTGGTATTTGCAACATGTCAATGAATATCCTTTAGTTTTGATCTTTTTTTCTCAAGTGAAGTATATGATCGGTTTGTATTTTTTTTTATCTTTTACCCTTGAGAAATGGAGAGCACAAACTGCCTGACTCATTTGTTTATCTTCTGATTCCAGGTATAATGTAAATATGCATAAGCTTGGGTTTGATTTTCTAGTTATTCATTGACGTGCTACATTGTCATCTCCTCCGTGCTTTTTAAATGTGTTTTGTCAGGCCTTTTCAGCAATCATGGTCCCTTATATTTTGTGAGCGCCAAGATGTACTTTTCAAAGATGGGTCTAGCTTGCCACATTGCAAAAATTCACAGTGAGGTAGAAGTTAATTTCTTTGCAACTTAGTAAATAAAAATGATCAGAGTACAGTGAGTATACTTCCTTGCCTAAACAAAAGAAAATGAAAAAATAAAGGCTTCTTGTTTTTATTCTTTTTGAATTTATCATTTCTGCTCTTCTAGTTTACCATATTATGTTAGTCTATTGTATAGGCATCTGTGGAACACAATGCATGGGAACTCAAACAATATATTGAGGAGTTAAATTGGGGGTCTGGCAAACGTGTGATGCTGCTTGGTCACAGCAAGGGTGGGATTGATGCTGCTGCAGCATTGTCCATTTATTGGTGTGACTTGAAGGACAAAGTTGGGGGGTTGGTATTAGTTCAGAGCCCATATGGAGGCACGCCATTGGCTTCTGATGTTCTTCGCGAAGGTCAGATTGCTGACAAGGAAACCCGGAGGATTATGGAGCTCTTGATTTGTAAACTAATTAAGGTATTATTTTTTCCAAAAATTTACAACTATGGTTGCGAGTTAGGTAAAGACATTATATAATGTATAATTCTGTTACATTTGCTCAAAAAGAAAAAAAAAAGGGAAAGAGAGAACATCTTATCCAAAAGCTTCTGTTGATTGAAGTAAAAGTCTCGAATATAATTCTAAACATACCATGAATAGTAATGTGGTGCAATATAAAAATGGCCGAGGTCCATGTGGTCACCTTATTTTACTTTTCTTAGTTCACAATGTTATTTTACATGTTCATTGTGCCCTTGTATGTGTTTCTTGATGAATTATCACGTCAGTCTACAGTTTGTTGATCATAGCCTGGTTCACTTGTGATCATGCCTTTTGCCAGGAACAGTTTTTACTCCTTTTGCACTTTGAGATATTTTGGCACTCATCTATTCTACTTGATCATTAAACTGTATACAAACCAAGATGGATGAGAATCATGAACTTATGCTCTATGTTGAACGGACTTGGAAGGAGTGTCCGGTTGGGCACGGTATTTTGAAGAGTTCAACATGGTACTCCTCAATTTTGCCAATTTTTTACACTAAAATGACGTGTCCAATATTCATACATTTGTTCGAGTGTCAAGTGTCGGACACGGGTACTTCAGGTAAAGTAAAGAGTTTGTGTTACATAGCTTATGCCCTCATGGTTTGGTGAATTGAAGTTGGCCTTAGGTAACCTTCGATTTGCTCGTAGCTCTATAATTCACCCTTCAAGTAAATGGAGTTGAAAAAAGCACTATCTTGTTCTCCAAAGCGGGCCGCTTAGTTGAAAGCTATGAAACAAGACCCAATACCTGGCTGGAAACAGGAGGGAAAGCCAAATGACTCTTAAAATTCCTCAAAGTAGGGGCTTTTTTCCTTAATTTGAGTTCCATTAGTTTTTAATGAATTTTTATGCCATGTTTTGCTGCTGGTGTTCTCCATTTTTTCTAATCTTTTCCAAATATTATTTTCTCCTTTTCACGTTGTTCCATTTGCTGCTTCCCATTTTGACATGTTTGAATAATCATATGAAAAAAATATGTTTTGGTTCTAGACAGTGTCCATCTCTTGTTTCTAAGTAACAAATGCCAATTCTGTATATTTACCTGTTATAGGGTGACATACGGGCACTAGAGGATCTGACATACGAGAAGCGAAAGGAGTTCATCATGAAGCACAACCTCCCCAAAAGTATTCCTCTCATCTCCTTCCACTCTGAAGCAAGTGTGGCACTGAGTGTGATTGCTACTCTAACCCAAATAGCACATGTGGAACTCCCCTGGCTTCCTCTTCCCAGGTTCGGCTGTGATGAGTCCAGCGATGTTATCCAAGCAGGTAGAAAAGTTCCCGTTGTAGTTCCTATTTCTGCTGTAATGGCTGTATGTGCACTTCACCTGCAATTACGGTATGGGGAGAAGAGTGATGGAGTGGTGACATGCCGCGATGCTGAAGTTCCAGGCTCAATTGTTGTGAGGCCGAACCGGAAACTCGACCACGCCTGGATGGTCTATTCTTCATGGAAAAAGAACCTGAAAGAGCCTGATGCTTGTGAAATGTGCGAGGCTTTGTTGACTCAACTTGTGGAGTTAGGAAAAGCAAAGCAAGATTAAAGGACTCTTTTTAAAGGTACTTCAGTTGATGTTTTTATTCGATTTACTACAAATCTGTGTTACAAACAACTGTCTTTCCAAAAGAAATGGAAATGGAACAACAATTGCTTCCAAGTTTATGTTTTTCAGTTTTTGTTCTTTTTTATGTTTGAAAACGTCGTGTGTTAAGATTAAAATACTAAGAAACTAAAGTTTAAAATACCTGTAGGCGTCGTTGGCAACGCCTACAGGTAGCACGGAAATTGAGGTAGTCGGGAGCAACCAAATAGTTAGCAATTGATTCCAGAATATGAAACCGAATATTATGCAGAATCCCTTCCATTGCTTTCATCTTCTCTCCCAGCTGTTCATTCATCATCCTATCAACCTCAACACTAGTAACTGGTCTTACCACTATTTCCTCCCCCTCCTCCTTGCCTCGTTCTTCTTTAGCATCAGTTAAGCAATTGGCTTCTCCTTGATCATCTACTAACCTGCGCATAAGAATGTAAACAAATATATAGTATCCAGAAGATGGCAATATCCAAAAGAACAACATAAGTTAGAATAGTTGTTGTATCTAAGAAATATAGCAGCATCTCTTTCAATTAACCCGAAATCAATAAAACAAAAGCAGTACCTGATTTCAGGCATAACCCACAGGTATGGCTTGGCGGCAGTCCTGACAGTAAATCTGGACAAGGGAAAAAAATATGGAAATGGTTTTATCTTCCATGTTGTACGAGTATAATTTGCCACTACCCTTAATAAATGTGTATATAAGCCCCTGATTTCGTCGGAATTAAGGTATTTTGTTGTAGTGCAACTCATTCAAGAGTTTCATCTTATGGACCATGCTTTTCGTGCGAAATCATTGTTGTAATGTCCTAGGGATGTAAATGAACCGAATCGTGTTGAGTATTAGGTTGCTTTGATTTGGTTCATAAAATTTATCAAGCCTGAAATAAGGTTTGATTGAGACTCGTTTAGTTACCGAGTCGAGTATGATCACGAATTGAGCCCGAGCAGTTTGAAATTTTCGAGCGAATATGATCCGACTATTAATAAAAAATTGCAATGAAAGCTGCTTTGATAAACAGGGAATTTGGTGGGAGTATATACAAAGTTGTTGCTACGAGGGGACCTATCTGTTACCTGATTCCTTACCTTTTGCAGACCTTTTCTGCAAAAAAATAATTTATCAAATCTAATTTCAGATAATGTGGCTCTGCACCTGAACAATGCATTAGAAATACAAAGTGACAACAGGATGCTATGAACTGAGGTTCCCTGACATAGTTTTTTCATGCCTTCAATAAAAGTTTCAAATGCTAATGTATTCAGAGGTATAATGTGAATGCACCATATTAGAAAAGTTTCAAATATGAATGCCCCATTTTATATTTGTATTGCACTTGCTCACTTACAAATGTCAAGTTATTTAGTAATAGAAAATAGAGCTTTGGGTTTTGACTTGTCAGGTCGGAGTCACAATTCTGGCCTTACGTTCAATGCCTCCAAATTTAATCGTGCTTTGTCATTGTCTTTTGTTTTACCACGCGCATCACAAGCTGTCAAATACTCCTTCTGTCCCGTATTAAACGTCTTAAATGATTTCAGCACGCTAATTAATAATACTTTTTTTTACCTAAATTGACCTTTTAAATTACTTATTAATTGAAGTATCCATTCACCTTTTTATAATCCCAACATTAATTATTCCTTTCCAATTCCCACATGAATCAGTTCTCTAGATTATTTTTGTTGTTAATATTCTCACATTTCAATAAGTATATTTCTCTCTTCAAACCTACCCACTAATTACATGCATATCTCCATTTATGCAAATCGTCTACATTTGTTGGTATTAATCTCTAGCGACTTTATCATTTTTGTTATTATTCTCACATTCCAATATGTATATTTCTCTCTCCAAAGTCCAAACCCACCCACTAATAACATCACTTCCCAATGTAAAGCTTTTATCGTTTCTCAAGTTTCCAACAAAAGTCGACTAAAAAGATTATGAGGGTATAAATGAAAAAATAAGATAAAAATAGTTATTAATATAGAAATAAGACATTTATTTAGGAACATCTTAAAAAGAAAATTAGGATGTTTAATATGAGACGGAGGGAGTATATTATTTTCTTTATGCATGTCATCTATACAACAACGAACTATCAGCATGACCCAAAATAACAACTCAAACCACATGGACAATTGTGTCCAGTTATAAGTCTTCCCGTAGCTTATTGCTCTCAGTTTACTGTGTTCATTTCTTGTTGGTTATGAAAATTTTAGATCGTTCAGCTAACCCAAGACCTCATTGCTCGACAATCAAAGATGAGGTGGATGGGTTCGGTTATTGCCGCGCTAAGCGCTACTAAGAAGAGAGGGTGGGAACAGAGGGGGAGGATCGAAGGTAGGTAGCAGCACAAAGGAAGTGGTGGAACGACGTGGGAGGTGGTGGCAATGACGGGGTAGAAGGAAGAGAGAGAAAATCGGTGTAGACTGTGAGAGAGAGAGAGAATTGTGGGTGCGACGGGGGTTAGCTTTAAAACTTAACCTATTTTATTTATGTCGGAATTCCGTCGAGATTAATTTCGTCGAGCATACATTAATTTTGACAGAAGTTTCATCAAAAATAGTAACTATTTGGTCGAGATTATTGTTTGTGCTAGCGGGAATTCTCTGCGCCAATGGTTGTAAATATTTTCGACAAAATTTTGTCGAGCTTTACATATTTTCATGGGAATTAACTCTAATAGAATTATCCGTCGAAAATATGTATATTCCGTCGAAACTAATTTCATCAGAATTAAGGTATTTTCTTGTAGTGCAACTCATTAAAGAGTTTCATCCAGGGACGGAGCTAGCCTTTTTTGCAGGGGCCATGCCCTCCCCCCAAGATTTTAAAATTTTTTAAGTACTAAGGCTCACCCACTTGAATTGTGAGATTAAATTTGTATTTTGTGGGCTTTGTGGTAATCCATTTCATTTCATTATCTCCAATTCTCCACTACACATGTAAGACCCCAACTTTTATAAATAAAGATGAATTTTCTATAAATATTATTTTCGAATATTATGGAGTTAATTTGATATAATGTTATAGTTGTGGGTAATATTTATAAATTTTACAAAGTACGCAAGTTGTTATATAATATTCGATTGGTCGGGGAATATTCGTTTTAACAGGGAATATTCGTACAACGGCACAATTATTGGTGGACCCCATAACGAAATTATTGTCGGATTGAGAAAACGACAAAAATATTTTATTAAAAATAACGGCGAAAGTTTTACCATTGATACTGTTGAACTACTAGGTAGTAAAAGTACAGTAATACGTGTGGTTGCATAGTAGCACACGGTATTGATTATTAATGCTTATGTGAGAAGTCACTCAGTTTGATTCAATTATTGTCAGTTAATAATATGAATTATTTAGCGATAATGAAGTTTTGTTTTATTCGTATTATTAACGTAATAAAACAGAAACATCTTTTTATATAAAACAGAATACTTTATTAAAGTTATTCTATAAATAGAATATATTATATTTTATTTAAAAGATATTTCTTTAAATATGGACCGTCAGATTAAAGTAATCAATCTGGACCATTAATGGATTAGTTACTATGCATTCCATTTTTCTATAAATAGCAGCTCATTCCTTCATTATTTCTTACGAATTCACTGAACTCTAGAGATAGAAACTATAGAGAGAGAGAGAAGAAAAGTATTCTGCTACTTAACTACTTCCTTATTTCAGTTCTTCTTTAAAACGGTAAGGGGTGTTATTTTTTCTTATTCATGAAGAGAACTGTTGTAATTCCATTTCTTATTATTCTGTTGGAATAACCTGAAAAACGCGGTCTACCCTACACTTGGTGACATTCTTCTATTGTTCTGTTGGAACATCCTGTCTGTGTATTTTACACCGGACCTGGTTCCGTCTTTATTATTATTCTGTTGGAACACCCTGTCTGTGTGTTTTACACCGGACTTGGTTCCGTCTTTATTATTATTCTGTTGGAATATCCTGTCTGTGCGTTTTACGCCGGACCTGGTTCCATTATTTATTATTCTGTTGGAATAACCTGTCTGTGCGGTCTATCGCATGCATGGTGATTTCTTTTGTTATTTCATTCTTTATTATACTCAGTTGGTTAAGTTTTGACTTCTATACTCCATGAAATTTGTGAAATATCCTTGATAATTGCGTTTCATCCAGTATCTTTTCATGAAAATATTCTTTTAAGCATTCTTGAATTTTACTCCACAAAGCAGTATCATGTTGACAATTTGGACGTTGTTAATTCTTGGATAAATTAATTCTTGAACTTGTTTTATTGAATTCTTATATCATTGTCATCATCCTCATGTTTATAAAATGTTGAAAGTCATCTGTGGCCTGTAGTGCATAGATGGACTTGGTATGATTATGATCATGTATTATTCGGTATAATCATGACCATTAATGAATACACGAATATCCTTGGCCGTAGTGCAGGGGTGATTCGATGATGTGGATTATTTTATTAAGCTGAGTCCCAACGATAACAGTGTTGAAAAACCTTTTAAATCATAGAAGATAGTAGATTTTATTTTCTACTTGACACTTTTAATGGATTGCTTGTTCCGCTGCAGTTAAACTTGATGTTCGTTATATTTTATCAGTTTAACACTGTTGAAGGCTAATGATAATTTATTCTGCATTATCTTAGTCATAATATTTTTTACTAGGCTAGTTGAGCTCACCCTTTCTTTCACTATTCTCTTCAGGAAATGAGAATATAGCTGGGACGAGTCGGGGAGCGGAGTGATGGACCAGATGATAGTATTAGTAGTCCTCACTATTCTGTTAAATAGTGTGACAATAATTGTAATGAGGACTCCTTTTGAGTTTGTATAGTCTCTAGTAAACAATAATTGTATTCAAACTCACAGTTCTGTTTTGTCATATTGTACACGACAGTTGTATTAGTAAGTTGTATTTGTATTCTGTACCATGTATCTGACGATCCAAGATAGGTGATATATACCTAATTTTGGGGGCGTCACAGTTGGTATCAAAGCTTAGGGATATGATCCCTGGCTAAGATGTGAGAATAGAACTAGGAGGGGAGAGACGAAAAATTCCTTCGCTAGTATGACCTACCTAAGTTTATTTGCATGATATTTAATTGGTTGGTTAAAATATAAAGATAATATATGACATATCAATTAACTTTTGTTTTGTGGCAGTATCTGAAAATGACATCCGAGAATGTTGAGAATAGCAATGGAGCACAGGCGACTGTTGATTCACCACATATCAATAATCGGGATAATGTGCATCAGGAAGGCGACAATCCTCATGCAAATAACAATACTGACCAAATGATGAATGATGGAATGTTCAGAAACTTTATGCAGTTCATGCAACAACAGGCGAGAGCGGCTCCTGTTCAAAATGTAGGTGAAAACACTGAAAACTCTCGGATGGTCACCGCTAAACAGTTCAAGGAGCTGGGACCACCGGAGTTTAAGGGCGAGCCAAAACCACTTATAGCGGAAACATGGATAAAGCAAATCACCAAGATATTTGATGTCTTGGGATGCTCCGAGGAGCAAAAGGTTCCCTTTACCGCCTTTATGTTGCGAGGAGAGGCAGATTACTAGTGGGAATCGATTAAGCGTACTCAACCTGCCGCATTGAAGATGTCTTGGGAGAAGTTCCAAGAGTTGTTCAATGACAAATACTTTTCCGAAAGTGTTCGACACATGAAGGAGGTGAAGTTCATCAAATTGGAGCAGAATAATATGACAGTGTCGCAGTATGAGGCTAAATTTGCTGAGTTGTCCCGGTTTGCGTCCCACTTGGTGGATAATGAAGAGCGAATAACACGAATATTTTTGCCAGGTTTGAAACCTAAGATACGTCAACATCTTATTTCTCATAAACTGTGTTTGTATTCAGATGTTGTGAATAGGGCTCAGTTAGTGGAGCGCGATAACGAGTCAGCGCAACCAAAAGAGAGCAGTCGGCAAAATGATAATACCAGTGAGAGCAGTCATCGAAGCGGTGACAACAAGCGTGGAGGGAATCAACAGGCCAAAAATGGTAACCACTTTGGTGGTAATCAGGGTCAAAACAATAAGAATGGTCATTTCAAGAAAAGAAGATTCAACAATGATGAAAAGACGTCAGCACCAGCACCCGTTGTTAAGGAAGGAGAACGACCACCTATCATATTTTTCAAATACGGAGGGGAGGGGCACATCAGTCTAAACTGCGTGATGCCGTCTAAAGCATGTTATAATTGTGGAAGAGAAGGTCATTTAGCTCGATTTTGTCGTTTACCAAAAAATAAGTTCAGCCAGGATGGAGGCACCAAAGGCCGTCCCAGAAAAGTCAAAATCGGTAGTGTAAGGGAGAGCGTTTGTTGTGACCTCCTCGAAAGCAAGGAACCCGAATGAGGTCATCACGGGTAAGTTTATCATAAACTCTAACGAAGTCTATACTTTATTTGATACCGGTTCTACCCATTCTTTTATTTCTCCTACTTGCGCTCATCGATTAAATTTGACTCCGGAGAAATTAGACTTTGACTTATCTGTTGAAACTCCATTGGGAGAAACCTTCATTACATCCACGGTTTATAAGTCTTGTTTTGTTCAAGTTGGTACCCACACATTACCTGTCGATCTGATTTCATTAAAAATACTTGCATTTGACGTGATTCTAGGGATTGATTGGTTAACTACTCATCATGCAAAAATTGATTATTTTCGTAAGGTTGTTAGCTTTCATATTCCTAATCGACCTATTATGCGAATTCAAGCAACCAAACCATTAAAATCAACCGCTGTCATCTCAAGCCATAAAGCTATTCGTTTATTGAAAAACGGATGTCAAGCTTTCTTAGCTCATGTCACGGATCTAAATAAAAATACGTCAATTTTGAATGATATTTCTATTGTTAATAAATTCCCTGACGTATTCCCTGAAGAACTTCCTGGCCTACCCCCAGAGCGTGAAATTGAATTTTGTATCAACCTTGAACCCGGTACAAAATCTATTTCCAAAGCCCCATATCGAATGGCTCCTATTGAAATTCAGGAGTTAAAGATCTAACTGTAGGAATTGTTAGACATTGACTTTATTCGTCCTAGTACTTCTCCTTAGGGTGCTCCTGTGCTATTCGTGAAGAAGAAAGATGGAAGTATGCGACTTTGTATTGATTATCGGGAGTTGAATCATGTCACCATAAAAAACAGGTACCCATTGCCACGTATTGATGACCTGTTTGACCAGTTGCAAGGAGCACAATTCTTTTCAAAGATCGATCTTCGTTCTGGATATCATCAGCTGAAGGTTAGAACTGAGGATATTCCAAAGACGGCTTTCAGAACTCGGTACAGCCATTATGAATTCCTAGTCATGTCCTTTGGTTTGACTAATGCTCCTGCTGCCTTCATGAATATGATGAACCGGGTATTCAAGGAATATTTGGATCACTTTGTGGTCATCTTTATTGATGACATCCTTATTTATTCCAAAAGTCGTGAAGATCATGAGCAACACTTGAGGCTGGTACTCCAAAAGCTTCGTGAATACAAGCTTTATGCCAAGTTAAAGAAATGCGAGTTCTGGCTGGAGGAGGTAGCATTCCTTGGGCACATAGTATCAAGTCGTGGAATATCTGTTGACCCGGCAAAGATTGAAGCTATTCAAAGCTGGGAGCAACCTAAATCAGTAACCGAAGTACGTAGCTTTCTCGGTTTAGCTGGTTATTATCGGAGATTCGTGGAAGGATTTTCTCG
Source organism: Panax notoginseng (assembly GCA_016801055.1). Lineage (NCBI taxonomy): Eukaryota > Viridiplantae > Streptophyta > Magnoliopsida > Apiales > Araliaceae > Panax > Panax notoginseng. The sequence goes on from CM029015.1 coordinate 14,816,731, forward strand.
AATCGCTACTCCACTAACTCAGCTGACTCGGAAAGATACAAAGTTCGGTTGGAGCAAAGAATGTGATACGAGTTTTCAAGAACTCAAGAGGAGACTCATTTCAGCACCTGTTCTAACAATACCATCTGGCTCGGAGGGATTTGTCATCTACAGTGATGCTTCGAGCAAAGGGTTGGGATGTGTCATAGCCTATGCATCAAGACAACTCAAGGAATATGAGAGGAATTATCCTACTCATGATCTAGAGTTGGCAGCTGTTGTCTTTGCACTTAAAATTTGGAGGCATTACTTGTATGGGGAGAAGGTGGAGATCTTTACGGATCATAAAAGCCTCAAATATTTTTTCACTCGAAAGAAACTCAACATGCGACAACGACATTGGCTTGAATTGTTGAAAGATTATGATCATACCATTCAATACCATCCTGGAAAAGCGAACGTGGGAGCTGACGCATTGAGTAGAAGATCATATGCAAGTACGAGTGCGATATTGTCAACACAAAGGCCCATTTTGTGTGACTTGCAAAGGATGGAGATAGAGTTAAAGACTCAAGGGACCCATGTGATGATGGCAAATATACGAGTAGAATCGACTTTATTCGATAAAGTTAAAGCTGCTCAAGCTACAGACCTGGAGCTGATGCGTATGAGGAAGAAAGTGCAAGAAGGTGCTATGCCGGAAGCAAGAATCGATGAAGAAGGAATACTTCGAGTCAACTCCAGACTTTGTGTTCCTAACGACCCTGATTTAAAGTATGAAATCATGATGGAGGCGCACAACACACCGTTTGCAATCCATTCTGGGAGTACCAAAATGTATCATGATCTTCGTCATACATTTTGGTGGAGCAATATGAAGCGAGAGATAGCGCTGTTTATCTCAAGGTGTCTAACTTGTCAACGAGTCAAGACGGAGCATCAAGTACCAAAAGGTCCATTGCAACCACTTGAAATTCCAAAATGGAAGTGGGAGCACATTACCATGGATTTCGTTACCGTTCTTCCTAAGGTTTCTCATGGTATTGATGCGATTTGGGTCATTGTTGATAGATTGACCAAGTTTGCTCATTTTTTACTGATACGAGAAACTTATACACTTGAACGTCTTGCTCGTATGTACATAAACGAGATTGTAAGACTGCATGGTATGCCAGTATCCATAGTTTCTGATCGAGACCCAAGATTCACTTCACGATTTTGGGTTAGTTTACAAAAAACTATGGGCACTGATTTACGATTTAGTTCGGCATATCATCCTCAGACGGACGGACAATCAGAGAGGACTATTCAAACTCTTGAAGATCTATTAAGACTCTGTGTCCTTGATTTCAAGGAAAGTTGGGACAAGTTCTTACCATTGGTGGAGTTTTCCTACAACAACAGTTATCAAGCAAGTATTAGCATGGCTCCATTCGAAGCGTTGTATGGAAGAAAGTGTCGTTCTCCAGTATGCTCGGATGAGGTGGGTGAAGCAACGTTGTTGGGACCGGAGTTGGTACGTATGACTACAGAAAAGATTCAAACGATCCGACAACGTATAAAAACCTCACAAGATCGACAAAAGAGTTATGCTGATCTTCATCGAAAGGACGTGGAATTTGATGTAGGAGATCATGTGTTCTTACGTGTTGCTCCATGGAAAGGAGTTACAAGATTTGGAAAGATAGGAAAGCTCAATCCTCGATTCATCGGTCCATTTTTAATCCTCGATCGAGTAGAAACTGTGGCTTATAGACTCGCTTTACCGCCAAGTATGTCTCGTGTTCATAACGTTTTTCACATATCCATGTTACGTAAATATGTGGAAGACCTGAACCACATTATTGAGTTAGAACCGGACGAAATAGCGGAGGATTTGACGTATGAAGAAGTTCCTGTTCAAATCTTGGATAAGAAGGACCATATTCTACGCTCCAAGGTTATACCTCAAGTCAAAGTTTTGTGGAGAAATCACGATGTTGAGGAAATGACTTGAGAGTTAGAATCTGAAATGAAGTCAAGATATTCTTACCTCTTCGACATACCAGGTACGTACCCTAATTTCGAGGGCAAAATTTTATAAGAAGGGGAGGTTGTAAAACCCCAACTTTTATAAATAAAGATGAATTTTCTATAAATATCATTTTTGAATAATATGGAGTTAATATGATATAATGTTATAGTTGTGGGTAATATTTATAAATTTTGCAAAGTACGCAAGTTGTTATATAATATTCGATTGGTCGGGGAATATTCGTTTTAATAGGGAATATTCGTACGACACAATCATTGGTGGACCCCACAACGAAATTATTGTCGGATTGAGAAAACGACAAAAATATTTTATTAAAAATAACGGCGGAAGTTTTAACATTGATACTGTTGAACTACTCGGTAGTAAAAGTACAGTAATACGTGTGGTTGCATAGTAGCACACGGTATTGATTATTAATGCTTATGTGAGAAGTCACTCAGTTTGATTCAATTATTGTCAGTTAATAATATGAATTATTTAGCGATAATGAAGTTTTGTTTTATTCGTATTATTAATGTAATAAAACAGAAACATCTTTTTATATAAAACAGAATACTTTATTAAAGTTATTCTATAAATAGAATATATTATATTTTATTTTAAAGATTTTTCTTTAAATATGGACCGTCAGATTAAAGTAATCAATCTGGACCATTAATGGATTAGTTACTATGCATTCCATTTTTCTATAAATAGCAGCTCATTCCTTCATTATTTCTTACGAATTCACTGAACTCTAGAGATAGAAACTATAGAGAGAGAGAAGAAAAATATTCTGCTACTTAACTACTTCCTTATTTCAGTTCTTCTTTAAAACGGTAAGGGGTGTTATTCTTTCTTATTCATGAAGAGAACTGTTGTTATTCCATTTCTTATTATTCTGTTGGAATAACCTGTATACGCGGTCTACCCTATACTTGGTGACATTCTTCTATTATTCTGTTGGAACATCCTGTCTGTGTGTTTTACACCGGACCTGGTTCCGTCTTTATTATTATTCTGTTGGAACATCTTGTCTGTGTGTTTTACGCCGGACCTAGTTCCGTCTTTATTATTATTCTGTTGAAATATCATGTCTGTGCGTTTTACGCCGGACCTGGTTTCATTATTTATTATTCTGTTGGAATAACCTGTCTGTGCGGTCTATCGCATGCATGATGATTTCTTTTGTTATTCCATTCTTTATTATACTCAGTTGGTTAAGTTTTGACTTCTATACTCCATAGAATTTGTGGAATATCCTTGATAATTGCGTTTCATCCAGTATCTTTTCATGAAAATATTCTTCTAAGCATTCTTGAATTTTACTCCACAAAGCAGTATCATGTTGACAATTTGGACGTTGTTAATTCTTGGATAAATTAATTCTTGAACTTGTTTTATTGAATTCTTATATCATTGTCATCATCCTCATGTTTATAAAATGTTGAAAGTCATCTGTGGCCTGTAGTGCATAGATGGACTTGGTATGATTATGACCAGGGATTATTCGGTATAATCATGACCATTAATGAATACACGAATATCCTTGGCCGTAGTGTAGGGGTGATTCGATGATGTGGATTATTTTATTAAGCTGAGTCCCAACGATAACAGTGTTGAAAAACTTTTTAAATCATAGAAGATAGTAGATTTTATTTTCTACTTGACTCTTTTAATTGATTGTTTGTTCCGCTGCAGTTAAATTTGATGTTCGTTATATTTTATCAGTTTAACACTGTTGAAGGCTAATGATAATTTATTCTGTATTATCTTAGTCATAATATTTCTTACTGGGCTAGTTGAGCTCACCCTTTCTTTCACTGTTCTCTTCAGGAAATGAGAATATAGCTGGGACGAGTCGGGGAGCGGAGTGATGAACCAGATGATAGTATTAGTAGTCCTCACTATTCTGTTAAATAGTGTGACAATAATTGTAATGAGGACTCCTTTTGAGTTTGTATAGTCTCTAGTAGACAATAATTGTATTCAAACTCACAGTTATGTTTTGTCGTATTGTACACGGCAGTTGTATTAGTAAGTTGTATTTGTATTCTATACCATGTATCTGACGACCCAAGATAGGTGATGTATACCTAATTTTGTGGGCGTCACAACACAATACACACCAACAAACAAAGTTTTGTCATTGCATATTTGCGTTGTTAGATTTACTTTTATTGAGATTTATATGCATTCCCAAGTCCCAAATAATGCTAGGAAATAGGATTGATGGAGATAATGGACTGTTTCGTAAATACAGTGGGATTGTGGACATGTGGTTAGAAGAATTATTGCCAGAAATTAGAATTGGTGGGAATTATTTTCTGAAGTTGGGACTTAGGAAGCTCAATGACATAGCCTTTTATCTTGAAAAGTCTGAAGACTGGAAGTTTGATTTTGCCCTCCCCCCCAAAGATCAAATCCTGGCTCCATCCCTAGTTTCATCTTATGGACCATGGTTTTCGTGCAAAATCATTGTTGTAATGCCCCGTGCATAGGGATGCAAATGAACTGAATCGAGTCGATTATTGAGTTGCTTAAATTTGGTTCATAAAATTCATCCGGTCTAAAATAAATAAGGTTTTACTGAGACTCGTTTAACTACTGAGTGAGCATGATCACGAATCGAGCCCGAGTAATTTGAACCTTTCGAGTAAATATAATCCGAGTATTAATAGAAAATTACAATTTAAAAAGTTTCGAGTAGTTCATCGAATTTTAAAATTTATTTATATTTTAAGTCAAGTTTGAATTGAATTTTTAGTTGAACGAGTATGAATCAAACAGTCTGAACTGTTTGATTTATTTTAGAAAAATTACTACTTGTGAACTATTCTAAAAATTTAAAGAATAGTACTACTAGTACTGTTGACAAAATTTAATATTTTTTTTGTGTACTGCATGCATTAAATTGATATTTTCTTTATTTTGCAAAAGTAATCTTATTGCAAAATTCTCAAATATTAAGAATGTGTTTTAGAACAGTTAAATTAAATTATACCAAAATCACAGTCCAATTTGATTTCAAGTGAACAAATTTTAAGTTTGTTAACACACTCGGACAATATATACTTATATATATAGTTTGACAAAAAAAATCCTAAAACAACTATATTTATAAAAGTCAAAACTCATATAACACTCTAATTTTAAGACGAATGAATCACATTGAACTTTAATCTCTTTATTTTATTTTTTTTAAATTGAGTTTTTGTCATTAACCGATTCGAATGAGAGTATTTTGGATAATTAAATTCCAAAAAATATATACAAAAAATTTGAAAATAATATAAACATTATATACTCTTAAAAGGCTTAATTTTTTAGATTAATATGTGGTCTTATATATCAATGGAAGCACATAAAATATAGCCATGTGATTAATGTCCCATGGGATCCCATTAATCTACCACAATAAACATATAATATGCTAAATTATTGTGTTTTAATCCGGTTGTCTTAACTTATAACAAATAAATACTCGTACAAAAGAATGATTTGCTGATCAATTTAACTTTAATCTTGGCAATTAAAATGTCGTTATCACAATACTCCATCCGTTTCGTAATATATTACGTTGTAGATGATTTTATTTTTTTTAAATTATTTGACGTTTTATATAATCTAGAAAAATTAATCACAATCTTTCTAAAACTACCTCTCATAGGAAAATATTACGGAGAGAGAATATGAGATAAGTAAATGGTAAAAGTTATTATAGACAATTAATACTATATTTAATAATATAAAATTATTTTCTTAATTTTTATGCACAACTAAAGCTAATTATTATTTTAAGAATATTATAGGATTCGCAGCAAAGTTAGCTTCAGGGGAAAATGGGGTCCCTAGACTTGGAGAATAGTGTATACACCATCTATATCATGTAAGTATTTGTTATAGATATTAATAAGGTATACACCATCTATATCATTGAAAATAAGAAGGAAGGAACGATCGAGATTAGAAATTGAAAATCGACGTCCGTTACTAATAGCAGCGGACGGTAAAAAAAATACTTAGCGTTTACTACTATCAGTAGCAAACATTAATCAGATCAATAGTTTGGTCTGAATTTATCATATTTAAGTATTAAAACTATTTAAAAGAAAAAAAAATTGCATAGACTTTATGGTTGTTAAAACACTATTTGTCATACTTATGAAATCATCATTTTTAATGGGTCATGCCTCAAACAATAATCAATTCCCTATTCATTCCCCTTCTAAATCAATTTGATGGTTTACTAATTAAAATAAATTATCAATAATGTTAGGTAATACTTTACCCCTTTTATATTTTTTTGGTATTGAATGTATATTAATATTAAAAAATGAATATTAAAACAAGAAAGGAAGGAAGGAAGGAAGGAAGGAGAATAGGCTTTTGTTTTTGTGATTTTAGGTGTTAGGTTTAAGGACCAATTTAATCAAGGGCCATAACTAGTTTTGAGATGTTAATTTAAAATTTTGACTAAATAGAGTCCCTACAATGATTTATGGAACCCTAACCACCTTTGGAAAGTCCTAATCAGTTGAGTTTGACTTGTCTGTCAGGTTTGTAACACTTTCTTTTTTTTGTTTTCAAAACCCTAATCAATCAATTGAGTATTAGAAATTTTTTTAAAATTAAAAATCTATTTTAAATTAATTTATGAAATCCTAGCAAAAATTTAAAATTCACACATTTTTTTTTAAATTTAAATACAAACATAAAGTACTAATTAACTATTACCATATGTGTTGATTTTAAATAAAAATAGAAAAAGAACATATCTTGCTCTCAAAACTTAGATGAGTTTGTATCAATTTAAAAAACTTGACTTGAAAAGTTAAAATTTTATCTTTAAAATTTAAAATAGAGAAAATATATTTTTTTCTCCTTTTGTTTGGAGGTGAGAGTACATATTACGTTCTCATATGTCATACTTAATTATATATTAATTTTAATTTATATGGAATAGTTTTTTTTTTGTTTTTTTTTAGGTTTATTGAAATATATTGAGATTTAAAATATTTTTATATGTGGCTTATTGGGCCACATGGGAAGTACAAATACAGAAAAAGAACCAGCATATAGATTCTCAAATAAGATACCATTTCGGGAAAAAGTATATTGTCAAATAATTACTATTTTTAATTATATTAATACATAAATAATGATATATCTTACAAATTTTATATGTTAATTTTTCAGTTACGAGTTAGGTTAATAATTATAATTGATAAAATTTTAATGATATATTTAATACCCTAATAAGTCAATTTTATAATTCTACTTAATGATATAGACAATATTATTAGATCCGGATCAGACCGCCGGTCGAACCAGTAAAACTCGAAATCGATCCACACTTTGGTCCGGTTTGAACCAATTCATCAGTTTAAATCAAAACTCGCTCAGACCCGGTGGTTGAATCGGTCAATACAGTGAACTGGGTCAACGATTTTACTGGTTCCCTATCAATTTTTTATTTTTTTGTAGTTTAAGCATTTGAATTTGATTGAATGTATTCTCGAGATGTTTATGTTCATTTGTGTTTGATTTTATCACTCTTTAGTCTTGAATTTTGAATTATAATAATAATTTAATATCTTTCTTTTTATATAAATTTAATATTTATTTAAATTATATAAAGTAATCGGTGTACAAATAAATTTAGTTTATTTTAAATAGATTGATTAATTTTACATTATTGAAAAAGAAAACTCTCACACTACGTGACAAGACTCTTAATAAACAGCATTGATATATTTGGCGTTACAGAGAGAATGGGAGGGGGATTCTTTTCAGGGAAGTAAAGAAGCCACCCGGCAATGACATAATGTCAGTATATAAAGGAGAGAGTTACATGGGCTGGAGCATAGCTGTTTTAATGGCTTCCCCAATTATAGCGACTGTCATGTCAATATCAAAACCTTCGTCAAAATTACAGATCGGATTAGCATGAAGTTTATTTTTGAATAATTAATCAATTGATCAATAGAATATTAACACGTATACAATTTCGCTTACGTGTCAGCACTCTATTGACCAATTGACTAATTTATCTAAAAATAAATTTCATGTTAATTACTTCCCTAAATTTCTAATAATACGTACCAGTGTACTACTAGTATCATTTATATCATCACCTTTATTATGAAATTAATTTTGGCCAATTTATTAATATAATATCGATATGTAGATCGAGAAATAATCTCTATCTTCGTGTTAATACTATATTGATTAATTGACCAACTTATTTGAAGTTAATCTCATAATTATAAAATCTTATTTATACTACCTCCGTTCTTAAAAAATTGTCGTTTAAGGTTTTTACACATACATTAAGAAAGTCATTTAATACTATCATTTAACAATAGTAAAATTTATTTGAAATTCTATCACTATCTCTTTATAGGAAGTTGAAAACTATTAATACAAAGAAGAAAATTTCTTGGGAGAATGAGAGAAGGTAGGGATGATATAGGAAAGTAAATAATTTATTCTTTTGAAAAGTTATAAACGATAAATAAATTGAAACAAATTTTTTCTTTTAAAACGATAATATTTTAGTAATGTAGATAGTACTAAGTTTTACCCCCACCCTTCACTAGATTGCAATCCTTCTGGGTCTAGTGATCGGGTAATTTTTATTTTAGATTCTCAAAATAATTATAATATTTATTAGAACTGAAATTTTTATAGAATTCAGTGATTTAAATATAATTTGAATACACGTAAAAAATAAAGTTATAATCATTAAATTTTGTAAAAATTTTAATTCCAATAAATATTATAATTATTTTGGGAGCCTAAAAAAAATAAAAAAATTACCCTGTCACTAGACCGGTCACCATATGCCGGTTTCCCTAGATTAATTCTATATATTGACATTTTTTATAATTGTTTTATCTATACTTAATACTTTAAATGTTCATAAAACCAAGTGAAACATCTAAATCGGAATAAATTTAGCCCAATTACAACTTATGTTAATCGTATTCTTGGTTGGAAACTTGCAATATATATGACAACATGGGCACATGGCTTGTGTTTAACGAACGGTACAATGCATGTGTAAACAAAATTATGGAAATTTCAGAGTTATTTATTTTTATTTTTTTGTCGAAAGATTTCCGATCTTGAGATCAGATTATGTCTTCTCTCCCATAGACCACTGAACTAAGCTGCGCAGTTGAAACTTCAGAGCTTTTAACTTCACTAAATATATACGTACATGTCTATTCTAAGTTATAAAAAGTATAAAGTCTATAAGAGATTGAAATTGAACTCATTCTAACTTAATTATCCACTAAATTTAATCAATCTATATATTATATATAAATGGAGAGGAGGGAGAGCAGGAGCAGGTGCAGGGGCAGATCTGTTAAGGGGGCAGCATAGGTAGTTATTTCTGCTGAATTTTTTTTTATAGGTATAAGGGTAAGAACAGATATGTAAATTAATAAATTCAAGGGGACAGATTAATGAAAAAGTTAAACATAGAAGGGGCAATAAATACACACAGAGGTATCAAGTTTCCTAAAAAGTATAGTGATAACTTATAATAATTATATTTTGTTGCACATTTATTTGTATACATGATTATAAATATATATATATATATAAGTACCAAGTTCTCATCTTTTATCGTTTTAATAATATTTCTCATTTAACTAGAGCATTGATATTTGCACGCATAAGCAAAATTTTATATTTTCATAAGTTTATTCTCACATGAGTGGTGCGCATTTACTATTCATGTGAGACAGAGATATTGTGGAACTATAATTTTTACTTGTGGAATCGCATCTTAATTTTTTTTGCCAAGTTAATCTTTTGTCATATTTGTTTCATTCAAAAAATTTAAGCTAAGTTTTGGTGTTTTTTGAAGTTTACAAAACCAACCTTACGTTGAAGAAAATTATGACAATGAAGAGATGACTTGACATGATAACACTACAAAATTTTTATAACTTATTTTTCTTACCTCTTTACTTGTATTAATGATTAAATATTTTAGGTAATATGACCTTCGGGACACCTACATTTGTTTTGATTACAAGTTTTGTACGTTTTGTACTTAATTATTACATATTTAATTGTGGATTATACAATTGGTTATTTATATAATATAATGTTTTATTTGATGTTGATTACACATTAATAAATAATTTTAAAAATATTTTTAATTTGCAATGTTTTGATTATTTAATAGCAGCATTGTCAAATAAATTTCTTCTCAGTAAATTAAAAAAAAATCTTCTAAAGTAAATATATTCTTCACAAATTGTTATTAAAGACATTTTTACTAGTTATTTCAAAATGTTAATTGTGAGGAAATCATCTCCTCCCCAAATAAAAATAATCTTTTATAATATATAATTTGTGAATAACATATTCTTCACAATATATCCATCACAAAAAATATTTAGTCACTAACTTAGCGAAATATACTTTTAGGGAGAAACTCTAATGTGAGTAATTGTGCGAAAGAAAGTTTTCTTCACAATAAATCTCTTGTGAGTAATATATTATTTCTTGTAAATAATTTGTCCTTCATTACCGGCCCTTTTTCTTGTAGTGAAAATTCGCCCCTGCTAAAAAATATTTCTAAATCCGCCCCTGAACGAGAGTACATAGTTATTTTTAAAAAAAGTTGTGTAATAACTTGTAATAAACACATTATTGACATTTGACATTATCTATTTCTTACATTATCTCCTATTTTCTCCTAATAAGTTCTTATACTACGTAACACCCTAATCTTATATCAAAATATGTAGAAAGAATGTGTCTGTATATAAAGAATTAAGTTACTTACTAATAGTAAATTTAGTTATATAAATTTTTGAACGAGCTTCTGATGAGTTAAAATGACTCGATAAGATATTATTATACTAATAGTTTAACTCGATTTCGACTTCAAATTTGACCCGATTGTTACGTACGGGAGTGATTAACATGAAGTTAATTTTAACTAATTGACTAATATAATTTCGATACACAGGTCAAAAAATGATCATTTCCATTGCGTGTCAACATAATATTAATTAATTAAATAACTTACCATTAAATTAAGTTCGTAATAATCGAATCGGTTACATACTATCACTTCAAAATTACCTTAAAGGTTGTATACTTGCAAGGAGGACCGGAAGGAAGAGGAGTGAACTTATAATAATTCTTCATTTTATCCCCAAAACAAAAAGAATCTCCTAGTTCTTGATTAAAAATATTAAGCAGTACGTAACACTGTAGTGCAGTATAATGACAAGTACGTACTATAATTCAATACACCAAATGAGCCAAAATATTAAAGCTAAAAAAGAAAGGGGCTGGAGCTAGAGTAACAAAAAGAGAATATATGAATATTTATACTAACAGTTTTTGATATTTTTATACGTAAGTTCAATTTTTTTAATCATAATTTTATTAAAAAGTGGGTCTTACGTATAGAAATATAAAAAATTATGATAAAAATATCTATTTTTTAGTTGATATTTTCACAATAATTTTTGATATTTTCACGCATACGACCCATTTTTTATTATTAAAAAGTGAATCCTACGTGTAAAAATATCAAAAAATATTGTGAATTTATTGATTCCCTAACAAATATCAATACTTTTATGAAAAGTTGCCTGAGCAGCCACTGGGGTTCTGGTTTTATTATCAGAAATAAAGGAAAAACTTGATAGACAAGAAACGTATTTAGTTTACCCTTCCTTCTCTAGTTTAGTTGTTGCTGGCCTAGCTACAAAACAAATTCAAAAACTCTATGTAAATATAAAAATCAGATAAGATTATATTTAAATTTTATTTATTTATATTTTAAAATTAATAAAATATAAATAAATAAAATTTAAATACAGATAAGACTGTACGTGAACATGAAAATTAAATAGGACTCTTTGTATTTTTAAAATACATATAGGTGAAGAGCTGAAACAAATTACTTTGATGAACAAAATGCCAAAGTAATTAATACAAAAAGGACATTATTATTGAGGATTATAATTATGAATTTTATTAATATTGCCATAATAAGGCCTCGAAACTAGTGGAAATAAAATTATTACTAGTCTCTTGTGGCATTAATATTCCACCCATCTGCTCTGCAAAATCTTCCACTCCCTGCAACCACGGCGGAGAATTGAACCACTCCTCCCCAAACGATTCATCCACAAATACGAAATCGGCCCTTGACTCGGCTGACTCGTAACACGCTCCCAGAGTCGGAAGCTCCACTATCTCTCCCAGCTCCTCCGTGGACGACGATGAAGCCAGCGAGGAAGATGGTGAAGGGGAGGACGGGCCGAGGTGGTCCATGGCGGCGGCTTTGGCTGCGGCAGCTTGGACGTCACGTGCCGAACACGTGGCCGGCCTGGGAAGCTGGCGTGCGAGTTCCGGGAAGTTGAGGATGGCCGTGCTTCCTTTAATGGACAGGGCAGCCACGTCGTGGGCCCGGGCAGCCATTTCCGGGTTGGAGAAGGTGCCGAGCCAGATCCGGGATTTCTTCTTGGGCTCGCGAATTTCGGATACCCATTTACCCCAGGTTCTCATTCGGACCCCTCTATAAAGTGGGTGTTTGGTCCCATTTGTGTTTGATCTGCTCCTTTTGGGCTGTTTCGGATTCTGGTCTGTGCATTTTGGCGGTTGTCGTTTGGTTGATGGTGATGTTGTTGATGGAGAAGGGAAAAATGAGTTGCTACTTGACTCAGTCGCCGAGTTTGTTGGCTCCCCCATTGGTGGCACAAACTGATATATCTTTCTATATAATTGGAAAGAGATAATAACGGATGCAATTAGGAATCAATGTATACCCAATGAAGGAGAAGAAAGATTTAAGTGATATCCCTTATTTGTAAAAAATGTATATATAGAGAAAAATGAATATAGAGAGAGAAAGGGTGAAGAGGAAGCAGGAGTTTAGATGTAAAATATAGAAGAAGAGTGTGAATATATATATATATATATATATATATAGAGAGAGAGAGAGAGAGAGAGAGACTATAGTGATCAAGAGAGAGAGTAGAGGATGAATGTATGGATGTAAATTAACTAAACTGATTCGAGTACGGTGGAATTGAGTATTGAGTTGTTTAAATTTAATTTATAAAATTTATTAAGTATAAAATAAAATTAATTAAATTTTGTTTAATTATTAATTAAATACGATTTCAAATTGAGCATGAAGAATTTGAATTTTTTGAATTGTATTAATAAAAAATTATAATAACATGTAATATTTTCACATGTGTTTTTTTTATATAAAGGTAGGATTCATTCTATTTTTTTATAAGAAAATATTGTGTAAAAATATCAAAATTACGTATAAAAATAGTGCTCTCTTTAATTTAACGATAAATATTATAAACTTTTAAATTTTTAAAAAACATGCTATCATGGTAAAAAAACAGGGAGTACAAAACTGTGTTTTATGATTTATTAATTTTTTAAAAAATGAATTGAGCAAAATTTTAAATTGTGTTTTGGTAAAAAAAAATATTTCTTCCAAAAGTATTAATTTTAACCTTTTTAAAAATATTTTTAGTTAAAGTCTCTATCACTAAAAATACTCTTAGAAAAATATAAATCACTCACGGTTGCATCTTGTCTAGTAGGTGAGGCATTCGTCACAACTTAAATTAAAAGGAAATTTTATATTTAATTTTAAAGTATTTTTACTTTGCCCCACCAATTTGCCGAACGGACGCTTGAGATGGTATGACCAAGACAAGGGCGGTTAATGCCCAATGAAGTCGTTCAGAGGTTACTTAAGTTTGAATAGGTACAAAGTCACCTTATGATTATTACAGTCTTAATAATATTACTACTACACAATTGTCTCATAAAAAGTATTTGAAAATGTAGGCAAACAAATCGTAACTCGTTTAATTAGGGTTTCGTATTAGTTCAGTATGACAAATCATTGAGAGTTTGTAAAGGAAAAAATACAGGTAAGTGATTAATTTCCATTGAAATGAAAAGTGTATTTGTAGAGTCTCCTAGTAAGTAATCATGTGCCTTACATGCGTCCTTAGGTGAAATTCCATAAATACCTTTAGTTGCTTAAAGTGATGTCTAAATCGTCACGTCCTTCTAGTCGCCAATCTAAATCTCTCAACTATTTCCCATGATGAATTGTCTCCATAAGTTCTGCCTCAGAACTCATGGAGGCCCCTCTCAAGTCTTCGTATACAAAGTTTTGTTATTGCATTCACGTTGGCATGGGCTTTTTTCTTCATACAAATACCATATGACTTGAATTCATTGTTGAAATGCTTCGAAGGACATCGACATGACCTCATGGTGGCCAGGCCCTAAAGGGTCGAACCCTAGGGTGGTCAAACCCTATGTTTATGCCTTTTTCGATGTCCTTCATTCTTCAGTTTTTTCTTTTTTCTTGTAATATTCCTGATCCTGTAAGAAGCTCATCTTCTCATGGAGGGTTCAAGGAAAATCATTTCTAAATTCTCACGAGTTTTCTTATTTTTTTTCCTTGTTTTCAAGCTTGTTATTCCGTCATTGCACCACACAAGGCTCGTTCGGCATGACATTCAACAATATGAAAAGGTGTGCCCCCCGTAGGCCAACCCTTAGGGAAGCCGAACCCTAGGATGATTAGGGGGTCATCCTAGTTTTCTTGTTTTTCTTCCGTTCATTTTTCTTGTTATGTCCTTGTTTTTTTCGGTAGTTCAAATCAAGTTCAACCAGGGAAGTCGTTGTCGAAATTTGTCACAAGGTGGGACTACCTAGGGGTGATCGAACCCTAAGGGCCCAAACCTTAGGTGTTCCCCCTTTTGTTCATTTATTGCTCGGCTCGTTTATTTATTTTTGACTTTTCCGTCTTTCATTCAATTCTTAGGTCACATGTGAACCCTAATTTATACTTGGGCCTATATTTGCACCTTGCATGTGAGTCATGCCTTTTTGAGTGATGGACATGAACAATACTTTATGTTTTGTCGCTTTGATTTTTTAAATAATCTCTGGTACGTAGTCGTAAAACATCGGGAAAATGAAGTCTCTAGGGGAAGAACCATGGGTGTCTGAACCTTAGAGAGGAACCCCGATTAACACATGGGGTTAAATCATTTTTTCCTTACTGAATTGGACCCCGATTTATATATACATCACTGAATTGATTATTTTTACAGGCAACACACTGAACTATAATTTTTTTACAAAAATTAAAATTTTCGTCTAAAACTGTTAAAAGTTAACAGAATGTTTACGTGGCACCACATTAGATGCTTAGGTGGATATTTAACAATTAAAAAACACAACAATTGCATGACCCGATATAAAGTTTTTATACCCCAAATAAGGCTACAACACCTTCAATGCAGATCCGCATTGTGACGCCCCCAAAATAGGTATACATCACCCATTCTGAGTCGCCAAATACATGGTACAGAATACAAATACAAACTTAATTTATACAACCGTTTAAGTGTCGTGTAGAATACGACACAACATAAGCTGTGAGTTTTAATACAAATATTATCTTCTAGACAATATTCAAACTAAAAATAAGTCCTCATTACATTTATTATCACACTATTTCACAGAATAGTGAGTACTACTAATGCAAACATCTGGACCGTCACTCCGTTTTCTGACTAGTCCCAGCTATATTTTCATTTCCTGAAGAGAACAATGAAAGCAAAGGGTGAGCTCAACTAGCCCAGTAAAAAATATTATGACTAAGATAATGCAGAATAAATTATCGTTAGCCTTTAACAGTGTTAAATAGATAAAATATAATAAACATCAAGTTTAACTGCAGCGGAACAAGCAATCCATTAGAAGAGTCAAGTAGAGAATAAAATCTACTATCTTTTATGATTTAAAAGGTTTTTCATCACTTTTATCGCTGAGACTCAGCTTAATAAATAATCCACATCATCCCTGCACTACGACCAAGGATATTCATTAGTATCACGACTACAAATTATCCATGTACTACGGGCCAAGGATATTCGTGTATTCATCAATGGTCATGATCATGCCAACAACTGTCCATCAATGCACTACGGGCCAATGAGGACTTTTACAATATCGCTTGTAACATTACGGTCATGATTATACCGAATAATCCCTGGTCATAATCATACCAAGTCCATCTATGCACTACAAGCCACAGATGACTTTCAACAGAATATAAACATGAGGATGATGACAATGATATAAGAATTCAATAAAACAAGTTCAATGATAAATTTTTAAAGATTTATAATTTAATTTATCCAGAAATCAATAACGTCTAAATTGTCAACATGATACTGCTTTGTGGAGTAAATTCAAGAATAATATTGTACCAAAAATAATTTGGACCGAAAACAAATCAATTTTTATCGTGAATAGTATCCCGGGTGAATAGTACTCAAGTAAATAGTATTTCGGGAATAGTAACCCCGTGAATAGTACTCCGGCATAAAAAAGTTAAAACTTATCAAGAATGCTCAGAATAATATTTCTATGAAAAGATACTGGATGAAGCGCAAATATCAAGGATATTCTACTAATTTCATGGAGTATAGAAGCTAAAATTTTAACAAACGAGTATAGAATTCGAAATCTGAAATGAAATAATATTATTTACATACTACAGAGTATGGAAGAAAATATTATTTCAAGCGAATATTGAACAAAAATAACATCCCTTACGAATACAAAAGAAATAATACCTCTTGCCTTAGTAGGAGATTGGATACTGCAATAGTGTAGTAACATAATACTCTTCTTATTTCTCTCTTATTCTCTCTATACTTTCTCTCTCTATAGCTTGAATGAATTGGTGAAAAATAATGAAGAAATGAACTTCTATTTATAGGCTTGGCAGAATAAGGGTAAAATAGTCTTTTCGCCATAATTTATGACATCATCGCTGACATCATCGATCATATTACATCACTGCTTACCTCATCGTCCGATGACATCATCGCTTACATCATCGTCCGATGACATCATCGCTTACATAATAGGAATTCAAATTAAATTTGTTCTCTTCCACCTCCTTTTACTTTTATACCATGAATTTACTATAATAATGCTACCATTCAAATTATAAAAAACGTACTATTATATAATCACATCATACTACTATAATGTAATATTATAATAATATATTTGAATGAGTTATTTTATCGGAAAAGATAAAATACCAACTTTCAACAAATGTCACATGCTAAAAATTCCTCAGTTTAACTCCACATTGAATACATATTTTCTTATCATATAAATCAATAAATAATTATTCACAAATAATATTACAGAATTACAATAATGACAACCAGGCTGTTCACAGGAAAGAGAGGGCTTTTCGATAAATATTTCTCCTTACTGGCGCGCAATTAGGTGACCAAACCTCTCCTTGACAGAACTTTATAGACATTGCCAATAATGCTATCTAAAAATATTATTCAAATAATATAAATTATTTATCTGATAATGAAAAATACTGTGCAGTGATAATTATTAAAATAACAATAATATAAAATATCAACGCAGCAATTATTGAACAAATAAAGTAAAATATTGAACAGTAATTACTGTAACAATTATTAAGTAGTGTCTTCTTACGTAAGAATCAATAATTCAAAAATATTGTGCAATACCGTGTGCTACTGTGCAACAACGCGTATTACAGTATTTTAACGACTAGGTATTCCAACAGTTAACGGTAAAACTTTCGTCGTTATTTTATAAAAAGATATTTTTGTCGTTTTCTCAATCCGACAATAATTCTGTTGTGGGGTCCACCAATGATTGTGTCACCGTACGAATATTCCCTGTTAAAACGAATATTCCCCGACCAATCGAATATTATATAACAACTTGCGTACTTTATAAAATTTATAAATATTACCCACAACTATAACATTATATCAAATACACTCCATAATATTCAAAAATGATATTTATAGAAAATTCATCTTTATTCATAAAAGTTGGGATCTTACAACCTCCATTTCTTATGAAATTTGGCCCTCGAAATTAGGGTACGTACCTGGTATGTCGAAGAGGTAAGGATACCTTGATTTTATTTCAGATTCTAACTCCTAGGTCATTTCCTCAACATCGTGATTTCTCCACAAAACTTTGACTTGAGTTATAACCTTGGAACGTAAAATATGCTCCTTTTTATCCAAGATTTTAACAGGAACCTCTTCATACGTTATATCTTTCGCTATTTCATCCGGTTCTAACTCAATAATGTGGTTCGGGTCTTTCACATATTTACGTAACATAGATATGTGACAAACGTTATGAACACGAGACATACTTGGTGGTAAGGCGAGTTTATAGGCCATAGTTGCTACTCGTTCGAGGATTAAAAATGGGCCAATGAATCGAGGATTGAATCGAGGATTGAGCTTTCCTTTCTTTCCAAATCTCGTAACTCCTTTCCATGGAGCAACACGTAACAACACATGTTCTCCAATATTGAATTCTACGTCCTTTCGATGATGATCAGCATAACTCTTTTGCCGATCTTGTGAGATTTTTATACGTTGTCGGATCGTTTAAATCTTTTCCCTAGTCATACGTACCAACTTCGGTCCCAACAACATTACTTCACCCACCTCATCCCAGCATACTGGAGAGCGACACTTTTTTCCAAACAACGCCTCGAATGGGGCCATGTCAATACTTGCTTGATAACTGTTGTTGTAGAAAAACTCCACCAATGGTAAGAACTTGTCCCAACTTCCCTTGAAGTCAAAGACACAGAGTCTTTATAGATCTTCAAGAGTTTGAATAGTCCTCTCTGACTGTCCGTCCGTTTGAGGATGATAAGCCGAACTAAATAGTAAATTCGTGCCCATAGCTTTTTACAAACTAACCCAAAATCTTGAAGTGAATCTTGGGTCTCGATCAAAAACTATGGATACTAGCATACCATCCAATCTTACAATCTCGTTTATGTACATATGAACAAGACGTTCAAGTGTATAAGTTTCTCGTATAGGTAAGAAATGAGCCGATTTGGTCAATCTATCAACAATAACCCAAATCGCATCTATGCCTTGAGAAACCTTAGGAAGACCGGTAACGAAATCCATGGTAATGTTGTAAGACCCCGAATTTTATGAAATAAAAGTATTCAATTTTTCTTATAATTACTATTCAGTAAATGGTTAAATTGATAAAAGTTAAAGTTATGGGTGAAATGTGAAATTTTTTTAAAATAAACAAGTGGTTATAAAATAATCATTGTTGTCGGGGAATATTCGTTGGTCGTGGAATATTCTTTTTGTCGGGGAATATTCGTTGGTCGTGGAATATTCTTTCTGTCGGGGAATATCCGTACGACGACGCAGTCATTTGTGGGCCCCATAACAGAATAACTGTCGGATGAAGATAACGATAAAAATTGAGTTTTTATAATTAACGGCGTAGTTGTTACCGTTAACACTGTTGGAATACACGGTGGTTAAAATACAGTAATACTCGTAGTTGCATAGTAACACACGGTATTGCACATTATTTTTTCTAATTATTGATTCTTACGTGAGAAGGCACTACTCAATAATTGTTACAGTAATTTCTGTTCAATATTTTATTTTATTGAATCAATAATTGCTGCGTTGATATTTTATATTATTATTGTTTCAATGATTATTACTGCACAGTATTTTCTATTATCAGATCAATAATTTATATTATTTGAATAATATTATTAGATAGCATTATTGGTAATGTCTAGAAAGTTCTATCTAAGGAGAGGTTTGGTCATCTAATTACGCGCTAGTAAGGAGAAATTCTTATTGGAAAGCCCCCTCTTTCCTGGGAACTGCCTGGTTGTCATTATTGTGATTCTGTAATATTATTTGTGAATAATTAATTATTGATTCAAATGATAAGAAAATATTTATTTTATGTGGATATAAATGAGGGATATATTTTTGTGGTTAAAAATGAAGGAGTTAATGTTGAGGTTTTTATCAGTATTTTTGTCGGAATAGAGGTATTAAAAATCAGGATTTTTGAGATATTTTGTGGGGGTTATAATTTTTAATATGACCGTTGGATCGTGGTAATTTTTGGATATGTTATACATATATAAGTTGAGTATATGTCCACAAATTTTGAACCGTTAAAAATAAACGTATGATTTGTTATGAATTTTAAGAGGTGACTGATTTGGAAATTGGGTTTATAAATGATTTTGGTGGAAAATTCTAGAATTAGTGGGCCCCACTTTTGGTTGTTAAAGAAATGTGCTGAATTTTATTTCAAATGTGTTGGGTGGCAATAGTAATAGGTAAAGCCATCAGGTATCAGGTCAAGTCTGCTTCGGCGTGCTAACATTTTTCTATAAATAGAGGGCTAAGTTAGAATTGAAAATCACACCAGAAACATAAGCTTTCTCTCTTTCTCTCTCTATATTATGAATGAAGCATATTTTGTGAGTATTTAGATACTTTGAGAGTTGTTATTCAGTGCAAGTTTCCTTCGGCTTTGCATTCCAGTCAGAAATACTGCACTTTTGAAGTAAGGGATAGTAAGGGATATTAAGGAATGTTATATTCTTCATAATGATGTTATTCTTTCAATATCATTATACTGAAATATTGGTATAAATTTTATTGTGGAATTTCTACCTTTTTGAGTCAGGGTTACTATTCACGTATATGGCACTATTCACGTATACAGCACTATTCATGTATATGGCACTATTTACGTATATGACATTATTTACGTATACGGTACTATGTACGAATACGGAGTACTATTCATGAGTTACTATTCATAAATTACTATTCACGAGTTACTATTCACGAGTTACTATTCACGAGTTACTATTCACGGGTACTATTCACGACAAAAATTGATTTCTTTTTTCCTGACTAAATTATCGTTGATTTATGATTGTTGTTCTCGAAAATAAATGCAGTTGTTGATCATATTGTTTTTATTATCATATATAATATTTTTATAACCCTGATGTTGAATTTCTCTTTCACTTGAGTGTAAAGATAGGTAAATTATTGGTATGATCGTGACTGAGGAATATCTTTGGCCTGTAGTGCAAAGATAAATTGTTAACTGGTATGATCATGACCATTGAATTTATAATTGAATATCTTTAGCTTAAGTGTAAAGATGAATTGATTAACATGGTTATAACTATTGTTTATATAAATTCTGAAATGATTATATATTTCTTTGAGATATTAATATATTTGGCCTGTAATGCAAATATGAACTGTTGATGAATATATTTGGCCTGTAGTGCAAATATGAACTGTTGATGAATATCTTTGGCCTGTAGTGCAAAGATGATATGTTGTTGAATATCTTTGGCCTGTAGTGCAAAGATGAACTGTTGTTGAATATCTTTGGCCAGTAGTGCAAAGATGAACTGTTGATGAATATCTTTGGCCCGTAGTACAAAGATGAAATTATTAGTATGATTATGAACATGAATTGTGATTTGGTATAACCATGATCTTTGATGTTTCAGGTAAAGACAAGTGATGAAAATTATCTTTGTCCTGGATGAGAAGAAGAATTTAGAACCATAAATATGATTATGAGTTATTCACATGAATGTGGACAGAAAATGTTGATTTATGTTATAGAGATAAAACATTGTTGGTGGATTTTTAACATGGAGAAGATAATAGACTTTGTAGTCTATTTGACTCTTCTAATGGATTGCTCGTTCCGCTGCAACTATGGTTAAAATTTTTATCATCTACCATATGTTCTAAATCTCTGATTTATTTCTGTTGAAGGCTATTGATAACTTATTTATCTTTAGTCATGATATTCTTTACTGGGCTAGTTGTGCTCATCTTTCTGTTTCACAATTCCTTTCAGGTAATAAGAGTGTAGCTGGGTCGAGCGGGGGTAACAGGGGAATAGAACGGTGGTCATCATTTAGTAGTTATATTTGGTGAATCATCTAGGGTGAAGCGAACCCAACGTTGGAAGGGTGTTTTGCCACTATCATACAAGATGTCTAATGACATACAACCTCGTGTCATCATAAGACAGTATTTTGCTCATCCACTTGCTGAGTATATTTACGAGCACTACCTATATAATCTTTGTGAGACCCCGAATTTTATGAAATAAAAGTATTCAATTTTTCTATTTTGGTAAATGGTTAAATTGATAAAAGGTTAAAGTTAAAGGTGATATGTGAAAATTTTTCAAAGTAGATAAGTTGTCATAAATACCCGGTTACTATTCACTCTAATATTGTTCACTCGAATATTTGGGGCACTTTTTGTCAGAGTACTATTCACGAGTTACTATTCATACATTACTATTCACGAGTTACTATTTACGAGTTACTATTCATGAGTTACTATTCACGAGTTACTATTCACGTGTTACTATTCACGAGTTACTATTCACGAGTTACTATTCATGAGTTACTATTCACGAGTTACTATTCACGTGTTACTATTCACGAGTTACTATTCACGGGAAATATTCGATTAGGCGGGGAATATTTGTACGACGGTACAATCATTGGTGGACCCCACAACAGAATTATTGTTGGATTGAGAAAACGACAAAAATATTTTATTGAAATAACGGCGGAAGTTTTACCGTTGATACTGTTGAACTACTCGGTAGTAAAAATACAGTAATACATGTGGTTGTATAGTAGCATACGGTATTGATTATTGATATTTATGTGAGAAGTCACTCAGTTTGATTCCATTATTGTCGATTAATAATATGAATTATTATAACGATGATGACGTTTTGTTTTATTCGTATTATTAACGTAATAAAACAGAAACATCTTTTTATATAAAACAGAATACTTTATTAAAATTATTCTATAAATAGAATATATTATATTTTATTTAAAAGATTTTTCTTTAAATATGGACCGTTCATGGATTAGTTACTATGCATTCTATTTTCCTATAAATAGAAGCTCATTCCTTCATTATTTTCTTACGAATTCACTGAACTCTAGAGAGAGAAACTATAGAGAGAAACTATAGAGAGAGAGAAGAAGAGTATTCTGCTACTTAACTACTTCCTTATTTCAGCTCGTCTTTAAAACGGTAAGGGGTGTTATTCTTTCTTATTCATGAAGAGAACTGTTGTTATTCCATTTCTTATTATTCTGTTGGAATAACCTGTATACGCGGATCTACCCTATACTTGGTGACATTCTTCTATTATTCTGTTGGAACATCCTGTCTGTGTGTTTTACACCGGACCTGGTTCCGTTTTTATTATTATTCTGTTGGAACATCCTGTCTGTGTGTTTTACACCGGACCTGGTTCCGTTTTTATTATTATTCTGTTGGAACATCCTGTCTGTGTGTTTTACACCGGACCTGGTTCCGTTTTTATTATTATTCTGTTGGAACATCCTGTCTGTGTATTTTACACCGGACCTGGTTCCGTCTTATTATTATTCTGTTGGAACATTCTGTCTGTGTGTTTTACACCGGACCTGATTCCATTATTTATTATTCTGTCGGAATATCCTGTCTGTGCGTTTACGCCGGACCTGGTTCCATTATTTATTATTCTATTGGAATAACCTGTCTGTGCGGTCTATCGCATGCATGGTGATTTCTTTTGTTTTTCCATTCTTTATTATACTCAGTTGGTTAAGTTTTGACTTCTATACTCCATAAAATTTATGGAATATCCTTGATAATTGCGTTTCATCCAGTATCTTTTCATGAAAATATTCTTCTAAGTATTCTTAAATTTTACTCCACAATGCAGTAACATGTTGACAATTTGGACGTGGTTAATTCTTGGATAAATTAATTCTTGAACTTGTTTTATTGAATTCTTATATCATTGTCATCATCCTCATGTTTATAAAATGTTGAAAGTCATCTGTGACATGTAGTGCATAGATGGACTTGGTATGATTATGACCAGGGATTATTCGGTATAATCATGACCGTAATGTTACAAATGATGTGGTAAAAGTCCTCATTGGCCGTAGTGCGTTGATGGACAGTTGTTGGCATGATCATGACCATTAATGAATACACGAATATCCTTGGCCGTAGTGCAGGGGTGATTCGATGATGTGGATTATTTTATTAAGCTGAGTCTCAGCGATCACAGTATTGAAAAACCTTTTTAAATCATAAAAGATAGTAGAGTTTATTTTCTACTTGACTCTTTTAATGGATTGCTTGTTCCGCTGCAGTTAAACTTGATGTCTATTATATTTTATCAGTTTAACATTGTTGAAGGCTAATGATAATTTATTCTGCATTATCTTAGTCATAATATTTCTTACTGGGCTAGTTGAGCTCACCCTTTCTTTCACTGTTCTCTTCAGGAAATGAGAACGTAGCTGGGGCAAGTCGGGGAACGGAGTGATGGTTCGAATGATAGTATTAGTTAGTAGTCCTCACTATTCTATGTAATAGTGTGTTAATAAATGTAATGAGGAGTCCTTTTGAGTATGAATACTCTCTAGAAGATAATATTTGTATTCAAACTCGCAGTTTATGTTTTGTCGTATTGTACACGACAGTTGTATTAGTAAGTTATATTTGTATTCTGTACCATGTATCTGGCGACCCAAGATGGGTGATGTATACCTAATTTTGGGGGCGTCACAATCTTGGTGTTTGTTTGAAGTATAATTCTCAATTAGAGACAGTGAAGATAATGATATGTCAAGAGAAGACTCATCATTGGGAAGAATATGATAGTAATCTTCTCGTTTTTGTGAGACCCCAGATTTTATGAATAAATATTTAATTTTTCTCGAAATAATTTTTTTTATATTATGGTGTGGATTTGATATAATAGTTATGGGTAGTATTTATAAATTTTGCAAAGTATGCAAGTTGTCATATTATATTCGATTGGTCGAGGAATATTCTTTTTGTCGGGGAATATCCGTACGACGGTACAATCATTGGTGGACCCCACAACAGAATTATTGTCGTATTGAGAAAACGACAAAAATACTTTATGAAAATAACGGCGGAAGTTTTACCGTTGATACTGTTGAACTACTCGGTAGTAAAAGTACAGTAATACGCGTTGTTGCATAGTAGCACACGGTATTGATTATTAATATTTATGTGAGAAGTCACTCAGTTTGATTCAATTATTGTTGATTAATAATATGAGTTATTATAACGATAATGACGTTTTGTTTTATTCGTATTATTAACGTAATAAAAAAGAAACATCTTTTTATATAAAACATAATACTTTATTAAAGTTATTCTATAAATAGAATATATTATATTTTATTATGCATAGTGTTGCATAGTATTTTGCATAGTGTTGCATAGTGTTTGCATAGTAAAAATCTTTTTATATAAATAGAATATATTATATTTTATTTAAAAGATTTTTCTTTAAATATGGACCGTCAGATTAAAGTAAATCAATCTGGACCGTTCATGGATTAGTTACTATGCATTCCATTTTTCTATAAATAGAAGCTCATTCCTTCATTATTTTCTTACGAATTCACTGAACTCTAGAGAGAGAAACTATAGAGAGAGACTATATAGAGATAGAAGAAAAGTTTTTTGCTACTTCACTACTCTTATATCCAGTTCTTTTACGGTAAGGGATATTATTCTTTTGTATTCAAGAAGAGAATTTCTGTTATTCTATTTCTTTATTATTCTGTTGGAATAACCTGTATATGCGGAATACCCTATACTTGGTGACATTCTTCTATTATTCTGTCTTTGTTATTCCATTGGAACATCCTGTCTGTGCTTTACGCCGGACCTGGTTCCGTCTTTATTATTATTCTGTCGGAATATCCTGTCTGTGTATTTTACACCGGACCTGGTTCCATTATTTATTATTCTGTCGGAATATCCTGTCCGTGTGTTTTACACCGGACCTGGTTCCATTATTTATTATTCTGTCGAAATATCCTGTCTGTGTGTTTTACACCGGACCTGGTTCTACTATTTATTATTCTGTCGGAATATCCTGTCTGTGCGTTTACGCCGGACCTGGTTCCATTATTATTATTCTGTTAAGAATAACCTGTCTGTGCGGTCTATCGCATGCATGGTGATTTTTTTGTTATTCCATTCGTTATTATACTTAGTTGATTAAAACTTTGACTTCTATACTCCATGAAATTAGTGAAATATCCTTGATATTTACGCTTCATCTAGTATCTATTCATGAAAATATTCTCCTGATCAGTCTTGAAGTTTACTCCACAAAGCAGTATCATGTTGACAATTTGGACGTTATTAATTTCTGGATAAATTAATTTTTGAACTTGTTTTATTGAATTCTTATATCATTGTCATCATCCTCATGTTTATAAAATGTTGAAAGTCATCTGTGGCCTGTAGTGCATAAATGGACTTGGTATGATTATGACCAGGGATTATTCGGTATAATCATGACCGTAATATTACAAATGATGTGGTAAAAGTCCTCATTGGCCCGTAGTGCATTGATGGACAGTTGTTGGCATGATCATGACCATTAATGAATACACGAATATCCTTGGCCGTAGTGCAGGGGTGATTCGATGATGTGGATTATTTTATTAAGCTGAGTCCCAGCGATAACAGTGTTGAAAAACCTTTTAAATCATAAAAGATAGTAGAGTTTATTTTCTACTTGACTCTTTTAATGGATTGCTTGTTCCGCTGCAGTTAAACTTGATGTCTATTATATTTTATCAGTTTAACATTGTTGAAGGCTAATGATAATTTATTCTGCATTATCTTAGTCATAATATTTCTTACTGGGCTAGTTGAGCTCACCCTTTCTTTCACTGTTCTCTTCAGGAAATGACAGCGTAGCTGGGGCAAGTCGGGGAACGGAGTGATGGTTCGAATGATAGTATTAGTTAGTAGTCCTCACTATTCTATGTAATAGTGTGTTAATAAATGTAATGAGGACTCCTTTTGAGTATGAATACTCTCTAGAAGATAATATTTGTATTCAAACTCGCAGTTTATGTTTTGTCGTATTGTACACGACAGTTGTATTAGTAAGTTGTATTTGTATTCTGTACTTTGTATCTGACGACCCAAGATGGGTGATGTATACCTAATTTTGGGGGCGTCACAGTTGGTATCAGAGCTTAGGGATATGATCCCTGGCTAGGATGTGAGAATAGAACTAGGAGGGGAGAGACGGGAAATTCCTTCGCTAGTATGACCTACCTAAGTTTATTTGGTATTTAATTGGTTGGTCAAAGTATATGGATAATATGTTATATGTTAATTAACCCTTGTTTTGTTGCAGTATTTGCAAATGGCATCCGAAAATGTTGAGATAAACAATGAAGCACATGAGACCATTGAATCACCAACGATCAATGCTCAGGGTAATGTGCAACCAGAGGACAATAATCCTAATGAAAATAATAACACCGATGAAATGGTGAATGATGGGATGGTCAGAGACTTTATGCAATTCATGCAACAACAAAATAACTCTCGGACGGTCACCGCTAAGCAGTTCAAGGAGCAATTCATGCAACAACGGGCGAGAGCGGCTCCTATCCAAAATGAAGGAGGAAACAATGACAACCCACGGTTGGTCACCGCTAAGCAATTCAAGGAGCTAGGACCACCGGAGTTTTTGGGAAAGCCAGAACCACTTAAGGCGGAGACGTGGTTAAAGCAGATCACCAAGATATTTGATGTCTTGGGATGCTCCGAGGAGCAAAAGGTTCCCTTTGCCACCTTTATGTTGCGTGAAGAGGCAGATTACTGGTGGGAATCTATAAAACGTACCCAGCCTGACGCACTCAAGATGTCTTGGGAGAAGTTCCAAGAACTGTTCAATGACAAGTACTTTCCCGAAAGTATTCGTCACATGAAGGAGGTGGAATTTATCAAGTTGGAGCAAAACAACATGACCGTGTCGCAGTACGAAGCCAAGTTTTCCGAGTTGTCCCGATTTGCGTCCCACTTGGTGGATAATAAAGAGAGAATGACGCGGATATTTTTAAGAGGTTTGAAACCGGAGATACGTCAATATCTTATTTCTCATAAACTGTGTCTGTATTCAGATGTTGTAAATGGGGCTCAATTAGTAGAACGCGATAACGAGTCAACGCAACCAAAAGAGAGCAGCCGGAAAAATGATAATACTGGTGATAACAGTCATCAAAGCAGTGACAATAAGCATGGAGAGAATCAACATGCCAGAAATGGTAACCACTTCAATGGTAATCATGGTCAAAACAATAAGAATGGACATTTCAAGAAGAGAAAATTCAACAATGATGGAAAGACGTCAGCACCAGCACCCGTTGTTAAGGAAGGAGAACGACCACCTATCATATGCTTCAAATGCGGAGGGGAGGGACACATTAGTCCAAACTGCGCGATGCCATCCAAAGCATGCTATAATTGTGGAAGAGAAGGTCACTTAGCCCGATTTTGTCGTTCACCGAAGACAAGTTCAGATAGGATGGAGGCACCAAAGACCGTCCCAGAAAAGCCAAAGCCAGTAGTTTAAGAGAGAGCATTTTTTTCATGACGAGGAACCTGAATAAAATTATCACGGGTATGTTAGTCATAAACTCTTGCGAAGTATATACCGTGTTAGATACCGGTTCTACTCACTCTTTTATTTCACCTAGTTGTGTTCAATGTTTGAACTTAACTCCGGAGAAGTTAGACTTTGATTTATCTGTTGAAATTCCGTTGGGAGAAACCTTTGTTATCTCCACTATTTATAAATCTTGTTCAAATCAACACTTTCACGTTACCTGTTGATCTTATCTCTTTGAAAATACTTGTATTGATGTGATTTTTAGAAACGATTGGTTAGCTGCTCACAATACTTTTCGTAAGGTTGTTAGCTTTCATATTCCTAACCAACCTATTATGCGAATTCAAGTAACCAAATCACTAAAGTCAATCATTGTCATATCAAGCCATAAGTAAAAATCCCCGTTCCTTTCGTTGTTGACTTCCTGGTGTGGAATGCACCGAAGCTAGACTTTCCGTAGGAGACGTTGTAAATGACGATGACAAGTTGATAGGAATCAATGTGACGTGTTATCCAAGTCTTGGATGAGGGTCACAGTTTTGAACGATATTTCTATTGTTAATAAATTTCTTGACGTATTCTTGAAGACTTCTTAGCCTACCCCAGAGCGTAAAATTGAATTTTGTATTGACCCCAGTACAAAACCCATTTCTTAAACCCTCAAATATTTCTTCAACTAAAACGAACTTATTATGCACCAAAGACGTTGGCTCGAGCTGTTGAAGATTACGATCGTACCATTCAATAACATCGTGGAAAAACGAACGTGGTAGCTGACGCGTTGTGTAGAAGATCGTATACGGTTACAAGTGCGAATATACGAACCCACATGAAGATAACGAATATACGATTAAAATCGACTTTAATCGATAAAATTAAAGCTGCTCAAGCTACATACTCAGAGTTGATAAATGTGAAGAAGAAGGTTCAAGAGGGCGTTATTCTAGAAGCAAGAATCGACGAAGAGAGGAAATCTCAACTCTCGATTTAATTGGCCCATTTGAAATCCTCGATGAAGTAGGAACTGTGGCCTATAGACTCGTTTTACCGCCAAGTATGTTGCGTGTTCAGAACATTTTTTTTCGTATCGATGTTACGTAAATATGTGGACGACCCGAACCACATTATTAATTTAGAACCGGACGAGATAGCGAAAGATTTAACGTATGAGGAGATACGTGTTAACATCTTGGATAAGAAGGATCATATTCGATGCTTAAAGGTTATACCTCAAGAGTTAGAATTTAAAGTGAAGTCAAGGTATCCTCACATGTTCGGCATACCAAGTACGTACGTAAATTTCGAGGACGAAATTCCATAAGGAGGGGAGATTGTGAGACCCCATATTTTATGAATAAATATTTAATTTTTCTCGAAATAATTTTTTTTATATTATGGTGTGGATTTGATATAATAGTTATGTGTAGTATTTATAAATTTTGCAAAGTATGCAAGTTGTCATATTATATTCGATTGGTCGGGGAATATTCTTTTTGTCGTGGAATATCCGTACGACGGTACAATCATTGGTGGACCCCACAACAGAATTATTGTCGGATTGAGAAAACGACAAAAATACTTTATGAAAATAACGGCGGAAGTTTTACCGTTGATACTGTTGAACTACTCGGTAGTAAAAGTACAGTAATACGCGTTGTTGCATAGTAGCACACGGTATTGATTATTGATATTTATGTGAGAAGTCACTCAGTTTGATTCAATTATTGTTGATTAATAATATGAGTTATTATAACGATAATGACGTTTTGTTTTATTCGTATTATTAACGTAATAAAACAGAAACATCTTTTTATATAAAACATAATACTTTATTAAAGTTATTCTATAAATAGAATATATTATATTTTATTATGCATAGTGTTGCATAGTATTTTGCATAGTGTTGCATAGTGTTTGCATAGTAAAAATCTTTTTATATAAATAGAATATATTATATTTTATTTAAAAGATTTTTCTTTAAATATGGACCGTCAGATTAAAGTAAATCAATCTGGACCGTTCATGGATTAGTTACTATGCATTCCATTTTTCTATAAATAGAAGCTCATTCCTTCATTATTTTCTTACGAATTCACTGAACTCTAGAGAGAGAAACTATAGAGAGAGACTATATAGAGATAGAAGAAAAGTTTTTTGCTACTTCACTACTCTTATATCCAGTTCTTTTACGGTAAGGGATATTATTCTTTTGTATTCAAGAAGAGAATTTCTGTTATTCTATTTCTTTATTATTCTGCTGGAATAACCTGTATATGCGGAATACCCTATACTTGGTGACATTCTTCTATTATTCTGTCTTTGTTATTCCATTGGAACATCCTGTCTGTGCTTTACGCCGGACCTGGTTCCGTCTTTAATATTATTCTGTCAGAATATCCTGTCTGTGTGTTTTACACCGGACCTGGTTCCATTATTTATTATTCTGTCGGAATATCCTGTCTGTGTGTTTTACACCGGACCTGGTTCCATTATTTATTATTCTGTCGGAATATCCTGTCTGTGTATTTTACACCAGACCTGGTTCCACTATTTATTATTCTGTCGGAATATCCTGTCTGTGCGTTTACGCCGGACCTGGTTCCATTATTATTATTCTGTTAAGAATAACCTGTCTGTGCGGTCTATCGCATGCATGGTGATTTTTTTTGTTATTCCATTCGTTATTATACTTAGTTGATTAAAACTTTGACTTCTATACTCCATGAAATTAGTGAAATATCCTTGATATTTGCGCTTCATCTAGTATCTATTCATGAAAATATTCTCCTGATCAGTCTTGAAGTTTACTCCACAAAGCAGTATCATGTTGACAATTTGGACGTTATTAATTTCTGGATAAATTAATTTTTGAACTTGTTTTATTGAATTCTTATATCATTGTCATCATCCTCATGTTTATAAAATGTTGAAAGTCATCTGTGGCCTGTAGTGCATAAATGGACTTGGTATGATTATGACCAGGGATTATTCGGTATAATCATGACCATAATATTACAAATGATGTGGTAAAAGTCCTCATTGGCCCGTAGTGTATTGATGGACAGTTGTTGGCATGATCATGACCATTAATGAATACACGAATATCCTTGGCCGTAGTGCAGGGGTGATTCGATGATGTGGATTATTTTATTAAGCTGAGTCCCAGCGATAACAGTGTTGAAAAACCTTTTAAATCATAAAAGATAGTAGAGTTTATTTTCTACTTGACTCTTTTAATGGATTGCTTGTTCCGCTGCAGTTAAACTTGATGTCTATTATATTTTATCAGTTTAACATTGTTGAAGGCTAATGATAATTTATTCTGCATTATCTTAGTCATAATATTTCTTACTGGGCTAGTTGAGCTCACCCTTTCTTTCACTGTTCTCTTCAGAAAATGAGAGCGTAGCTGGGGCAAGTCGGGGAACGGAGTGATGGTTCGAATGATAGTATTAGTTAGTAGTCCTCACTATTCTATGTAATAGTGTGTTAATAAATGTAATGAGAACTCCTTTTGAGTATGAATACTCTCTAGAAGATAATATTTGTATTCAAACTCGCAGTTTATGTTTTGTCGTATTGTACACGACAGTTGTATTAGTAAGTTGTATTTGTATTCTGTACTTTGTATCTGACGACCCAAGATGGGTGATGTATACCTAATTTTGGGGGCGTCACAGTTTTTCTTTGGGGTCTATTGGGTCAAACAAGGATAATTCTGTGGCCATATGATATCTATCATAACCTAGAAGCATGGCCTCCTATATACGAAGGTTTCCTTGAGCACTTCCCAAAGATTCTAATTTCTAAAACAGTTTTTGACTATACCTTTATGTGAGGTGTCATTGTAAGGTGTTGTCCACGGTTAGGACATGAGTCACATTTGGTATATATTTGTATCCAAACTCACAGCATATGTGTTGTTGTATTTTGCACGACAATTGTTGTAATAAAGTTTTAGTTATTTTCTGTACCATGTATTTGGCGACTCAGAATAGGTTGGATGGAATGGACCTATTTTGGGGTCGTTACAAATGTGCTCCCACTTCTATTCTGGAATTTCAAGTGGTTGCAATGGACCTTTTGGTACTTGATGCTCCGCCTTGACACGTTGACAAGTTAGACACCTTGAGATAAACTCCGTGATCTCTCTCTTCATATTGCTCCACCAAAATGTATGTCAAAGATCATGATACATTTTGGTACTCCCAGGATGGATTACAAACGGTGTGTTGTGCGTCTCCATCATAATTTTATGCTTTAAATCAGGGTCGTTAGGAACACAAAGTCTTGAGTTGGCTCGAAGTATTCTTTCATCATCTATTCTTGCTTTAGGCATAACACCTTCTTACAGTTTCTTCCTCATACGCATCAGCTTTAGGTCTGTAGCTTGAGCAGTTTTAACTTTATCGATTAAAGTCGGTTTTACTTGTATATTCGCTATCATCACATGGGTCCCTGGAGTCTTTAACTCTATCTCTATCCTTTGCAAGTCATATAAAATGGGCCTTTGCGTTGACAATATCGCACTCGTACCCGCATATGATCTTCTACTCAATGCGTCAGCTACTACGTTTGCATTACCAGGATGGTATTGAATGGTATGATCATAATCTTTCAACAGTTCAAGCCAACGTCGTTGCTGTATGTTGAGTTCCTTTTGGGTGAAGAAATATTTGAGACTTTTATGATCCGTAAAGATCTCCACTTTCTCCCAATACAAGTAATGCCTCCAAATTTTAAGTGCGAAGACAACAGCTGCCAACTCTAGATCCTGAGTAGGATAATTCCTCTCATATTCTTTGAGTTGCCGAGAGGCATAGGCTATGACTTTCCCATGTTGCATGAGAACACATCCTAAACCTTTGCCCGAAGCATCACTTAAGATGACAAATACCTCCGAGCCAGATGGTATTGTCAAAACAGGTGCTGAAATGAGTCTCCTCTTGAGTTCTTGAAAACTCTTCTCACATTCCACGCTCCAACCGATTTTTTTATTTTTCTGAGTCAGCTGAATTAATAGAGTAGCGATTCGAGAAAACCCTTCTACGAATCTCCGATAATAACCAACTAAGCCTAGAAAACTACGAACCTCGGTCACTAATTTAGGTTGCTCCCTGCTTTGAATAGCTTCAATCTTTGTCGGGGTCAACAGATATTCCATGACTTGATACTACGTGCCCAAGAAATGCTACTTCCTAAAGCCAGAACTCGCATTTCTTCAACTTGGCATAAAGCTTGTTTTCACGAAGCTTTTGGAGTATCAGTCTCAAGTGTTGCTCATGATCTTCACGGCTTTTGGAATATATGAGGATGTCATCAATAAAGACGACCACAAAGTGATCCAAATAAACCTATAACACCTTCAATGCATATCCTTATCACCTATAACACCTTCAATGCACATCCTTATCATTCATTGTTCCTCATGCACATTCTTCAACGCCTTCATCATCTCCATCTAAATAACGTTCATTGTTAGTTGGTCCCCAGTCCCTTCCTTGCTTTGTATGCCCGTACTTGTCGATCCAGCGTTGGTAGGTCATTGATTAGCTATGTATAAAGAACTTGAACTATCTAGGTCTATCTAGCTCCAGATTTGTAACTTGGAAAGCGTGGTTGGATTGTCTCAAGGATGGATCCAGTGAGGAAAAACTTGTAGCCGAAGAAACTCTACTCGTTATTCTTCTACTTCGAGTTGTGGGCATACCTTTCAAGAATCATACACCTCCCCAACAAAGTCGTCAGAAAATATAAGCAAGGAAATTGTACCTCGCTTAATTAGGGTTTCGAATTGATTGAGAATGAAAGAAATCCACGAAGAGTATGGGAAATCATTGAGGGTTTGTAGAGGGGAGAAGAACAAGTAGGCAATCACCAAGACAACATGTGGCAGAACTCTAAAGAGAAAGAGCCTTCTTGTGTGTCTTGAAATCTTAGCGAATCAAAAGTCCTTTCCATTAAAATGAAAGTGTATTTATAGGGCCTCTTGGTAAGTGATCATGTGCCTGACACATGTTTGAGTTATGACCATAGCATGCGTTCTTACCTAAAATTCCAGAAATACCCTTAGTTGACCAAAGCGATGCCCAAATCTTCATGTCTTTCTAATCGACAATCCAAATCCCTCAACCATTTCCATAACGAGTTGCCTCCATAAGTCTTTTACCTCGGAACTCATAGATGTCCCTCTCAAAACTTCATATGCAAGGTCTTGTTGCTCAATTCACGTTAATTTAGGCTTCTTTCTTCATTCAAACACCATATGATCGGAATGCTCTGAGACCTTGACACGGCCTTAAGGTGGTCAGGTTCTAGGGGGTCGATGTGACGCCCCCAAAATAGGTATACATCACCCATTATGAGTCGCCAAATACATGGTACAGAAATAAATACAACTTCAGTAATACAATTGTCGTGCAGAATACGACAACACATATAATGTGAGTTTGAATATAAATTTTGTCTACTAGAGAGTATACAAACTCAAAAGGAGTCATCATTATAATTATCACACTATTTCACAGAATAGTCACTACAAGAAAAACTGTTATTTCCGACAAAATTATTTTTCACGAAATTTATTCCGTCGGAAATAACTTATTTCCGATGGAAAATTTCGTGGGAAATAATTCCGTCGGAAATAATAGTCATTTTTAGTCCCCACTTTTTGTAGGCGAATAGAACTCCCCTTTGCCCCCTCACATATTCGATCTGTTGCAGAAAGAGAGAAGAAGAAAAGAAAAAAATTTGAAAAACCTCGTGCTCGATCTATTGCCTCCTCATCTCTTAATCCCTTGCTGCCTCATCATCCTACCCCTCTCTCAATCTCCTCCACCTCACTACTCCCATTCCCCTATCTCTCCTCTCACTTATTATTGCTTTAGTTTAGAAAAAAAAGCCCCAATTTCGATTTCTACAATTTTTGGTGAAAGCAACGGCGACTTCCTTTGCCTCATTGTCTTCCATTGTGTTCTTCTATTACCTGTAGTTAACGGTTAGTATTCAATTTGGCCATATTTCCAATGTCACACATATTAACACGCACAATAAATTGTAATTTTGGTTTCACACACATATGCCCTAATTTTAGAATGTGTATGATATTATGTATATGTATTGATATTGTGTGTGTATATATAATTGATTATATCATGTATATACAATGCAATTGTGGTGTATGAAATAAGATTCACGTTGCTAGGAAATGCTTAAATATATTAGCAAAGTGTTGTCATATTATTAAGGAGTTTTGAATGGATACTACTTTGAATGGTATTTTTGAAGTTAAATGTAATGGAGTTTTGTAATGGAAGACTATTATGGATATGTTTATTTTTGTTTTGATTATTCTCTTTAATAAGGATTATTGAAGGAAAATGCGATATACCCATATCTATTTTTTATCAGTGCAGAAGTATATTTTCTAGGAGCTTTGATTAAAGATAAATCTGATTTGTATGTATATATGTTGGTATTTTCTTTATTCTTGATATTTAATTGGTTGTTTAAATTTTATGAAATGTCGATTCATGTAGCTGAATGAAATGGATTTATGATTATGAATGATTTTGTTGGCTTTACATGCTTATGTTACTATGTTACATGGTGAACTTAGTTGATAGTAAGTACACATCTGTTTCTGTTCTGTAGATGAGAAAAATAAATGGGTTAAGGGCTATCCCTGCTGCAAGTTTTTATTACAATGGTATATGTGGATGAACAAAATATGGAAGTCTAGTTTTGACATCTTTATTTGTTCATACTTCATATATATGGTGTTAAACTTGAAGAATGATGTTGGACCCAAATAGAGCAGTTTACTTTATTTATGCAAAGGACACTATAAAAGTATTGTTAATGCATCATGTTATTGGAATGGAAAATTTGAGCTTAAAAGAGTTGATGTTTCCCATCTGTTCTAGAAAAAGAAAGAAGAAATATCATATAGAGATTGGACTGTAGTGGGGTTTTTAGGATGGGTGTGTTCCTCTTGAGAGTTGCTTGCCATAGGGTGATAAATCATCATAGAAGAACACAATAATGTTTGTTAAACATATTTATTTTCAGTGAGGCTCAGCTATATTGGCAGGTCATGGCAACTAATAATGTTTTTTAGCTTCAGGAATTCACTAACTTTTAAGCCAATCTCCATTAATATTGTAATATTTGATTTCAAGAGATTAGTACAAGACTATCTTTGTGATATTTGTTTGTGTTGAATATTGTTATTTGTTTGTCTTTGATATTTGTTTGTGTGGGATATTGTAGGGCATATATTTGTTTGAAAACATAGGAAAAAAGAAAAAATAATTTTTTTTTATTTTTTAAAAGGTTATTTCCGACGAAATTTTCCGTAGGAAATAACATAATTCCGTGGGAAATAACTTATTTCCGACGGAAATTCCGTCAGAAATATTCCGTCAGAAATAACTATTTCCGATAGAATTCTCGACAGACTTATTCCCGACGAGCTTTAATATGACTGAATTTTCGAGGAAATATTCCGACGGAAATATTTCGACGGAAATATTCTAATTCCAACGGAATAGGCATAATTTCAACGGAATATTTCGTCGGAATTAATCTTTTTTCTTGTAGTGAGTGAGGACTACTAATGCAACCATCTGGACCGTCAATCCATTCCCCGACTAGTCCCAGCTATATTCTCATTTCCTGAAGAGAACAGTGAAAGAAAGGGTGAGCTCAACTAGCCCAGTAAGAAATATTATGACTAAGATAATGCAAAATAAATTATCCTTAGCCTTCAACATATAACAACCGATAGAATATAATATACAACAAGTAGATCAACAACTGCAGCAGAATAAGCAATCCATTAGAAGAGTCAAGTAAATTATAAAATCAACTATCTTCTATGATTTAAAAAGTTTTATCATCAATTTTATCGCTGAGACTCAATTTAATAAATAATCCACATCATTAAATCATCCCTGCACTACAGGCCAAGGATATTCTTTAGTATCACGACCACGAATTATCCATGCACTACGGGCCAAAGATAATCGTGTTTTCATCAACGGTCCTGATCATGTCATAAAATAATTCATCTTTGCACCCTTGGCCGAAGAGAATCCATGGTCATAATTATACCAAAAATTGTCCATCAATGCACTACGGGCCAATGAGGACTTTTATACCACATCATTTGTAACATTACGGTCATGATTATACCGAATAATCCCTGGTCATAATCATACCAAGTCCTTCTATGCACAACAGGCCACAAATGACTTTCAATAGAATATTAACATGAGGATGATGACAATGATATAATAATTCAATTAAACAAGTTCAAGGATAAATTTTAAAGATTTATAATTTAATTTATCCAGAAATCAATAACGTCCAAATTGTCAAGATGATACTACTTTGTGGAGTAAAATTCAAGAATAATACTCAGTTGGTCATGTTCATCTCAACACCTGTTCATCTTTGCACTACGGGCCAAAGATATTCATCAGGTAATCATTCATCTTTGCACTACAGGGCAAAGATATTCAGTAATATCATCATTTAGAATTGAGGATGATGAAAAATATCTTAAAGAAAACGAATCCAGTGAGATAAAAGAACAAATATTAGGGATTCATATTACAATTTATCCAAGTTCAATAATACTCTGAAATAATCAATTTCGAAGCAGAATTCAAAAATAATGATCAAAACATAGATACAATCAAAGATAGTAACCATAATAGCCATCTTGGATAAAAAGAAAAAAATTTTATTTTTCGGTGAATAGTGTCGTATTCGTGAATAGTGTCGTATACGTGAATAATAACTCCTACACAAAAAGTCCAAATTTGATAAAAAGTTTACACCAATATATCGGCATAATGATATTGAAAGAAATAATATCATTTACGAAAGAATAACATCTCTTACCTCAGAATAACCGTACTTCTGACTGAATTTCGGATATAGTGTTGACAGAAATTTGTACTGAATAGCAACTCTCAAAGTATCAAAATACTCACAAAATACGCTCGAGAATATAGAGAGAGAAAGAGAGAAAACTTATGAATTCTGGTGTGATTTTTAATTCTAACTTATCCCTCTATTTATAGAAAAATGTTAGCACGCCGAAACAGACTTGACCTACTACCTGATGGCTTTACCTGCTACTATTGCCACCCACCACATTTGAAATAAAATTCAGCATATTTCTTCATCAATCACAAGTGGGGCCCACTCAATTCTAGAATTTTTTACCAAAATCATTTATAAACCTAATTTCTGAATCAGTCACCTCTTAAAATTCATAACAAATCATACGTTCATTTTTAACGGTTCAATATTTGTGGACATATACTCAACTTATATATGTATAACATATCCAAAAATCACAACGATCCAACGGTCAGATTAAAAATTATAACTCACGCAATATATCTGAAAAATACTGATTTGATTTTTAATACCTCCATTTCGACAGAAATACTGATAAAACACCTCAACATTAATTCCTTCAATAATAATCACATAAATAAATCAATCATTTATATCCACATCAAATAAATATTTCCTTATCATAGAAATTAATAATTAATTATTCACAAATAATATTACAGAATCACAATTATGACAACTTGGCCGTTCCCAGGAAAGAGGGGGCTTTACGATAAAGATTTCTCCTTACTGGCGCGTAATTAGCTGACCAAACCTCTTTTTGGACAGAACTTTCTAGACATTGCCAATAATGTTATCTAATAATATTATTCAAATAATATGAATTATTGATCTGATAATGGAAAATACCGTGCAGTAACAATTATTGAAACACCAATAATATAAAATATCAACGTAGCAATTATTGAATCAATAAAATAAAATATTGAACAGTAACTACTGTAACAATTATTGAGTAGTGCCTTCTTACGTAAGGATCAATAATTCTAAAATACTATGCAAAACCGTGTGCTACTGTGCAACCATGTGTATTACTGTATTTTAACCACCACATATTTCAACAGTGTTAACGGTAATAACTACGCCGTTATTTATAAAAACTTAATTTTGTCGTTATCTTCATCCGACCATTTTCCTTTATGGGGCACACAAATAGCTGCGCGGTCGTGCGAATATTCCCCGACAGAAAGAATATTCCACGACCAAACGAATATTCCCCGACAACAATAACCACTTGTTTATTTTGCAAAATTTGCACATTTTACCCATAACCAAAATGTTATATTAAATTGACACCTTATTATTCACAATAATAATTAGAGAAAATTTGATTTTATTCATTAATAAGTTGGGGTCTAACAACCTCCCCTCCTTATGAAATTTCGTCCCCGAAATTTACGTACGTACCTGATATGCCGAACAGATAGGGATACCTTGACTTCATTTCAGATTCTAATTCTTGAGGTATCTCCTTATACGTTAAATCTTCCGCTATCTCGTTCGGTTCTTAATATATAATGTGATTCGGATCATCCATATATTTTCGTAACATCGATACAAAATAAACGTTATGAACACGCGACATACTTGGCGTTTAAAATGAGTCTATAGGTCACAGTTCCTACTCGATTGAGGATTTCAAATAGACCAATAAAATCGAGGGTTCAGATTTTCTCTCTTCATTGACTCTTGCTCCTAGAATAACGCCCTCTTGAACCTTCTTCTTCACATTCATCAGCGCTGAGTCTATATCTTGAGCGGCTTTAACTTTATCGATTTAAAGTCGGTTCTAATCGTATATTTGCTATCTTCACGTAGGTTCGTATATTCGCACTCGTAAATGCATACGATCATCTGCTCAACGCGTCAGCTACCACGTTCGCTTTTTCCACGATGGTATTAAATGGTATAATCGTAATCTTCAACAGCTCGAGCCAACGTCTTCAGCGCATAATACGTTCGTTTTAGGTGAAGAAATATTTTAAGGGTTTTAGAAATGGGTTTTATACTGGGATCAAATTTAAACGTTGAGCTCAGGTAGGAGAAATAAAAGAATATGTAGAACCGGTATTGAATAAGGTATAAACTTCACAAGAGTTTATGATTAACTTACCTGTGAGACCCCGAATTTTATGAAATAAAAGTATTCAATTTTTCTATTTTGGTAAATGGTTAAATTGATATAAGGTTAAAGTTAAGGGTGATATGTGAATTTTTTTTAAAGTAAACAAGTTGCCATAAAATACCTGGTCACTATTCACTCTAATATTGTTCACTCGAGTATTTAGGACACTTTGTGTCGTAGTTACTATTCACGAGTTACTATTCACGGTTACTATTCACGGGCTACTATTCACCCAAATTACTATTCACTCTAGTATTGTTCACTCGAGTATTTGGGACACTTTTTGTGTCGAAGTTGTAAGACCCCAACTTTTATAAATAAAGATGAATTTTCTATAAATATCATTTTTAAATATTATGGAGTTAATTTGATATAATGTTATAGTTGTGGGTAATATTTATAAATTTTACAAAGTACGCAAGTTGTTATATAATATTCGATTGGTCGGGGAATATTCGTTTTAACAGGGAATATTCGTACAACGGCACAATCATTGGTGGACCCCACAATGGAATTATTGTCGGATTGAGAAAACGACAAAAATATTTTATTAAAAATAACGGCGGAAGGTTTACCATTGATACTGTTGAACTACTCGGTAGTAAAAGTACAGTAATACGTGTGGTTGCATAGTAGCACACGGTATTGACTATTAATGCTTATGTGATAAGTCACTCAGTTTGATTCAATTATTGTCAGTTAATAATATGAATTATTTAGCGATAATGACGTTTTGTTTTATTCGTATTATTAACGTAATAAAACAGAAACATCTTTTTATATAAAACAGAATACTTTATTAAAGTTATTCTATAAATAGAATATATTATATTTTATTTAAAAGATTTTTCTTTAAATATGGACCGTCAGATTAAAGTAATCAATCTGGACCGATCATGGATTAGTTACTATGCATTCTATTTTTCTATAAATAGCAGCTCATTCCTTCATTATTTCTTACGAATTCACTAAATTCTAGAGAGAGAAACTATAGAGAGAGAAGAAGAATATTCTGGTACTTAACTACTTCCTTATTTCAACTCTTCTTTAAAACGGTAAGGGGTGTTATTCTTTCTTATTCATGAAGAGAACTGTTGTTATTTCATTATTTATTATTCTGTTGGAATAACCTGTATACGTGGTCTACCCTATACTTGGTGACATTCTTCTGTTATTCTGTTGGAACATCCTGTCTGTGTGTTTTACACCGGACCTGGTTCCGTCTTTATTATTATTTTGTTGGAACATCCTGTCTGTGTGTTTTACACCGGACCTGGTTCCGTCTTTATTATTATTCTGCTGGAACATCCTGTCTGTGTGTTTTACACCAGACCTGGTTCCGTCTTTATTATTATTCTGTTGGAATATCCTGTCTGTGCGTTTTACGCCGGACCTGGTTCCATTATTTATTATTCTGTGGGAATAACCTGTCTGTGCGGTCTATCGCATGCATGGTGATTTCTTTTGTTATTCCATTCTTTATTATACTCAGTTGGTTAAGTTTTGACTTCTATACTCCATGAAATTTGTGGAATATCCTTGATAATTGCGTTTCATCCAGTATCTTTTCATGAAAATATTCTTCTAAGCATTCTTAAATTTTACTCCACAAAGCAGTATCATGTTGACAATTTGGACGTTGTTAATTCTTGAATAAATTAATTCTTGAACTTGTTTTATTGAATTCTTATATCATTGTCATCATCCTCATGTTTATAAAATGTTAAAAGTCATATGTGGCCTGTAGTGCATAGATGGACCTTGTATGATTATGACCAGGGATTATTCGGTATAATCATGACCGTAATATTACAAATGATGTGGTAAAAGTCCTCATTGGCCCGTAGTGCATTGATGAACAATTGTTGGCATGATCATGACCATTAATGAATACACGAATATCCTTGGTCGTAGTGCAGGGGTGATTCGATGATGTGGATTATTTTATTAAGCTGAGTCTCAGCGATCACAGTGTTAAAAAACTTTTTAAATCATAAATGGTAGTAGAGTTTATTTTCTACTTGACTCTTTTAATGGATTACTTTTTCCGCTGCAGTTAAACTTGATGTCTATTATATTTTATCAGTTTAACATTGTTGAAGGCTAATGATAATTTATTCTGCATTATCTTAGTCATAATATTTCTTACTGGGCTAGTTGAGCTCACCCTTTCTTTCACTGTTCTCTTCAGGAAATGAGAACGTAGCTGGGGCAAGTCGGGTAACGGAGTGATGGTCCGAATGATAGTATTAGTTAGTAGTCCTCACTATTCTATGTAATGGTGTGTTAATAAATGTAATGAGGACTCCTTTTGAGTATGAATACTCTCTAGAAGATAATATTTGTATTCAAACTCACAGTTTATGTTTTGTCGTATTGTACACGACAGTTGTATTAGTAAGTTGTATTTATATTCTGTACTATGTATCTGACGACCCAAGATGGGTGATGTATACCTAATTTTGTGGGCGTCACAGTTGGTAGGATGATTCATCAGGTAATCATTCATCTTTGCACAGAGTCTTAATAAATCTTCTAGAGTTTGAATAGTCATCTCTGATTGTCCGTCCGTCTGAGGATGATATGCCGAACTAAATCATAAATCTGTGCCCATAGCTTTTTATAAACTAACCCAAAATCGTGAAGTGAATCTTGGGTCTCGATCAGAAACTATGGATACTGGCATACCATGCAGTCTTACAATCTCGTTTATGTACATACGAGCAAGACGTTCAAGTGTATAAGTTTCTCGTATCGGTAAGAAATGAGCAGACTTGGTCAATCTATCAACAATGACCCAAATCGCATCAATACTTTGAGAAACCCTAGGAATACCGGTAACGAAATCTATGGTAATGTGCTCCCACTTCCATTTTGGAATTTCAAGTGGTTGCAATGGACCTTTTGGTACTTGATGCTCCGCTTTGACTCGTTAACAAGTTAGACACCTTGAGATAAACAGCGCTATCTCTCTCTTCATATTGGTCCACCAAAATGTATGACGAAGATCATGATACATTTTGGTACTTCCAGGATGGATTACAAACGGTGTGTTGTGCGCCTCCATCATGATTTCATACTTTAAATCAGGGTTGTTAGGAACACAAAGTCTGGAGTTGACTCGAAGTATTCCTTCTTCATTGATTCTTGCTTCCGGCATAGCACCTTCTTGCACTTTCTTTCTCATACGCATCAGCTCCAGGTCTGTAGCTTGAGCAACTTTAACTCTATCG
Organism: Panax notoginseng; assembly: GCA_016801055.1. Lineage (NCBI taxonomy): Eukaryota > Viridiplantae > Streptophyta > Magnoliopsida > Apiales > Araliaceae > Panax > Panax notoginseng. The sequence continues at coordinate 14,860,484 of CM029015.1, forward strand.
ATTAAAGTTGGTTCTACTCGTATATTCGTCATCATCACATGGGTCCCTGGAGTCTTTAACTCTATCTCCATCCTTTGCAAGTCACACAAAATGGGCCTTTGTGTTGACAATATCGCACTCGTACTTGCATATGATCTTCTACTCAATGCGTCAGCTACCACGTTCTCTTTTCTAGGATGGTATTGAATGGTATGATCATAATCTTTCAACAGTTCAAGCCAACGTCGTTGTCGCATGTTGAGTTCCTTTTGAGTGAAGAAATATTTGAGGCTTTTATGATCCATAAAGATCTCCACCTTCTCCCCATACAAGTAATGCCTCCAAATTTTAAGTGCAAAGACAACAGCTGCCAACTCTAGATCATGAGTAGGATAATTCCTCTCATATTCCTTAAGTTGTCTTGATGCATAGGCTATGACTTTTTCATGTTGCATGAGAACGCATCCCAACCCTTTGCTCGAAGCATCACTGTAGATGACAAATCCCTCCGAGCCAGATGGTATTGTTATAACAGGTGCTAAAATGAGTCTCCTCTTGAGTTCTTGAAAACTCTTCTCACATTCTTCGCTCCAACCGAACTTTGTATCTTTTCGAGTCAGCTAAGTTAATGGAGTTGCGATTCGAGAAAATCCTTCCATGAATCTCCAATAATAACCAGCTAAACCAAGAAAGTTACGTACTTCGGTCACTGATTTAGGTTGCTCCCAGCTTTAAATAGCTTCAATCTTTGTCGGGTCAACCGATATTCCACGACTTGATACTATGTGCCCAAGGAATGCTACCTCCTCCAACCAGAACTCGCATTTCTTCAACTTGGCATACAGCTTGTATTCATGAAGCTTTTGGAGTACCAGCCTCAACTGTTGCTCATGATATTCACGGCTTTTGAAATAAATAAGGATGTTATCAATAAAGACGACCACAAAGTGATCCAAATATTCCTTGAATACCCGGTTCATCATATCCATGAAGGCAGCAGGAGCATTAGTCAATCCAAAGGACATGACTAAGAATTCATAATGCCCGTACCGAGTTCTGAAAGCCATCTTTGGAATATCCTCAGTTCTAACCTTCAGCTGATGATATCCAGAAAGAAGATAGATCTTTGAAAAGAATTGTGCTCCTTGCAACTGGTCAAACAGGTCATCAATACGTGGCAATGGGTACCTGTTTTTGATGGAGACATGATTCAACTCCCGATAATCAATACAAAGTCGCATACTTCCATCTTTCTTCTTCACGAATAGCACAGGAGCACCCCAAGGAGAAGTGTTAGGACGAATAAAGCCAATGTCTAACAATTCCTGCAGTTAGATCTTTAACTCTTGAAGTTCAATAGGAGCCATTCGATATGGAGATTTGGAAATGGGTTTTGTACCGAGTTCAAGGTCGATACAAAATTCAATTTCACGCTCTGGGGGTAGGCCAGGAAGTTCTTCAGGGAATACGTCAGGGAATTTATTAACAATAGAAATATCATTCAAAACTGACGTATTTTTGTTTAGATCCGTGACATGAGCTAAGAAAGCTTGACATCCGTTTTTCAATAAACGAATAGCTTTATGGCTTAAGATGACAGCGATTGATTTTAATGGTTTGGTTGCTTGAATTCGCATAATAGGTCGATTAGGAATATGAAAGCTAACAACCTTACGAAAACAATCAATTTTTGCATGATTAGTAGTTAACCAATCAATCCCTAGAATCACGTTAAATGCAAGTATTTTTAATGAAATCAGATCGACAAGTAATGTGTGGGTACCAACTTGAACCAAACAAGACTTATAAACTGTGGATGTAATGAAGGTTTCTCCCAATAGAATTTCAACAGATAAATCAAAGTCTAATTTCTCCGGAGTCAAATTTAATCGATGAGCGCAAGTAGGAGATATAAAAGAATGGGTAGAACCGGTATCAAATAAAGTATAGACTTCGTTAGAGTTTATGATTAGCTTGCCCGTGATGACCTCATTCGGGTTCCTTACTTTCTGGGAGGTCACAACAAACGCTTTCCCCTGCACTACCGGTTTTGACTTTTCTGGGACGGCCTTTGGTGTCTCCATCTTGGCTGAACTTGTTTTTGGTAAACGACAAAATCGAGCTAAATGACCTTCTCTTCCATAATTATAACATGCTTTAGACGACATCGCACAGTTTGGACTGATGTGTCCCTCCCCTCCGCATTTGAAACATATGATAGGTGGTCGTTCTCCTTCCTTAACAACGGGTGCTGGTGCTGACGTCTTTCCATCATTGTTGAATCTCCTCTTCTTGAAATGACCATTCTTATTATTTTGACCCTGATTACCACCGAAATGGTTACCATTTTTGGCCTGTTGATTCCCTCCACGCTTGTTGTCACCGCTTCGATGACTGCTCTCACTGGTATTATCATTTTGCCGACTGCTCTCTTTTGGTTGCGTTGACTCGTTATCGCGCTCCACTAACTGAGCCCTATTCACAACATCTGAATACAAACACAGTTTATGAGAAATAAGATGTTGACGTATCTCAGGTTTCAAACCTCACAAAAATATTCGCGTCATTCGCTCTTTATTATCCACCAAGTGGGACGCAAATCGGGACAACTCAGCAAATTTAGCCTCATATTGCGACACGGTCATATTATTCTGCTCCAATTTGATGAACTCCACCTCCTTCATGTGACGAACACTTTCGGGAAAGTATTTGTCATTGAACAGCTCTAGGAACTTCTCCCAAGACATCTTCAGTGCGACAGGTTGAGTACGCTTAATCGATTCCCACCAGTAATCTGCCTCTCCTCGCAACATAAAGGCGGCAAAGGGAACCTTTTGCTCCTCGGAGCATCCCAAGACATCAAATATCTTGGTAATCTACTTTATCCATGTTTCCGCTATAAGTAGTTTTGGCTCTCCCTTAAACTCTGGTGGTCCCAGCTCCTTGAACTGTTTAGCGGTGACCGTCCGAGAGTTTTCAGTGTTTCCACCTATATTTTGGACAGGAGCCGCTTTCGCCTGTTGTTGCATGAACTGCATAAAGTTTCTGAACATTCCATCATTCATCATCTTGTCAGTATTGTTGTTTGCATGAGGATTGTCACCTTCCTGATGCACATTATCTTGATTATTGATATGTGGTGAATCAATAGTCGCCTGTGCTCCATTACTATTCTCAACATTCTCAGATGCCATTTTCAGATACTGCCACAAAATAAAAGTTAAATTATATGTCATATATTATTCTTATATCATGACCGACCAATTAAATACCATGCAAATAAACTTAGGTAGGTCATACTAGCGAAGGAATTCCCTGTCTCTCCCCTCCTAGTTCTATTCTCACATCTTAGCCAGGGATCATATCCCTAAGCTCTGATACCAACTGTGACGCCCCCAAAATTAGGTATACATCACCCATCTTGGGTCGTCAGATATATAGTACAAAATACAAATACAACTTACTAATACAACTGTCGTGTACAATACGACAAAACATAAACTGTGAGTTTGAATACAAATATTATCTTCTAGAGAGTATTCATACTCAAAAGGAGTCCTCATTACATTTATTAACACACCATTACATAGAATAGTGAGGACTACTAACTAATACTATCATTCGGACCATCACTCCGTTCCCCGACTTGCCCCAGCTACGTTCTCATTTCCTGAAGAGAACAGTGAAAGAAAGGGTGAGCTCAACTAGCCCAGTAAGAAATATTATGACTAAGATAATGCAGAATAAATTATCATTAGCCTTCAACAATGTTAAATTGATAAAATATAATAGACATCAAGTTTAACTGCAGCGGAACAAGCAATCCATTAAAAGAGTCAAGTAGAAAATAAACTCTACTATCTTTTATGATTTAAAAGGTTTTTCAACACTGTGATCGCTGGGACTCAGCTTAATAAAATAATCCACATCATCGAATCACCCCTGTACTACGGCCAAGGATATTCGTATATTCATTAATGGTCATGATCATGCCAACAACTGTCCATCAATGCACTACGGGCCAATGAGGACTTTTACCACATCATTTGTAACATTACGGTCATGATTATACCGAATAATCCCTGGTCAAAATCATACCAAGTCTATCTATACACTACATGCCATAGATGACTTTCAACAGAATATAAACATGAGGATGATGACAATGATATAAGAATTCAATAAAACAAGTTCAAGAATTAATTTATCCAAGAATTAACAAAGTCCAAATTGTCAACATGATACTGCTTTGTGGAGTAAAATTCAAGAATGCTTAGAAGAATATTTTCATAAAAAGATACTGGATGAAACGCAATTATCAAGGATATTCCACAAATTTCATGGAGTATAGAAGTCAAAACTTAACCAACTGAGTATAATAAAGAATGAAATAACAAAAGAAATCACCATACATGCGATAGACCGCACAGACAGGTTATTCTAACAGAATAATAAATAATGGAACCAGGTCCGGCGTAAAACGCACAGATAGGATATTCCGACAGAATAATAAATAATGGAACCAGGTCCGGTGTAAAACACACAGACAGGATGTTCCAACAGAATAATAACAAGACGGAACCAGGTCCGGTGTAAAACACACAGACAGGATGTTCCAACAGAATAATAATAAAAACGGAACCAGGTCCGGTGTAAAACACACAGACAGGATGTTCCAACATAATAATAGAAGAATGTCACCAAGTATAGGGTAGACCGCGTATACAGGTTATTCCAACAGAATAATAAGAAATAGAATAACAACAGTTCTCTTCATGAATAAGAAAGAATAACACCTCTTACCGTTTTAAAGAAGAGCTGAAATAAGGAAGTAGTTAAGTAGTAGAATACTCTTCTTCTCTCTCTCTATAGTTTCTCTCTATAGTTTCTCTCTCTAGAGTTCAGTGAATTCGTAAGAAATAATGAAGGAATGAGCTGCTATTTATAGAAAGATAGAATGCATAGTAACTAATCCATGAACGGTCCAGATTGATTACTTTAATCTGACGGTCCATATTTAAAGAAAAATCTTTTAAATAAAATATAATATATTCTATTTATAGAATAACTTTAATAAAGTATTTTGTTTTATATAAAAAGATGTTTCTGTTTTATTACGTTAATAATACGAATAAAACAAAACGCCATTATCGCTAAATAATTCATATTATTAAATGACAATAATTGAATCAAACTGAGTGACTTCTCACATAAGCATTAATAGTCAATACCGTGTGCTACTATGCAACCACACGTATTACTGTACTTTTACTACCGAGTAGTTCAACAGTATCAATGGTAAAACTTCCGCCGTTATTTTTAATAAAATATTTTTGTCGTTTTCTCAATCCGACAATAATTCCGTTGTGGGGTCCACCAATGATTGTGCCGTTGTACGAATATTCCCTGTTAAAATGAATATTCCCCGACCAATCGAATATTATATAATAACTTACGTACTTTGCAAAATTTATAAATATTACCCACAACTATAACATTATATCAAATTAACTCCATAATATTTAAAAATGATATTTATAGAAAAATCATCTTTATTTATAAAAGTTGGAGTTTTACATTATCTAGACAATATCTACACTCAATAGAGTCCTCATTACATTTATTGTCACACTATTTTATAGAATAGTGAAGACTACTAAAACAACCATCTGGACCGACAATCCGTTTTTCGACTCGTCCCAACTATATTCTCATTTCCTAAATAGAACAGTGAAAGAAAGGGTGAGCTCAACTATCCTAGGAAGAAATATTATGACTAAGATAATGCAGAATAAATTATCCTTAGCTTTCAACAGTATAACAATTGATAGAATATAATAGACAACAAGTTTTAGATTAGCAACTGCAACTGTGACGCCCCCAAAATTAATTATACATCACCCATCTTGGGTCGTCAGATACATAGTACAAAATACAAATACAACTTACTAATACAACTGTCGTGTACAATACGACAAAACATAAACTGTGAGTTTGAATAAAAATATTATCTTCTAGAGAGTATTCATACTCAAAAGGAGTCCTCATTACATTTATTAACACACCATTACATAGAATAGTGAGGACTACTAACTAATACTATCATTCGGACCATCACTCCGTTCCCCGACTTGCCCCAACTACGTTCTCATTTCCTGAAGAGAACAGTGAAAGAAAGGGTGAGCTCAACTAGCCCAGTAAGAAATATTATGACTAAGATAATGCAGAATAAATTATCATTAGCCTTCAACAATGTTAAACTGATAAAATATAATAGACATCAAGTTTAACTGCAGCGGAACAAGCAATCCATTAAAAGAGTCAAGTAGAAAATAAACTCTACTATCTTTTATGATTTAAAAAGTTTTTCAACACTGTGATCGCTGAGACTCAGCTTAATAAAATAATTCACATCATCCCTGCACTACGGCCAAGGATATTCGTTAGGGTCACGACCACAAATTCCATGCACTACGGGCCAAAGATATTTGTGTATTCATCAATGGTCATGATCATGCCAACAACTGTCCATCAATGCACTACGGGCCAATGAGGACTTTTACCACATCATTTGTAACATTACGGTCATGATTATACCGAATAATCCCTGGTCATAATCATACCAAGTCCATCTATGCACTACAGGCCACAGATGACTTTCAATATTTTATAAACATGAGAATGATGACAATGATATAAGAATTCAATAAAACAAGTTCAAGAATTAATTTATCCAAGAATTAACAACGTCCAAATTGTCAACATGATACTACTTTGTGGAGTAAGATTCAAGAATGATCAGGAGAATATTTTCATGAATAGATACTAGATGAAACGCAATTATCAAGGATATTCCATAAATTTCATGGAGTATAGAAGTCAAAACTTAACCAACTGAGTATAATAAAGAATGGAATAACAAAAGAAATCACCATGCATGCGATAGACTGCACAGACAGGTTATTCCAACAGAATAATAAATAATGGAACCAGGTCCGGCGTAAACGCACAGACAGGATATTCCGACAGAATAATAAATAATGGAACCAGGTCCGGTGTAAAACACACAGACAGGATGTTCCAACAGAATAATAACAAGACGGAACCAGGTCCGGTGTAAAACACACAGACAGGATGTTCCAACATAATAATAATAAAAACGGAACCAGGTCCGGTGTAAAACACACAGACAGGATGTTCCAACAGAATAATAGAAGAATGTCACCAAGTATAGGGTAGATCCGCGTATACAGGTTATTCCAACAGAATAATAAGAAATGGAATAACAACAGTTCTCTTCATGAATAAGAAAGAATAACACCCCTTACCGTTTTAAAGACGAGCTGAAATAAGGAAGTAGTTAAGTAGCAGAATACTCTTCTTCTCTCTCTCTATAGTTTCTCTCTATAGTTTCTCTCTCTAGAGTTCAGTGAATTCGTAAGAAATAATGAAGGAATGAGCTGCTATTTATAGGAAAATGGAATGCATAGTAACTAATCCGTGAACGGTCCAGATTGATTACTTTAATCTGACGATCCATATTTAAAGAAAAATCTTTTAAATAAAATATAATATATTCTATTTATAGAATAATTTTAATAAAGTATTCTGTTTTATATAAAAAGATGTTTCTATTTTATTACGTTAATAATACGAATAAAACAAAACGTCATTATCGTTATAATAACTCATATTATTAATCAACAATAATTGAATCAACTGAGCGACTTCTCACATAAATATCAATAATCAATACCGTGTGTAAGACCCCAAATTATTAATAAATGAAATTTAAATTCTCTCTATTTATTATTTTGAAATAGTAAGTGTTAAATTGATTAATGAGGTTAGTTATGGGTAAAATGCGCAAATATTTCAAATAAGCAGGTGGTTATAAAATATTCATTGTTGTCGGGGAATATTCGTTTGGTCGTGGAATATTCTTCCTGTCGGGGAATATTCGTACGACGGCGCAGTCTTTTGTGGGCCCCATAACGGAAAGCGATTGGATGAAGAAAACGACAAGTATATGTTGTTTATTAATAATGGCGTAGTTGTTACCGTTAATACTGTTGGAATACCCGGTGGTTAAAACACAGTAATACGCGTTGTTACACAGTAGCACACTGTATTGCACCAATTATTAATTCTTACGTTAGAAGGCACTACTCAATAATGGTTACAGTAATTACTATTCAGTATTTTATTTTATTGATTCAATAATTGCTGCGTTGATATTTTATATTACTGTTGTTTCAATAATTGTCACTACACAGTATTTTCCATTATCAGATCAATAATTCATATTATTTGAATAATATTATTAGATAACATTATTGGCAATGTCTAGAAAGTTCTGTCTAAGGAGAGGTTTGGTCATCTAATTGCGCGCCGGTAAGGAGAAAGCCTTATTGGAAAGCCCCCTCTTTCCTAGGAACGGCCTGGTTGTCATAAATGTGATTCTGTAATATTATTTGTGAATAATTAATTATTGATTCATATGATAAGGAAATATTTATTTTTGTGGATATAAATGAGGGATATATTTTTGTGGTTAAAAATGAAGGAGTTAATGTTGAGATTTTTCTCAGTATTTTTGTCGGAATGGAGGTATTAAAAATCAGGGTTTTTGAGATATTTTGCGGGGGTTATAATTTTTAATCCGACCGTTGGATCGTGGTAATTTTTGGATATGTTATACATATATAAGTTGAGTATATGTCCATAAATTTTGAACCGTTAAAAATGAACGTATGATTTATTATGAATTTTACGAGATGACTGGTTCAGAAATTGTTGAATTTTCGGAGTTAATCATTTTGGTAGAAAATTCTAGAATTGGTGGGCCCCACTCTTGGTTGGTGAAGAAATGTACTGAGATTTTTATTCAAATGTGGTGGGTGGGAATAGTAGCAGGTAAAGCCATCAGGTTACAGGTTAAGTCTGCTTCGGCGTGCTAACATTTTCCTATAAATAGAGGGCTAAGTTAGAATTGAAAATCACACCAGAAACAAGTTTTCTCTCTTTCTCTCTCTAGATTATTGAGTGTATTTTGTGAGTATTTAGATACTTTGAGAGTTTCTATTCATCAGAGCAAGTGTCTTTCAGCCTTATACCGGTATTCCGACCAGAAGTACTGTCTTTACGAGGTAAGGGATGTTATTTTATTCAAAAATGATATTATTTCTTCAATATCATTATGCCGAAATATTGGTTGGAAATTTTTATCAAATTTGGAACTTTTCACGTCGGGGTTACTATTCATGAGTTACTATTCACGAGTTACTATTCACTGAAAAATAAAATTTTCTTCTTTTCGTCCAAAATATCTATTCTGGGTACTAGCTTTGATTGTATCCATATTTTGATCATTCTTGAATTCTACTTCACTATTAATAATTATAAGGTATTTTTGGACATGGATAAATCGAAATACGAATCCTTAATATTTGTTATTTTGTTTCACTGGATTCGTTTTCTTTAAGATATTTTTCATCATCCTCAGTCCTAAATGATGATATTACTGAATATCTTTGGCCCGTAGTGCAAAGATGAATGATTAACTGATGAATATCTTTGGCCCGTAGTGCAAAGACGAACAGGTGTTGAGATGAACATGACCGACTGGTGATACAAATAAATATCTTTGGCCTGTAGTGCAAAGATGAATATTTGATTAAAGATGGTTATTGATTGCTGTTACAGGGATAAAATATTGATGATGGACTTTTAAATCTTAGAAGATAGTAGAACTCATTCTCTACTTGACTCTTCTAATGGTTTGATGTTTCCGCTGCAGTTATTGATTTAAAACTTGTTGTCTATTGTATTCTATTAGATTTTTCCCTGTTGAAGACTAACGATAATTTGTTCTGTATTATCTTAGTCATAATGTTCTTTACTGGGCTAGTTGAGCTCACCCTTTTCCTTTTTGTTCCATTTTTCTCAGGAGGCGAGAATGTAGCGAGTACTAGTCGGGGTATAGAATCATGGTTCTAGAAGTTACTTTAGTAGTCCTCACCATTTTTGTGAAATAATGTATCAATAATTGTAATGAGGACTTATTTGAGTGTGGATATTGTCTAAATGACAATATTTGTATTTAAACTCACAGTTCTTGTGTTGTAATAATACAGATGTAGTTGTTTCTGTACCATGTATTTTGGCGACTCAGAATGGGTGTTGTATACCTATTTTGGGGGCGTCACAGTTGGTATCAGAGCTTAGGGATATGATCTCTGGCGGAGATCGGGGAATAGAACTAGGAGGGGAGAGACGAATCCTTCGCTAGTGTGTCCTACCTAAGCTTATTTATTGGTCAGTCATAATATAGGGGTATTATGTGATTTGTTAATTTATTTAATTAACCCTTGTTTTATGGCAGTATTTGAGAATGTCGACTGAGAATGTTAACAGTGGAATAAATGAGACCGTGGAGACACCGGTGCTTACCAACGAGGAGAACGTGCAACAGGCTGGTAATGTTCCTCCTGTGAACAACACCAATGAGCAGATGATGAATGATGGAATGTTTAGAAGTTTTTTGCAATTCATGCAAAACCAGACAAGGGAGACTCGTGTTCAAAATACAGGAGGGAATGATAGCAATTCACGGTTTGTCACAGCCAAACAGTTCAAAGAATTGGGACCACCAGAATTTAAGGGAAAGCCAGATCCGATCATGGCGGAAACGTGGGTCAAGCAAATTACCAAGATATTCGATGTCTTGGGATGCACGGAAGAACAGAAGGTTCCATTCGCCACCTTTATGTTTCGTGGCGAGGCAAACTACTGGTGGGAGTCTGTGAAGCGTACCCAGCCTGACGCACTCAATATGTCCTGGGAAACGTTTCAGAAACTGTTTAATGACAAGTACTTCCCTGAAAGTATTCGTCATATGAAAGAGGTGGAGTTTATCAGACTGGAACAAAACAACATGACGGTGTCCCAGTACGAGACGAAGTTTGCAGAGTTATCCAGGTTTGCACCTCATTTGGTAGAAAATGAGGAACGTATGACGCGGATGTTTCTGAGAGGTTTAAAACCTGAGATTCGTCAATACCTTATCTCTCATAAATTTTCTCTGTATTCAGACGTTGTCAACAGGGCCCAATTATTAGAGAGAGATAATGAGTATACTCAACCGAGGGACCACAACCAGGGTCATACCGGTGACAGCAATCATCAGAGCGATGATAACCAACGAGGAGGGAAAAATACGAACAAAGGCGGTAACCACTCGGGTGGTCATCGTGGCCATGATAATAGGAGAGGTGAGTCAAGTGAAAATTTCAGAAAGAGAAGATTCAACAATGACGGGAAGACATCAGCAGCAGCACCAGCACCAACAACAAATTTTAGGGGAGGAGAACGACCGCCAGTTAGATGTTACAAATGCGGGAAAGAGGGACATATCAGCCCAAACTGTCCACAACAATCCAAGGTGTGTTACAACTGTGGGAAGGAAGGCCACATCACTCGAGATTGTACTATAGCGAAACCAAGTTCAGCGGTAGTGGTGATTCCAAGGGCTGTCCCGGATAAGGCGAAATCAGCGGTTCCTGGAAGAGCGTTTGTCGTAACTGGCCAAAACGTGAGGAACCCGAACGAGGTGATTACGGGTAAGCTAATCTTGAATTCTTACGAAGTTTATACCTTACTAGATACCGGTTCTACCCATTCTTTTATCTCTCCTGCTTGTGCTCAACGTTTAAACTTGACTCCGGGGAAATTGGACTTTGACTTATCTGTTAAAACTCCGTTAGGTGAAACCTTTGTTACATCTACAGTTTATAAATCTTGCATGATCCAAGTTGGCACCATCACATTACCTGTTGACCTTATCTCTTTAAAGATACTTACTTTTGATGTGATTTTAGGGATTGATTGGCTAACTACTCATCATGCCAAAATTGATTGTTTTCGTAAGATTGTTAGTTTTCATATTCCTAACCAACCTGTTGTACGAATTCAAACAACTAAGCCATTAAAATCAATCACTGTTATATCAAGCCATAAAGCCATTCGTTTATTAAAAAACGGATGTCAAGCTTTCTTAGCCCATGTTATGGATTTGAATAAAGACACGTCAAATTTGAATAATATTCCTGTTGTTATTGACTTTCCTGACGTATTTCCTGAAGAACTTCCCGGTCTACCCCCGGAACGTGAAATTGAATTCTTTATTGATCTTGAACCTGGTACAAAGCCCATTTCTAAAACCCCATATCGAATGGCTCCTATTGAACTTCAGGAGTTAAAGGTCCAACTACAAGAATTGTTGGACATCGGTTTCATTCGTCCTAGTACATCTCCTTGGGGTGCTCCTGTTTTATTTGTAAAGAAGAAAGATGGGAGTATGCGACTTTGTATTGATTACCGGGAATTAAACCATGTCACTATTAAGAATAGGTATCCGCTACCTCGTATTGATGACCTGTTTGACCAGTTACAAGGAGCACAATTCTTTTCAAAGATCGATCTTCGTTCTGGATATCATCAGCTGAAGGTTAAAACTAAGGATATTCCAAAGACTGCCTTCAGAACTCGGTACGGGCATTATGAGTTCTTAGTCATGTCTTTTGGATTGACTAATTCTCCTGCGGCTTTCATGGATATGATGAACCGAGTATTCAAGAATTATTTGGATCAGTTCGTTGTTGACTTTATTGATGACATCCTCATATATTCCAAAAGCCGTGAAGATCATGAGCATCATTTGAAGCTGGTACTCCAAAGGCTGCGTGAAAATAAGTTATATGCTAAGTTGAAGAAATGCGAGTTCTGGCTTGAGGAAGTAGCTTTCCTAGGGCACGTGGTGTCAAAATATGGAGTATCTGTTGACCCGGCGAAGATTGAAGCAATACAAAGTTGGGAGCAACCAAAGACGGTGACCGAAGTACGTAGCTTTCTGGGCTTAGCTGGTTATTATCGGAGATTCGTGGAAGGGTTTTCTCGAATCGCTACCCCGTTAACTCAGCTGACTCGGAAAGATATCAAATTCGTATGGAGCGAGGAATGCGAGAAGAGTTTTCAAGAGCTTAAAAGGAGACTTATTTCGGCACCTGTTCTGACAATACCATTTGGTTCGGATGGATTTGTTATCTACAGTGATGCATCAGGCAAAGGGTTAGGATGTGTTCTCATGCAACATGGGAAAGTCATAGCCTATGCCTCGCGACAACTCAAAGAATATGAGAGGAATTGTCCTACTCATGATTTGGAGTTGGCAGCAGTAGTTTTCGCGTTGAAGATCTGGAGACACTACCTGTATGGGGAGAAAGTGGAGATCTATACAGATCATAAAAGCCTCAAATATTTCTTTACCCAAAAGGAACTCAACATGCGGCAGCGACGTTGGCTCGAGCTGTTGAAAGATTACGATCATACCATCCAATATCATCCTGGAAAAGCAAACGTAGTAGCTGACGCATTGAGTAGAAGATCATATGCGGGTACGAGTGCAATGTTGTTAACACAAAGGCCCATTTTGTATGACTTGCAAAGGATGGAGATAGAGATGAAGGCTCCAAGTACCCACATGATGATATCAAATATACGAGTAGAACCGACTTTAATCGATAAAGTTAAAGCTGCTCAAGCTACGGACATAGAGCTGATGCGTATGAAGAAGAAAGTGCAAGAAGGTTCTATTCCAGAAGCAAGAATCGATGAAGAAGGAATACTTCGAGTCCACTCTAGACTCTGTGTTCCTAACAATTCTGATTTGAAGTACAAGATCATGATGGAAGCACACAATACACCATTTGCGATCCATCCTAGAAGTACCAAAATGTATCGTGATCTACGACATACATTTTGGTGGAATAATATGAAGAGAGAGATTGCAAAGTTTATCTCGAGGTGTTTAACTTGTCAACGTGTAAAGGCGGAACATCAAGTACCAAAGGGTCCATTGCAACCACTTGAGATTTCGAAATGGAAGTGGGAACACATTACCATGGATTTCGTTACGGGTCTTCCCACGGTTTCTCAAGGCATAAATGCTATTTGGGTTATTGTTGATAGATTAACCAAGTCTGCTCATTTCTTGCCGATACGGGAGACTTATTCCCTTAAACGTCTTGCTCGTATATACGTAGATGAGATTGTGAGATTGCATGGCATGCCAGTATCCATAGTTTCGGATCGTGACCCAAGATTCACTTCAAGATTTTGGGTTAGCTTGCAAAAAGCTATGGGCACAGATTTACGATTTAGTTCGGCATGCCATCCTCAAACGGACGGACAATCAGAGAGGACTATTCAAACTCTTGAAGATCTATTAATACTTTGTGTCCTAGATTTCAAAGGGAGTTGGGATAAGTACCTACCATTGGTGGAATTCTCTTACAATAACAGTTATCAGGCAAGTATAGGTATGACCCCATTTGAAGCATTATATGGACGAAAGTGTCGCTCTCCAGTATGCTGGGACGAGGTGGGTGAAACAACATTGTTGGGACCAGAGTTGGTACGCATGACTACAGAGAAGATCCAAACGATTCGACAACGTGTACAAACGGCACAGGATCGACAAAAGAGATATGCGGATCTTCATCGAAAGGACGTGGAATTTGACATTGGGGATCATGTATTGTTGCGTGTGGCTCCATGGAAAGGAGTTACAAGATTTGGGAAGAGAGGAAAGCTTAATCCACGATTTATTGGTCCATTTCAGATTCTTGACCGAGTAGGAAATGTGGCCTATAGACTCGCGTTACCTCCAAGTATGTCTCGTGTTCATAATATTTTTCATATATCTGTGTTACGTAAATATGTGAAAGACCCAGACCACGTTATTGAGTTAGAACTGGACGAGATAGCTGAAGACTTAACGTACGAAGAGGTACCTGTCAAGATCTTGGATAGAAAGGAGCATGTCCTACGCACGAAGGTCATACCACAAGTTAAAGTTTTGTGGAGAAACCATGCTATTGAGGAAATGACCTGGGAGTTGGAAACGGAAATGAAAGCGAGGTATCCTCATCTTTTCGAAACACCAGGTACGTACGTCAATTTCGAGGACGAAATTTTATAAGGAGGGGAGGTTGTAAGACCCCAAATTATTAATAAATGAAATTTAAATTTTCTCTATTTATTATTTTGAAATAGTAAGTGTTAAATTGATTAATGAGGTTAGTTATGGGTAAAATGCGCAAATATTTCAAATAAGTAGGTGGTTATAAAATATTCATTGTTGTCGGGGAATATTCGTTTGGTCGTGGAATATTCTTCCTGTCGGGGAATATTCGTACGACGGCGCAGTCTTTTGTGGGCCCCATAACGGAAAGCGATTGGATGAAGAAAACGACAAGTATATGTTGTTTATTAATAATGGCGTAGTTGTTACCGTTAATACTGTTGGAATACCCGGTGGTTAAAACACAGTAATACGCGTTGTTACACAGTAGCACACTGTATTGCACCAATTATTAATTCTTACGTAAGAAGGCACTACTCAATAATGGTTACAGTAATTACTGTTCAGTATTTTATTTTATTGATTCAATAATTGCTGCGTTGATATTTTATATTACTGTTGTTTCAATAATTGTCACTACACAGTATTTTCCATTATCAGATCAATAATTCATATTATTTGAATAATATTATTAGATAACATTATTGGCAATGTCTAGAAAGCTCTGTCTAATGAGAGGTTTGGTCATCTAATTGCGCGCCGGTAAGGAGAAATCCTTATTGGAAAGTCCCCTCTTTCCTGGGAACGGCCTGGTTGTCATAAATGTGATTCTGTAATATTATTTGTGAATAATTAATTATTGATTCATATGATAAGGAAATATTTATTTTTGTGGATATAAATGAGGGATATATTTTTGTGGTTAAAAATGAAGGAGTTAATGTTGAGATTTTTATCAGTATTTTTATCGGAATGGAGGTATTAAAAATCAGGGTTTTTGAGATATTTTGCGGGGGTTATAATTTTTAATCCGACCGTTGGATCGTGGTAATTTTTGGATATGTTATACATATATAAGTTGAGTATATGTCCATAAATTTTGAACCGTTAAAAATGAACGTATGATTTATTATGAATTTTACGAGATGACTGGTTCAGAAATTGTTAAATTTTCGGAGTTAATCATTTTGGTAGAAAATTCTAGAATTGGTGGGCCCCACTCTTGGTTGGTGAAGAAATGTGCTGAGATTTTTATTCAAATGTGGTGGGTGGGAATAGTAGTAGGTAAAGCCATCAGGTTACAGGTTAAGTCTGCTTCGGCGTGCTAACATTTTCCTATAAATAGAGGGTTAAGTTAGAATTGAAAATCACACCAGAAACAAGTTTTCTCTCTTTCTCTCTCTAGATTATTGAGTGTATTTTGTGAGTATTTAGATACTTTGAGAGTTTCTATTCATCAGAGCAAGTGTCTTTCAGCCTTATACCGGTATTCCGACCAGAAGTACTGTCTTTACGAGGTAAGGGATGTTATTTTATTCAAAAATGATATTATTTCTTCAATATCATTATGCCGAAATATTGGTTGGAAATTTTTATCAAATTTGGAACTTTTCACGTCGGGGTTACTATTCATGAGTTACTATTCACGAGTTACTATTCACGAGTTACTATTCACTGAAAAATAAAATTTTCTTCTTTTCGTCCAAAATATCTATTCTGGGTACTAGCTTTGATTGTATCCATATTTTGATCATTCTTGAATTCTACTTCACTATGAATAATTATAAGGTATTTTTGGACATGGATAAATCGAAATACGAATCCTTAATATTTGTTATTTTGTTTCACTGGATTCGTTTTCTTTAAGATATTTTTCATCATCCTCAGTCCTAAATGATGATATTACTGAATATCTTTGGCCCGTAGTGCAAAGATGAATGATTAACTGATGAATATCTTTGGCCCGTAGTGCAAAGACGAACAGGTGTTGAGATGAACATGACCGACTGGTGATACAAATAAATATCTTTGGCATGTAGTGCAAAGATGAATATTTGATTAAAGATGGTTATTGATTGCTGTTACAGGGATAAAATATTGATGATGGACTTTTAAATCTTAGAAGATAGTAGAACTCATTCTCTACTTGACTCTTCTAATGGTTTGCTGTTTCCGCTGCAGTTATTGATTTAAAACTTGTTGTCTATTGTATTCTATTAGATTTTTCCCTGTTGAAGACTAACGATAATTTGTTCTGTATTATCTTAGTCATAATGTTCTTTACTGGGCTAGTTGAGCTCACCCTTTTCCTTTTTGTTCCATTTTTCTCAGGAGGCGAGAATGTAGCGAGTACTAGTCGGGGTATGGAATGATGGTTCTAGAAGTTACTTTAGTAGTCCTCACCATTTTTGTGAAACAATGTATCAATAATTGTAATGAGGACTTATTTGAGTGTGGATATTGTCTAAATGACAATATTTGTATTTAAACTCACAGTTCTTGTGTTGTAATAATAAAGATGTAGTTGTTTATGTACCATGTATTTTGGCGACTCAGAATGGGTGTTGTATACCTATTTTGGGGGCGTCACACCGTGTGCTACTATGCAACAACGCGTATTACTGTACTTTTACTACCGAGTAGTTCAACAGTATCAACGGTAAAACTTTCGCCGTTATTTTCATAAAGTATTTTTGTCGTTTTCTCAATCCGACAATAATTTCGTTGTGGGTCCACCAATGATTGTACCGTCGTACGGATATTCCCTGATAAAAAGAATATTCCCCGACCAATCGAATATAATATGACAACTTGCATACTTTGCAAAATTTATAAATACTACCCATAACTATTATATCAAATCCACACCATAATATAAAAAAATTATTTCAAGAAAAATTAAATATTTATTCATAAAATCTGGGGTCTCACAGCAACAAAATAAACAATCCATTAGAAGAGTCAAGTAGAGCATAAAATCTACTATCTTCTATGATTTATAAAGTTTTTCATCAATTTTATCGCTGAGACTCAGCTTAATAAATAAAATCGAATCATCCCTGCACCACGGCCAAGGATATTCATGTAATCATCAATGGTCATGATTATACCGAATAATCTCTGGTCATAATCATACCAACAACTGTCCATCAATGAACTACAGGTCAATGAGGATTTTTACCACATCATTCGTTACATTACGGTCATGATTATACCGAATAATTCCTGGTCATAATCATACCAAGTCCATATATGCACGTAAGCCAAAGATAACTTTCATCACAATATAAGCATGAGGATGATGACAATGACATAATAATTCAATAAAACAAGTTCAAGATAAATTTTAAAGATTTTATAATTTAATTTATCCAGAAATCAATAACGTCCAAATTGTCAACATGATACTGTTTTGTGGAGTAAAATTCAAAAATGCTCAGAAGAATATTTCCATAAAAAGATACTGGATGAAGCGCAAATATCAAGGATATTTTACTAATTTCATGGAGTATAAAAGCCAAAACTTTAACTAACTGAGTATAATAGAATATATGAAACTGTAAATGGATTTTCTCCCGCCATGCGATAATCTACGTAGACAGATCATTTCCATAATTTAATAAAGAATGAATACGAAGGATCATTCACCTTGCATGTGGTAGTCCACACAGACAGGTTATTCCAACAGAATAATAAAGAATGGAATAACAGAAGAATTCACCATACATGCGATAGACCGCACAGACAGGTTATTCCAACAGAATAATAAAGAATGGAACCAGGTCATGCGTAATCCGCACAGACAGGATATTCCAATAGAATAATAAAGAACGGAACTAGGTTATGCGTAATCCTCAAAGACAAGATATTTCAACATAATAATAAAGAATGGAATAACAACAGAATTCATCAGGCATGCGATAGACCGCACAGACAGGTTATTCCAACAGAATAATAAAGAATGGAATAACAGAAGAATTTCACCATGTATGCGGTACTTCGCATAGACAGGTTATTCCAACAAAATAATAAAAAATTGAATAACAACCCTTACGAGTATTGAAAGAAAATAACTCTCTTCATGAATACGAAGGAATAATACCCCTTACCTTGAAAGAAACTGGATACTGGAATAGTGAGGTAGAGGACTTCTCTTCTTCTTTCTCTCTATAATTTCTCTCTATAATAATTGCTCTTGTGAGACTTAGTGAATTGGCGAGAAATGAAGGAAGAATTAGCTTCTATTTATAGAAAAATATAGTTTCAATAATTGCACATTTTGGGGCTCAAAATATTACAGTATAATACCTCCCACTTTTTTTTTATTTTTAATTTAGTCCTGCAAGTATTATCAAACTTGCACCACCTCCCCTAATAGTAAATAATGTGAATTGTGACGCCCCCAAAATTAGGTATACATCACCCATCTTGGGTCGTCAGATACATAGTACAGAATATAAATACAACTTACTAATACAACTGTCGTGTACAATACGACAAAACATAAACTGTGAGTTTGAATACAAATATTATCTTCTAGAGAGTATTCATACTCAAAAGGAGTCCTCGTTACATTTATTAACACACCATTACATAGAATAGTGAGGACTACTAACTAATACTATCATTCGGACCATCACTCCGTTCCCCGACTTGCCCCAGCTACGTTCTCATTTCCTGAAGAGAACAGTGAAAGAAAGGGTGAGCTCAACTAGCCCAGTAAGAAATATTATGACTAAGATAATGCAGAATAAATTATCATTAGCCTTCAACAATATTAAACTGATAAAATACAATAGACATCTAGTTTAACTGCAGCGGAACAAGCAATCCATTAAAAGAGTCAAGTAGAAGATAAACTCTACTATCTTTTATGATTTAAAAGATTTTCCAACACTGTGATCGCTGAGACTCAGCTTAATAAAATAATCCACATCATCGAATCACCCCTGCACTACGGCCAAGGATATTCGTATATTCATTAATGGTCATGATCATGCCAACAACTGTCCATCAATGCACTACGGGCCAATGAGGACTTTTACCACATCATTTGTAACATTACGGTCATGATTATACCGAATAATCCCTGGTCATAATCATACCAAGTCCATCTATGCACTACAGGCCACAGATGACTTTCAATATTTTATAAACATGAGGATGATGACAATGATATAAGAATTCAATAAAACAAGTTCAAGAATTAATTTATCCAAGAATTAACAACGTCCAAATTGTCAACATGATACTACTTTGTGGAGTAAGATTCAAGAATGATCAGGAGAATATTTTCATGAATAGATACTAGATGAAACGCAATTATCAAGGATATTCCACAAATTTCATGGAGTATAGAAGTCAAAACTTAACCAACTGAGTACAATAAAGAATGAAATAACAAAAGAAATCACCATGCATGCGATAGACCGCACAGACAGGTTATTCTTAACAGAATAATAAATAATGGAACCAGGTCCGGCGTAAACGCACAGACAGGATATTCCGACAGAATAATAAATAATGGAACCAGGTCCGGTGTAAAACACACAGACAGGATATTCCGACAGAATAATAAATAATGGAACCAGGTCCGGTGTAAAACACGCAGACAGGATGTTCCAACAGAATAATAACAAAAACGGAACCAGGTCCGGTGTAAAACACACAGACAGGATGTTCCGACAGAATAATAAATAATGGAACCAGGTCCGGTGTAAAACACACAGACAAGATATTCCAACAGAATAATAATAAAACGGAACCAGGTCCGGTGTAAAACACACAGACAGGATGTTCCAACAGAATAATAAACGGAACCAGGTCCGGTGTAAAACACACAGACAGGATGTTCCAACAGAATAATAGAAGAATGTCACCAAGTATAGGGTAGACCGCGTATACTGGTTATTCCAACAGAATAATAACAAATGGAATAACAGAAGTTCTCTTCATGGATATAAAAGAAATAATATTCCCTACCTTAAAAGAACTGGATATTGGAAAAGTGATGTAGCAGAATACTTTTATTCTCTCTCTCTTATTCTCTCTATACTTTCTCTCTCTATAGCTTGAATGAATTCGTGAAAAATAATGAAGCCCTAGGCCTCTATTTATAGAAAAACTGAGGGTGGCTCTTGGTCTTAAAGAAGGGTCAAATGACTCTTGGTCTTAACGAAGGGTCAAATGACTCTTGGTAATATTGAAGGGACAACTACTATTGACGAAAGTAATTACTATTGACCAAGGTAAATACTATTGACGAAGGTAATTACTATTGACCAAGGTAAATACTATTGACGAAGGTAATTACTATTGACCAAGGTAAATACTATTGACGACGGTAATTACTATTGACGAAGAGACTCTTAGATAATGACATATGGCCCCCCATAAAATAACCAAACTTACCACAACGTCTCAATTATTGATTTAATAATATAACATATTATACAGATGATACTATGACAATAATTTAAGAGATATGATGCTGCAATTACTGTAGCAATAATTGAGTATAGCTGAGTGACTTCTCACGTAAGCATCAATAATCAATACCGTGTGCTACTATGCAATCACGCGTATTACTGTCCTTTTACTACCGAGTAGTTCAACAGTTTTAACCGTTTTAACGGTAACACCTCAGCCGTTATTTTTATAGAAAGATAATTCTGTCGTTTTCTCAATCCGACAATAATTTCGTTGTGGGGTCCACCAATGATTGTGCCGTCGTACGAATATTTCCCGACAAAAAGAATATTCTCCGACCAAACGAATATTTTATAACAACTTGCTTACTTTACAAAATTTATAAATATTACCCACAACTATAACATTATATCAAATTAACTCCATAATATTTAAAAATGATATTTATAGAAAATTCATCTTTATTTATAAAAATTGGGGTCTTACAACCTCCCCTTCTTATGAAATTTCGCCCTCGAAATTAGGGTACGTACCTGGTATGTCGAAGAGGTAAGGATACCTTGATTTCATTTCAGATTCTAACTCCCAAGTCATTTCCTCAACATCGTGGTTTCTCCACAAAACTTTGACTTGAGGTATAACCTTGGAGCGTAGAATATGTTCCTTCTTATCCAAGATTTGAACAGGAACTTCTTCATACGTCAAATCCTCCGCTATTTCGTCCGGTTCTAACTCAATAATGTGGTTCGGGTCTTCCACATATTTGCGTAACATGGATATGTGGAAAACGTTATGAACACGAGACATACTTGGCGGTAAAGCGAGTCTATAAGCCACAGTTCCTACTCGATCGAGGATTAAAAATGGACCGATGAATCGAGGATTGAGCTTTCCTCTCTTTCCAAATCTCGTAACTCCTTTCCATGGAGCAACACGTAAGAACACATGATCTCCTACATCAAATTCCACGTCCTTTCGATGAAGATCAGCATAACTCTTTTGTCGATCTTGTGAGGTTTTTATACGTTGTCGGATCGTTTGAATCTTTTCTGTAGTCATACGTACCAACTCCGGTCCCAACAACGTTGCTTCACCCACCTCATCCCAGCATACTGGAGAACGACATTTTCTTCCATACAATGCTTCGAATGGAGCCATGCCAATACTTGCTTGATAACTGTTGTTGTAGGAAAACTCCACCAATGGTAAGAACTTGTCCCAACTTCCTTTGAAGTCAAAGACACAGAGTCTTAATAGATCTTCAAGAGTTTGAATAGTCCTCTCTGATTGTCCGTCCGTCTGAGGATGATATGCTGAACTAAATCGTAACTCCGTGCCCATAGCTTTTTGTAAACTAACCCAAAATCGTGAAGTGAATCTTGGGTCTCGGTCAGAAACTATGGATACTGGCATACCATGCAGTCTTACAATCTCGTTTATGTACATACGAGCAAGACGTTCAAGTGTATAAGTTTCTCGTATCGGTAAGAAATGAGCAGACTTGGTCAATCTATCAACAATGACCCAAATCGCATCAATACCTTGAGAAACCCTAGGAAGACCGGTAACGAAATCCATGGTAATGTGCTCCCACTTCCATTCTGGAATTTCAAGTGGTTGCAATGGACCTTTTGGTACTTGATGCTCCGCTTTGACTCGTTGACAAGTTAGACACCTTGAGATAAACAACGCTATCTCTCTCTTCATATTGCTCCACCAAAATGTATGACGAAGATCATGATACATTTTGGTACTTCCAGGATGGATTGCAAACGGTGTGTTGTGCGCCTCCATCATGATTTCATACTTTAAATCAGGGTTGTTAGGAACACAAAGTCTGGAGTTGACTCGAAGTATTCCTTCTTCATCGATTCTTGCTTCCGGTATAGCACCTTCTTGCACTTTCTTCTTCATACGCATCAGCTCCAGGTCTGTAGCTTGAGCAGCTTTAACTTTATCGATTAAAGTCGGTTCTACTCGTATATTCGCCATCATCACATGGGTCCCTGGAGTCTTTAACTCTATCTCCATCCTTTGCAAATCACACAAAATGGGCCTTTGTATTGACAATATCGCACTTGTACCCGCATATGATCTTCTACTCAATGCGTCAGCTACCACGTTCGCTTTTTCAGGATGGTATTGAATGGTATGATCATAATCTTTCAACAGTTCAAGCCAACGTCGTTGTCGCATGTTGAGTTCCTTTTGAGTGAAGAAATATTTGAGGCTTTTATGATCCGTAAAGATCTCCACTTTCTCCCCATACAAGTAATGCCTCCAAATTTTAAGTGCAAAGACAACAGCTGCCAACTCTAGATCATGAGTAGGATAATTCCTCTCATATTCCTTGAGTTGTCTTGATGCATAGGCTATGACTTTTCCATGTTGCATGAGAACGCATCCCAACCCTTTGCTCGAAGCATCACTGTAGATGACAAATCCCTCCGAGCCAGATGGTATTGTTAGAACAGGTGCTGAAATGAGTCTCCTCTTGAGTTCTTGAAAACTCTGCTCACATTCTTCGCTCCAACTGAACTTTGTATCTTTTCGAGTCAGCTGAGTTAATGGAGTAGCGATTCGAGAAAATCCTTCCACGAATCTCCGATAATAACCAGCTAAACCAAGAAAGCTACGTACTTCGGTCACTGATTTAGGTTGCTCCCAGCTTTGAATAGCTTCAATCTTTGCCGGGTCAACCGATATTCCACGACTTGATACTACGTGCCCAAGGAATGCTACCTCCTCCAGCCAGAACTCGCATTTCTTCAACTTGGCATAAAGCTTGTATTCACGAAGCTTTTGGAGTACCAGCCTCAAGTGTTGCTCATGATCTTCACGGCTTTTGGAATAAATAAGGATGTCATCAATAAAGACGACCACAAAGTGATCCAAATATTCCTTGAATACCCGGTTCATCATATCCATGAAGGCAGCAGGAGCATTAGTCAATCCAAAAGACATAACTAAGAATTCATAATGCCCGTACCGAGTTCTAAAAGCCGTCTTTGGAATATCCTCAGTTCTAACCTTCAGCTGATGATATCCAGAACGAAGATCGATCTTTGAAAAGAATTGTGCTCCTTGCAACTGGTCAAACAGGTCATCAATACGTGGCAATGGGTACCTGTTTTTGATGGTGACATGATTCAACTCCCGATAATCAATACAAAGTCGCATACTTCCATCTTTCTTCTTCACGAATAGAACAGGAGCTCCCCAAGGAGAAGTACTAGGACGAATAAAACCAATGTCTAACAATTCCTGCAGTTGAGTCTTTAACTCCTGAAGTTCAATAGGAGCCATTCGATATGGGGCTTTGGAAATGGGTTTTGTACCGGGTTCAAGGTCGATACAAAATTCAATTTCACGCTCTGGGGGTAGGCCAGGAAGTTCTTCGGGAAATACGTCAGGAAATTTATTAACAACAGAAATATCATTCAAAGCTGACGTATTTTTGTTTAGATCTGTGACATGAGCTAAGAAATCTTGACATCCGTTTTTCAATAAATGAATAGCTTTATGGCTTGAGATGACAGCGATTGATTTTAATGGTTTGGTTGCTTGAATTCGCATAATATGTCGATTAGGAATATGAAAGCTAACAACCTTACGAAAACAATCAATTTTTGCATGATGAGTAGTTAACCAATCAATCCCTAGAATCACGTCAAATGCAAGTATTTTTAATGAAATCAGATCGACAGGTAATGTGTGGGTACCAACTTGAACCAAACAAGACTTATAAACCGTGGATGTAATGAAGGTTTCTCCCAATGGAGTTTCAACTGCTAAGTCAAAGTCTAATTTCTCCGGAATCAAATTTAATCGATGAGCGCAAGTAGGAGAAATAAAAGAATGGGTAGAACCGGTATCAAATAAAGTATAGACTTCGTTAGAGTTTATGATAAGCTTACCCGTGATGACCTCATTCGGGTTCCCTGCTCTCTGAGAGTTCACAACAAACGCTCTCCCTTGCACAATCGGTTTTGACTTTTCTGGGACGGCCTTTGGTGCCTCCATCCTAGCTGAATTTGTCTTCGGTAAACGACAAAATCGGGCTAAATGACCTTCTCTTCCACAATTATAACATGCTTTGGACGGCATCGCGCAGTTTGGACTGATGTGCCCCTCCCCTCCGCATTTGAAACATATGATAGGTGATCGTTCTCCTTCCTTAACGACAGGTGCTGGTGCTGACGTCTTTCCATCATTGTTGAATCTTCTCTTCTTGAAATGCCCATTTTTATTGTTTTGGCCTTGATTACCACCGAAGTGGTTACCATTTCGGGCCTGTTGATTCCCTCCACGCTTGTTGTCACCGCTTCGATGACTGCTTTCACTGGTATTATCATTTTGTCGGCTGCTCTCTTTTGGTTGTATTGTCTCGTTATCGCGCTCCACCAACTGAGCCCTATTTACAACATCTGAATACAAGCACAGTTTATGAGAAATAAGATGTTGACGTATCTCCGGCTTCAAACCTCTTAAAAACATCCGCGTCATTCTTTCTTCATTATCCACCAGGTGGGACGCAAACCGGGATAACTCCGCAAATTTTGCCTCGTACTGCGACACAGTCATATTATTCTGCTCCAATTTGATGAACTCCACCTCCTTCATGTGACGAATACTCTCGGGAAAGTATTTGTCGTTAAACAGCTCTTGGAACTTCTCCCAGGTCATCTTTAGTGCGGCAGGTTGAGTACGCTTTATCGATTCCCACCAGTAATCTGCCTCTCCTCGCAACATAAAGGCGGCAAAGGGAACCTTTTGCTCCTCGGAGCAACCCAAGACATCAAATATCTTGATGATCTGCTTTATCCATGTTTCAGCTACAAGTGGTTTGGGTTCTCCCTTAAACTCCGGTGGTCCCAGCTCCTTAAACTGTTTAGCGGTGACCGCCAGAGAGTTTCCAGTATTTCCACCTACGTTGTGGACAGGAGCCGCTTTCACCTGTTGTTGCATGAATTGCATAAAGCCTCTGAACATTTGAGCATTCATCATTTGGTCAGTGTTGTTGTTTGCATGAGGATTGTCACCTTCCTGATGCACATTATCCTGATTATTGATATGTGGTGAATCAACAGTCGCCTGTGCTCCATTGCTATTCTCAACATTCTCAGATGCCATTTCCAGATACTGTCACAAAATAAAAATTAATTGATATGTCATATTTTATCCTTATATTATGACCGACCAATTAAATACCATGCAAATAAACTTAGGTAGGTCATACTAGCGAAGAAATTTCCCGTCTCTCCCCTCCTAGTTCTACTCTCACATCTTAGCCAGGGATCATATCCCTAAGCTCTGATACCAACTGTGACGCCCCCAAAATTAGGTATACATCACCCATCTTGGGTCGTCAGATACATAGTACAGAATATAAATACAACTTACTAATACAACTGTCGTGTACAATACGACAAAACATAAACTGTGAGTTTGAATACAAATATTATCTTCTAGAGAGTATTCATACTCAAAAGGAGTCCTCGTTACATTTATTAACACACCATTACATAGAATAGTGAGGACTACTAACTAATACTATCATTCGGACCATCACTCCGTTCCCCGACTTGCCCCAGCTACGTTCTCATTTCCTGAAGAGAACAGTGAAAGAAAGGGTGAGCTCAACTAGCCCAGTAAGAAATATTATGACTAAGATAATGCAGAATAAATTATCATTAGCCTTCAACAATATTAAACTGATAAAATACAATAGACATCTAGTTTAACTGCAGCGGAACAAGCAATCCATTAAAAGAGTCAAGTAGAAGATAAACTCTACTATCTTTTATGATTTAAAAGATTTTCCAACACTGTGATCGCTGAGACTCAGCTTAATAAAATAATCCACATCATCGAATCACCCCTGCACTACGGCCAAGGATATTCGTATATTCATTAATGGTCATGATCATGCCAACAACTGTCCATCAATGCACTACGGGCCAATGAGGACTTTTACCACATCATTTGTAACATTACGGTCATGATTATACCGAATAATCCCTGGTCATAATCATACCAAGTCCATCTATGCACTACAGGCCACAGATGACTTTCAATATTTTATAAACATGAGGATGATGACAATGATATAAGAATTCAATAAAACAAGTTCAAGAATTAATTTATCCAAGAATTAACAACGTCCAAATTGTCAACATGATACTACTTTGTGGAGTAAGATTCAAGAATGATCAGGAGAATATTTTCATGAATAGATACTAGATGAAACGCAATTATCAAGGATATTCCACAAATTTCATGGAGTATAGAAGTCAAAACTTAACCAACTGAGTACAATAAAGAATGAAATAACAAAAGAAATCACCATGCATGCGATAGACCGCACAGACAGGTTATTCTTAACAGAATAATAAATAATGGAACCAGGTCCGGCGTAAACGCACAGACAGGATATTCCGACAGAATAATAAATAATGGAACCAGGTCCGGTGTAAAACACACAGACAGGATATTCCGACAGAATAATAAATAATGGAACCAGGTCCGGTGTAAAACACGCAGACAGGATGTTCCAACAGAATAATAACAAAAACGGAACCAGGTCCGGTGTAAAACACACAGACAGGATGTTCCGACAGAATAATAAATAATGGAACCAGGTCCGGTGTAAAACACACAGACAAGATATTCCAACAGAATAATAATAAAACGGAACCAGGTCCGGTGTAAAACACACAGACAGGATGTTCCAACAGAATAATAAACGGAACCAGGTCCGGTGTAAAACACACAGACAGTATGTTCCAACAGAATAATAGAAGAATGTCACCAAGTATAGGGTAGACCGCGTATACTGGTTATTCCAACAGAATAATAACAAATGGAATAACAGAAGTTCTCTTCATGAATATAAAAGAAATAATATTCCCTACCTTAAAAGAACTGGATATTGGAAAAGTGATGTAGCAGAATACTTTTATTCTCTCTCTCTTATTCTCTCTATACTTTCTCTCTCTATAGCTTGAATGAATTCGTGAAAAATAATGAAGCCCTAGGCCTCTATTTATAGAAAAACTGAGGGTGGCTCTTGGTCTTAACGAAGGGTCAAATGACTCTTGGTCTTAACGAAGGGTCAAATGACTCTTGGTAATATTGAAGGGACAACTACTATTGACGAAAGTAATTACTATTGACCAAGGTAAATACTATTGACGAAGGTAATTACTATTAACCAAGGTAGATACTATTGACGACGGTAATTACTATTGACGACGGTAATTACTATTGACGAAGAGACTCTTAGATGATGACATATGGCCCCCCATAAAATAACCAAACTTACCACAACGTCTCAATTATTGATTTAATAATATAACATATTATACAGATGATACTATGACAATAATTTAAGAGATATGATGCAGCAATTACTGTAGCAATAATTGAGTATAGCTGAGTGACTTCTCACGTAAGCATCAATAATCAATACCGTGTGCTACTATGCAACCACGCGTATTACTGTACTTTTACTACCGAGTAGTTCAACAGTTTTAACGGTTTTAACGGTAACACCTCAGCCGTTATTTTTATAGAAAGATAATTCTGTCGTTTTCTCAATCCGACAATAATTCCGTTGTGGGGTCCACCAATGATTGTGCCGTCGTACGAATATTTCCCGACAAAAAGAATATTCTCCGACCAAACGAATATTTTATAACAACTTGCTTACTTTACAAAATTTATAAATATTACCCACAACTATAACATTATATCAAATTAACTTCATAATATTCAAAAATGATATTTATAGAAAATTCATCTTTATTTATAAAAATTGGGGTCTTACATGAATCAATAGTAAATCATGTGAATCAATAGTTCTAGACGTGTAAAAATACGAATTACAGTATAGTACCTCCATCTATACCTCCATCTGCAAGTATTATTAATCTTGCACCACCACCCCTAATAATACAAGAATGTGAATCAATAGTACACACATGTGAATAAATAGTTATAAGCATGTGAATTAATAGCAATTAATTGCTCATTTATCCGGTTAATTACCCGATTGGTCAATATAACCTCCAGACATCAATTATTATCGAAATAAATGTCGATTTTCACTAACACTAATAATTTTAACACAATGAAACTATCAATTTCATCTTTAATCAACACAAACTTATTCATCATTAATATTATAATTCACAATATTTAACAACCAGGTCGTTCCTAGGAAAGAGGGGGCTTTCCGATAAGGATTTCTCTCTATTGGCGCGTAATTAGATTATATAACCTCTCCTTGACAGAACTTCTAGACATTGTCAATATTATAAATAATAATATGAACAACTTTGTCGTCTCAATTAATGATTTAATAATATAACATATTATACAGATGATGTAAGACCCCGAATTTTATGAAATAAAAGTATTCAATTTTTCTTATAATTACAATTTAGTAAATGGTTAAATTGATAAAAAAATTAAAGTTATGGGTGAAATGTGAAAATTATTCAAAATAAACAAGTGGTTATAAAATAATTATTGTTGTCGGGGAATATTCGTTTGGTCGTGGAATATTCTTTCTGTCGGGGAATATTCGTACGACGGCGCAGCTATTTGTGGGCCCCATAACGAATAATTGTCGGGTGAAGGAAAACGACAAATTTGAGTTTTTACAAATAACGGCGTAGTTGTTACCGTTAACACTGTTGAAATACCCGGTGGTTAAAATACAGTAATACGCGTTATTGCACAGTAGCACACGGTATTGCATAGTATTTTTGAAATTATTGATTCTTGCGTAAGAAGGCACTACTCAATAATTGTTACAGTAATTACTGTTCAATATTTTATTTTATTGATTCAATAATTGCTACGTTGAAATTTTATATTATTGTTGTTCAATAATTGTTGCTGCACAGTATTTTCTATTATCAGATCAATAATTCATATTATTTGAATAGTATTATTAGATAACATTATTGACAATGTCTAAAAAGTTCTGTCTAAGGAGAGGTTTGGTCATTTAATTGCGCGCCAGTAAGGAAAAATTCTTATTGGAAAGCCCCCTCTTTCCTGGGAACGGCCTGGTTGTCATAAATGTGATTCTGTAATATTATTTGTGAATAATTAATTATTGATTCATATGATAAGGAAATATTTATTTTATGTGGATATAAACGAGGGATATATTTTTGTGGTTAAAAATGAAGGAGTTAATGTTGAGGTTTTTATCAGTATTTTTGTCGGAATGGAGGTATTAAAAATCAGGATTTTTGAGATATTTTGCGGGGGTTATAATTTTTAATCCGACCGTTGGATCGTGGTAATTTTTGGATATGTTATACATATATAAGTTGAGTATATGTCCACAAATTTTGAACCGTTAAAAATGAACGTATGATTTGTTATGAATTTTACGAGATGACTGGTTCAGAAATTGTTGAATTTTCGGAGTTTATCATTTTGGTGGAAAATTCTAGAATTGGTGGGCCCCACTTGTGGTTGGTGAAGAAATGTGCTGAATTATATTTCAAATGTGGTGGGTGGGAATAGTAGCAGGTAAAGCCATCAGGTTGCAGGTCAAACCTACCAAAATTTTCCTATAAATAGAGGGCTAAGTTAGAATTGAAAATCACACAAAAAACATAAGCTTTCTCTCTTTCTCTCTCTATATTATGAAGCATATTTTGTGAGTATTTAGATACTTTGAGAGTTTCTATTCATCAGTGCAAGTTTCTTTCAGCCTTATACCGATCAGAAGTACTGCTCTTTTGAGGTAAGGGATAGTAAGGGATAGTAAGGGATAGTAAGGGATTTTAAGAGTTGTTATGTTTTTTCAGTTTCGTAATTTTTCTGAACTTCAAAAATTCTGAAAAAATTTGAAATGATATTTTGATGAGTTTTATTGATTGTGTCCAAAAATGGTGATTTTTGGATGTATAGATTAAGAGTTATGAATATTATGAGAAAAGACTATTTTAAAAGTAACTGCTTATAATTCCTTGTGGTTAACTCCAAAATTGATGAAATTTTTATTGGGAGTACATGTATATGATAGAAGTATACTCTGTAAATTTCAGAATTTTTAGACAAAAGTATAATTTTTGATAAATGTCTAAATATTCGGTGGTTTTGGCCATATGAAAAATAGTAAATGAGTTTTAAAAATTCTGAGAAAAATATATGTTCAATATGGGACTATATTATGCTAAATCCCAGAAAAGAAATATTTTTGGAACTGATTTGGTATTTTTCATGAAAATAGACTAGTTATGAGTAAATGAATTAAATATGTTATGTGAAGTAAGAAAATTAGAAAATAGGATTTTATGGCTTGAGAATCCTATATGAGGTATATGCAGATTTTTGATGAGGGTTTTGATTATTGGTGATAAAATCTTATGAGTTTGGTATTTTAGAATGATTAAATGCATTATTTAGTAAAGTGTAAACAATTTAAAAAAATTATTTATAAGCTTAAGAAATATTATTCTTTCAATATCATTATACCGAAATACTGGTATGGATTTTATTGTGGAATTTCTACCTTTTTGTGTCGATTTACTATTCATGAGTAACGAATATTACTCTTGAGATTAAAACTATATGTTGATCATATTATTTTTATCATCATATATAACATTTTTATAACCCTGATGTTGAAATTCTCTTTCACTGGAGTGTAAAGATGGGTAGATTATTGGTATGATCATGACTAGGGTTCTCTTTGGCCTGTAGTGCAAAGTTGAATTGTGACTGGTATGATCATGACCATTGAATTTATAATTGAATATCTTAAGCTTAAGTGCAAAGGTGAATTGATCAACATGGTTATAATTATTGTTTATATAAATTCTGAAATGATTATATATTTCTTTGAGATATGAATATATTTGGCCTGTAGTGCAAATATGAATTGTTGATGAATATCTTTGGCATGTAGTGCAAAGATGGCCTGTTGATGAATATCTTTGGTCTGTAGTGCAAAGATGAATTGTTGTTGAATATCTTTGGCCCGTAGTGCAAAGATGGTTTGTTGATGAATATTTTTGGCCTGTAGTGTAAAGATGAACTGTTGTTGAATATCTTTGGCCCGTAGTGCAAAGATGGTTTGTTGATGAATATCTTTGGCCCGTAGTGCAAAGATGGATTTGTTAGTATGATTATAAACAGAAACTGTGATTTGGTATAACCATGATCTTTGATGTTTCAGGTAAAGACAGGTGATGAAAATATTCTTCGTCCTGGGTGCGAAGAAAAATTTATAGTCACAATTATGATTATGAGTTATTCATATGATTGTGGAAAGGAACTGTTGAGTGATGTTACATGGATAAAACATTGTTGGTGGATTTTTAACATGGAGAAGATAATAGACTTTATAGTCTATTTGACTCTTCTAATGGATTGCTCGTTCCGCTGCAACTATGGTTGAA
The DNA here is from genome assembly GCA_016801055.1 of Panax notoginseng. Classification (NCBI taxonomy): domain Eukaryota; kingdom Viridiplantae; phylum Streptophyta; class Magnoliopsida; order Apiales; family Araliaceae; genus Panax; species Panax notoginseng. The sequence continues at coordinate 14,893,244 of CM029015.1, forward strand.
ATTTTTATCATTTACCATATGTTCTAAATCTCTGATTTATTGTTGATGAAGGCTATTGATAATTGAATTATCTTTAGTCATGATATTCTTTACTGAGCTAGTTGTGCTCACCCTTTTGCTTCACAATTCCTTTCAGGTAATAAGAGTGTAGCTGGGTCGAGCGAGGGTAACGGGGAAATAGAACGGTGGTCTCTAGCTGTGGATGTTCTCCCGAAGCAGTATAGAAAAGTTCATTTAGTAGTTATATTTGGTGAATCCAATAGGGTAAGGTGTACCCAACGTTGGAAGGGTGGTTTGCCACTATCATACAAGATGTCTAACGACATACAACCTCGTGTCATCATAAGACAGGGATGTGCTCATCCACTTGCTGAGTATATATACGAGCACTACCTATATAATCTTGGTGTTTGTTTAAAGTATAATTCTCAATTAGAGACAGTAGAGATAATGATAAGTCAAGAGAAGACTCACCATTGGGAAGAATATGATAGTAATCTTCTCGTTTTTCTTTGGGGTCTATTGGGTCAACCAAGGATAATTCTGTGGCCATATGATATCTATCATAACCTAGATGCGTGGCCTCCCATGTACGAAGGTTTCCTTGAGCACTTCCCAAAGATTCTAATTTCTAAAACAGTTTTTGACTATACCTTTATGTAAGGTGTTATTGTGAGGTGATGTCCACGGTTGGAACATGAGTCACATTTGGTATATATATTTGTATCCAAACTCACAGCATATGTGTTGTTGTATTTTGCACGACAATTGTTGTAATAAAGTTGTAGTTATTTTCTGTACCATGTATTTGACGACTCAGAATGGGTTGGGTGGAATGAACCTATTTTGGGGTTGTCACAGATGATACTGTGACAATAATTGAATCAATAATATGAGAGATATGATGCAGCAATTACTGTACCAATAATTGAGTATAACTGAGTGATTTCTTACGTAAGCATCAATAATCAATACCGTGTGTTATTATGCAACCACGCCTATTACTGTACTTTTACTACCGGGTAGTTCAACAGTTTTAACGGTAACACTTTCGCCGTTATTTTTATAAAAAGAAAATTCTGTCGTTTTCTAACTACGACAATACTTTCGTTGTGGGGTCCACCAATGATTGTGTCGTCGTACGAATATTCCCCGACAAAAAGAATATTCTCCGACCAAACGAATATTTTATAACAACTTGCTTACTTTGCAAAAAAAATTCACATATCACCCTTAACTTTAACATTTTATCAATTTAACCGTTTACGAAATAAAATAATAATTATAAGAAATTTGAATACTTTCATTTCATAAAATTTGGGATCTTACATCTGCCCCCTAGGAGACCAACCCCTAGAATGGCCAAACCCTAGGGTGACTAGAGGGTCACCCGGGTCTTCTTGTTTTTCTTCCGTTCGTTTTCCTTGTTCTGTTCTTGTTTCGTTTTGATAGTTCAAATTAAATTCAACGGGGGAAGTCGTTGTCGAAATTTGTGACAAAGTGGGACCAGCTAAACCCTAAAGTGGTCGAATCAAAGGAGGTCAAACCCTAAGTGTTCTCCCTTTTATTCATATATTACTCATCTCGTTCATTTATTTACGTTATATTCATTTATTTTAGATATTCATATTTTTTATTCAATTCTTTTGATCACGTGTGAACTTTAATTTATACTTGTCCCCCTAAAATAAAAAAAAATTGTGAGATTTTGAACACTTTCCATTCCATGAGACAAATTCAAGAGGTACAAAAGCCAGCTATCCACTCCTTGGCTCATACGTGATCGGTATATAGATGGCTTTTTTGTGTTGTACCTTTTTTGTACTACTGCAAACTCCCCTCAATCATTCACTTCCTTCAGCTACTCTTTCACCTATTGTTTCTCTGTGTACATTCCATTTTTTTTACTATATTCAACTCAAACGTAATATTCTTACCTTTAATAAGAATGGATTCTAATATCTCGTACACTCAAATTTTATGAATAATTTTTTTACTATTAAACTATGAGGAGCTTGGTTTGTATATTTTATTTTACAGTACTTACATGTACATGCACCCATTTTAGTGTCTTATATACCCCTTTAAATTACCTTTATAAAAAAAAACCTTTATATACACCACCCTCTTTCTTTTCCCAGTTTGCTTTTCATTTTCTACTGTGTTTTAATGAAAATCAAATATATATATATATATATATATATATATATATATATATGAGTCCTCGTCCGTAACAGCCTGTTGTCACGGACATTATTTCAACAACCATGATATTAATCGTTGATCGTCATAATAAAAAGTTCAGATTAAAAGTAATTTATTCCCTACCGCTACAGTTTGTAGCGACAGTAATATTTTTTTTTGTAGCGGCAGCGTAAGTCATGCAATACTTTTGTCTATTCCATAACAAGTGACCCATAACACTAGTCATTTTGTAAGATTCTACTTGATTATTTATTTTATAATCAAATATTTTTATTTAATTATAAAATAAATAATCAAATAAAATCTTCTATCAAATAAAATTATAAAATAAAAATATTTTATTTGATATAAAATAAATATCAAATAGAATCTTTTATTTTTTTATTTTTTTTCCCTTTTTCTCGTTCTAAAAAAAATGGAAGAAATTGAAAATAGAATAAAATATTTGATTATAAAATAAATAATCAAATAGAATCTTCTATCACATAAAATTATTTTTATTTTATTATAATTCTATTTGATTTTATTTTATAATTATAAAAATTATTATTTTTATAATTCTATTTTGATTTGATAAAAATAGAATTATAACACACTAGTTCTACATGAATACATACATTAATCAACATAAATGATGGGGCATTATCTTTCATGACACTATTAATTTTGATTCACATATATCTTTTAAAATTGAATCTTATAGCTTGACAAGTCAGCTATCAGTCCTTTATGAAAGAAAGTTCAATTCTTATGTGTAACTCACCCCCACCTCACCTACAAGGGAAACAAATTAATTAAGACCCTCTTCGATGTTTCACAATGAAATAAAATTAAGTCGAGTGGAGTATTGAGTTATTTATATTTGGTTCATAAAATTTAGTTAAGAATAAAATAAAATTTAATTGAGACTCATTTAGCTATCGAGTCGAGCACGATCTCAAATTGAATCTGAGCAGTTTGAACTTTTTGAACGAATATGATCCGAGTATCAATAGAAAATTATAATTTGAGTAGGCTCGAGTAATTTATCGAACTTTAAAATTTGCTCATATTTGAATCATTTATATTACGAGTCGTGTTCGAATCGAGCGAGTACGAATCGAGTTCGAACTGTTTGTTAATTTTACAGCTTTAATTTCAAGTGGACTCAATCCGTTCCAAATTAATTTTAAAAGTATTATTAACTTTTCAAAGTTATTTTAATATATTTTTAAACTCAAAATTAAGACGATTTATTAAAGATTATGAAAATTAAATCTTGAAGTGATTCATTCAATAAGTTGTGTTGAGTTTGTAAGCAAGGATATAAATTATTTTTAGATGAACAAAATTTAAAATATATTTAAAATTTTAAATATTTGAAAACCCTAAAACTAGCTCTAAACGTTATGTAATCAACTTGACGTCCAAATTAGTTAAAAGTTATAGAGTAGTTTCTAACTAAAGTTAGAACATCACATTTACAAAATAATTAAGATCTATTCCATAATATACGTTAGCTGAGAGTACTGTTTTGGCAAATAAATTTTAACCGTTAATCTAGAGATTTAATAGCCTAAAGAGGAACTGACCGCACCTCTTACCTGCGACTAGAGATATTTTTTTTTGTTGGCCACAAGTAAGAGGTGCGGCTAAGAGAAATGTCTAAAACGTCCCCACCTTATTTAAATTTAAATGGTTCAATATATTATTTTTTGTTTAAATTTTAAATAATCAAATTATCACAATAATAATTTTCACAAATGTCCCCACCTTATTTTTTGTTTAAATTTTAAATAATCAAATTATCACAATAATTGAAAAATGTTAAATTATAGTATTACATAAGAAATTATTTATACAAATATTTTATAAAAAATAAATACATTAAATATAGTTGACAATGTTAAACATTAAATATGTATGAATAATTTCTTAAGTAATAAAATTTAACATTGTCAACTATATTTAATGTATTTATTTTTATAAAATATTTGTATAAATAATTTCTTATGCAATACTATAATTTAACATTGCCAATTATTGTGATAATTTGATTATTTAAAGTTTAAATAATTATCTTCCAAATATTTTATACATTAAAACTATTTAAATCTAACTAAGATGGTGATATTTTAAACATTTCTCAAGGCCGCACCTTTTACCTGTGGCCAGAACAAAAAAAAAATTCTCTGACCGCGGGTAAGAGAGGTGCGGCCAGTAAAAAATAATAATCTTTAAGTTATTAAATCTCTGAATTAACAATTAAAATTTGTTTACTGAAATAGTACTTTCAGCTAACGTATGCTATGGAATAATTCCTTTACAAAATTAATTGTAATCAACTATATATATAATGGCTTAATATATACGTAAAACAAGAATATTATTATACACAAGCATCATATAATTAAAACAAAAAATATTTAATTTTCAAGCAAAGAAGGACATGAATAAGCCACTTGGCAAGACAACAAAAAGCCACGAGGAGAGTAGTCCAAAAAAAGGTAATGAAAAATGGAAGACACATGCATGTATGAAAATAACACCTTTCTCCCATTGGTCCACCACCTTCCCTGCCTGCCTCATTAAAAGCCAAGTCAATTGAATTAAACACCATTTCTTGGCAAATTTTATGGAAGCGGTTAGCATGAAATTTATTTTTTAATAAATTAATTAATTGATTAATAGAATATTGACATATATAGAATTTTACATATATATCAATAATCTATTAATTAATTAATTAATTTATTTAAAAATAAATTTCATGCTAATCAATTTCAAATTTTATGCATTCATGATCAGAACTTACCTTTCTATCTACCTACACTCATATTTTGCACGCACGTTGAACCTTTACTTTTTGCTTCTATTTTTAATTTATTTATTTATTTATATATTATTTATTTATTGCTTTTTCACTCGTTATTGTCCATTATTGCTAGTCAATGAAGGTCTCGACGATTTACATTCAACACATGATCACATGTGATAATGTCTGTTTTGTTTTTTTCTTGCTCGTAGTCTAAAATGAACAATCAGTTCAGGTTTGATTCGTACTCGATTTGAAATATAAATGAGATTGTGTTTGATAAATCTGGGAATTAAGATCTGAATAATTATGATGTCTTAATAAATTAGATCATCTGAATGGTTATGAGGTCTGAATCTAAAAAATTGTTTGATAACAAAAAAGTAAGTTGTCTCTTAATGACACTATTTTACCATTTTAAAGGGTAAAATTTTATTTAATAATTTTAAATATTCAATTTAATAAAAATGCGTGCATAATATTGTTGAATATACTTATATAAAAAAAATTATCAAAAAAATTTCATTAAGAGGTACCTCTTAATTATTAAGATTTCATTTTCTGTCTTACCGATTAAGAGGCATTCAGAGGTAACAAAAAACAAAACAAACAGCATCATGCCTCTTAGCGAATAAGAGGCAGTCCATTAAGAGGCAATCAGATGTAAACAAACAGCACCTGAGTCAAATATGAGCATATTTTAAAATTCGATAAGTTACTCGAACCTCTTCAAATTATAATTTTCTATTAATACTCGAATCATATTCGTTAAAAAAAT